>VYZX01004246.1:0-228957 GCA_013401335.1 Brachypteracias leptosomus
AACCCAACCCATTCTATGACTGCCCAAGTTGGGTTGCAAACTCCTGACTGACCCTTAGCTTCCCTGTTGCTGGGAGGTGGTGAATTAGTCAGGAGCAGCCCTAACCCAATGGCAGGGAGAAGGTCACTCCTACCTTGCAGTGCTGTCTAGTGAAAAGAAACATTCCTCCTCCTTTTCTTTCCAGTTCTTGAAGGGGACCATGGTCCCAGGGTACGGAGACCACACGTCTGATCTCTCTGCAGTGTTAAAAATTGCCCCAAGGAGTATGTGCTCCTTACCCAAGCTGCCTCATCCTCCAGAACATTAAACTGTGGCACTGTGAGGGGATCAGGACACCAGACATCGTCACAGCTGGAGAGGTTCATCCTGGTTACAGCTCTTGCCATATCAATGTCCTCCCCCAGGAGCAGAAAAAGGGGTGTCAGGCAGGGAGACAGTGTCCTGGGATTGAGCCCTAGGGACCAGGAGCAGCGATGGTCTGGGGCCTGCCCACAGCCACAGGGGCTCCCAGGGCAGAGGTTTAGGGCACATGGAAGAAGTTGTACCTGTCCTGCCATGGCTGAGTCACACAAATCCTAGTGAGGCTTTTCCAAGTCAGAATGTGGTGACTGGTCAGAAGAAGCCAGTTCTTGAAGGCCTGTCCCATTGCCCCTGCTCTGCTGTCCTGGGTGGCAGGAGCTGGCTGTGCACAGAGTTCTGGAGCAGAACCTTTTGTTGCAACTGCAACTAAATATTTTTTCCAATCTGGGATGGTCCATCTCAGGTGATAACAAGTCATGGCTCTAGTTCAGAGGTAAGGCTTAAGTAACAATCCTAAATGACTGTTCCCAGAGACATGATCAGGATGTCCCTGGGCACTGGTGGTGGTGTGGTCAAGGGGAACTGTTCTGGGCCATGATGCACACTGCACATGAGTGGACAAGAGGTGATGGCCTCAAGTTGTGCCACGAGCGGTTCAGATTGAATATTAGGAAGAAATTCTTTCCTGCAAGAGTGGTCAGGCACTGGCCCAGGCTGCCCAGGGAGGTGCTGGAGTCACCATCCCTGGAGGGGTTCAACAAACTGAGTAGATGTGGTGCTTCAGGATCTGGTCTGGGGATGAGGGAGATGTTGGACAAAGGTTGGACTTGATGATTCTAGAGGTCTTTTCCAACCTAAATGATTCTATGATTCTATGACTGCTGTGGAGATGACATTGAAGGGCAATTGCACTGCCTATAGATCTCATTCCCATGGTCCCCATTTGGAGATGACTCGTAGTCCTTCCCTGGAGCTGTTGCACTGCAGGGAACTCACTTCACAGTCCTGAAGTCAATAGAAACTTTGGGACCTCCAAAAAAAGAGTCTCTTTTTCAAGAAGATGAAACAGCTCTTGCAATGGCAGCTCCCCCCTGAACCTCAGCAGCAGCTCCCCAGCAGCTGGTGACCGCCAGAGCTCAGCCAGAGCTGGGATCTGAGGATTTCTGTGGAGCTGGGAATCAGCTTTGCCGGGGAACCGCAGGGACTCATTTACAAGTAATGAATCATGAAACTGCAGGAAGCGAGCTAGCCAAGAAAAAGAGTGAGCTCTGCAATTAACTGCCCAGCGCCGAGGTGAACAACAAAGGGCTGAGATGCTCCGGCAGAAAGCAGGTCTGGGAGCTGCAGAGCTGGGACTGTTGAAGACTCATTTCTATGAGCCACAGTTTTTTTCCAAGCAACTTTTAGTCAAAGAAATTGCTGCTTTCTCTTGAACTGAAACAAATCCCATGTGCATGTAATTACCAGGGAAAACAGCTGATAGCTTTTAACTCATGTTTAAATGTAGGAGTGACCCAGATCAGCAAAAACTAGGAAACTATCTCCTTGAGGAGGTCTGCTCCGAACTCCTGCTGCTGAGCCAAGGTGAGGCAGCAGGTATCAGATAAGGCTGGTGGAGCAGGTGAAGGATGGGTTTCCACTACGTCAGAGACACTTGTGGGTTATCAGTTTACAAAGCAGATGAGAGAGGGTTGAAGGAAAGCAAGTGTTATTAATTATTCCCTGGATATGGGGAGGGGTTGGAGGTTCAGGTGAGAAGCCCCCGGCAGCACAACCTGTGTGTGGCAGAAGCACCATGAAGAGGATCCAGGAGGGTTTTGGCCATTCCCAGCTCTGTTATGGACACACAGGGTTACCCGCTGCCCTGGGAAAGGAGAGCTCTCTTTGTATGGAGCTTGGAGATAGAGACAAAACTGCTATTTCAGGACAACTATCTATTATTAATGTCACCCAGGTCCCAGTAAATCCATCCTTGTTGTCTGAGGCACCGTGCCAGGAGCAGCTGTGTCACAGCAGTGGCTCCTCTGCAATTCCAGATGCAGCCATGGGGAAGTGAGGGGACCTCTTTAGAAAACATTTGTTTCAGCTGATAAGCCTGTTTTGTATCCTTCTCTCCTGGTTCATGCAACCCCAGAAGTGCTAATGAGTACAAACCAACACACCAGTATTGGTGTTTACAGCAGGCATGACACCAGTTCACATCTCCTGGGCAGGGGATGCTCTGTTGGAGCTCAGTGTTACCAAAACCAGCTCTGGGAGGAGGCACCATAAACCTTCACTCTCTGGACAAAGGGATGGAGATAGTTGTGACCCACAGGCTCATTGGATCCAGTGATGATCCAGTAGATCCTGAGGAGTGCACCCCTGCCATCAGTCAGGGCACAGCCCAGGGCTTTATCTACTGTTCCTCTCTTCCTGGTCTGTATCCATGAAGCTTGGGTCACCCTGGCCATTCACATGTCCTGCTCCCCCCTTTGCTGGCACATGTCAGAGGAGATGCTCTGCTTGCTTCTGTGCCTCTCAAGTGGAGTAACTAGAGCAGAAGCAGGAAGAGCAGAGACTGTTTCTTCTTGAGTTCCTGGTGCAACATCCCCTTTGAGAGAAGTCAGTTCACACGTGTGGCTCTGATATTAGCCTGGGCACTGGGAGTAACTGCCAGTGCCAGTTTGCTGGAATAGTTGCTTCCAAGCATGCACAGGATGGAAGGTACAGCCAGAGGCACAGCTGGAACTTGGTAGATGTGAGCATTCAAGACACCTGAGCAGCAACCTTGGGTGGCCTCAGCACTTGTGGCCTTGGCTGTAGTAGAATTGTCACACCGAGTTCATCATATCAGCTCGTGATGCTCTTCCAGTGTCTCTCTGAGCCCAGTGACCCACTGTGCTCACTCCTGAGCCAGTGCCTGTGGCTGCTGCAGGACGAGTGCTGGGGGTGGGAGGTGTCTCTGCTCTTGTTTCGGATCCCTTCCAAAGCAGCATTCATGGAAAGCTGTGATGCCCCACGTCTGGCACCTTCTCCTTCCTCGGCATTTGTTTCCTCACTCTGCTTCTTCTCTGACCTCTTTTTGTTTTCTTTGCACCCTTTGCTGGTTTCCCAGACTCATGAGGTGAGCAGATCAAAGGGATGCTCTGGGCTCATCTCCTGGGCGCTGGGAAAGCCGCGCCAGGCAGTGGGGGAGGCAGCGCCTGTCAGTGCAAGTCACCAAACCTCTGTGCAGATGCTGTCACTGAGAAGTAAAGCAGCCCTCGCTCCCCGGAGCTTAATCCCCTGACCTCAGACCTGCAGCACTCCAGCCGGAGGAGTAATTCTTGCTGTTTACATGGGTCAGCAGCTAGACAAGGACTTGACTATGATTTTCCCAGTGGGTCACACGGCTGTTTGCTAATCAGCGGTAGCACAAACACTGCCAGGATCCTCATGGGTCACTAGCTAGGGACAGGTTAAACAAACCATCACCAGATGAAAAGCAGCATGGCTGAGTGGAGGGGACTTGAAACAACTGCACTGGAGTCCTGAGTCTGTGCCTGGAGGGGATTCAGGACTTGTGAAATGCAGAGGTAGGTAGCTGGGAGGCTTGGATCTCAGCCTTGGTCCCAGCACAGATGGGAGATGTCATGGGATGGACTCTGAGCTTGAACATGCTGGGGATGGGGGAGAGCCTCCTCTTCCCTCTGGCTCCTTGTGTCTTGCAGCGCTCTAGGGAGACTGATGATAGCATAATTACAACAACTGTCCTGGTGTTCCCCCATCATGTGTCTCTGTCTGGAGATCTTTAGAAATTCCACCTCTGCTGCTCTGTCAGTGGGCAGCAGCTGTAGAGGTGTAAACTACACACTGACACAGCAGAGAGGAGACCTGACCTCCCAGCTGGAAGCTGCAGAAGGTGATGTTTGTGGTTCTTCACGTGTTGCTTCCTTCTATCTACATCCTCAGCCATGGCACAGCTAAATGTGGGGGTTAATCTGGCACAGAGTCACCAGGCTATGCAGAAAGCATGATGGCTGGTGGGACGGGGTGACCCCACTGACTCATCTAGCTCTCCTGTTAATGAGCACAGGGAGGACGAGACAGAGGACGCAGCCTGGGGCCAGGAGTGTGTGAGTCCTTGCCAAAGGATCTGGAAAGGTGAGACACCAGCAAGGTTTGTGTTGTCTGTTCCAGTGCCATCTGAGCAAGACTTCCATGAAATTAAAGTTTTAAACTGTTACTCGCACTTACAATGAGCAGAGTGAAGAGCTCTGGCTCCATCAGCTGCTCCATTTGGGGCAGGCACATGTGCCTGTGCTTCTTCCCATGGGATTCCTGGGTACTCACAGACCAAACTGGGGAGGCTTGTGCCCAAACTCTCCACAGCAAGAGCTGTGTAACAGTGTAATTATGGTCCCTTGTCTCCATGCAGCTGACATGCAAGTTTCCAAGGGGGTTTAATACTGAAATCTCGACAGCACAATAAAAATCACTTTTGTGCTACAGACTAGAGCAACAGCACCAATATTTTGGACCAGGATTTATTTTTAATAATCCAGCCTCCAAAAGCAGTGGCATGATTTTTCCTCAATTCTTGCAGACACCTTGCCATCAAATTAAGTCTGGCTTTTTTTGAAACAAAGATGCTCACCAAGCTGTGGTGATCTGAGACAAGTTACAGCAGCTCCAGCCATTGCTCATGAGGTCACATTGGTGTGGTAGGTGCTGGTTCACTGCCAGCACAACCAAGTGGGGCTGGTGGGGGCTGCTGGGCTTGATAGGTCAGTGCTGGGGGGATCAGCAACCATCTCATTGGGCTCTTGTGGATTTTCTTGCTTGTCCCAGCCATGAAGGAGCAAAGAGGAACAAAGGGTGGAGAGAAAGTGAGGAGAGATTTCTTGCAATGTGGAGGATGCTCCCTGCAGGGTGACTCACTGGGTGTAGCTGGAAGAGAGATCTGTGAGTCCTACCTGGAGCAAAGAGGGGAGAGAGCATCAGTGGGAGCACCCAAGGTGCCAGCCTTTCCCACGGGCACTGCTCTGACCAGGAGGGACCCAGCCTTGCCCTGCAGCAGTGGGGACCAGAGCAGCCCAGGCAGCACAGCTCGAGCACACTCTCCTCACCCAGGACTGTCCTTGCAGGCAGGGGCAGGGCAGGGGGGTGGTGAGGGAGGAACCTGCCTTCCCATCCCCACCCCCACCGTCCAGAGGGGAAGAGACTTGTTTGGATTTTTTGAATTCTGGATTTTTTTAATTTGGATTTTTTGAATTTTGGATTCAAAAGTCCAGAGAGAAAGGGAGTAAATACTAAAAGCCCAGTGAAGAAAGGGCTCTCTGGTGAGGCTAAGTCCTGCCTTCCCTCTCTCAGCTCCCCCTTTCATGGGAGGAGTAAGAAGCCGTTGCCATTAGCCCCGGGGCAATGTGCAGCGTGGCAGAAAGGGAGAAGCAGAACCATGCATGAAATTGTCCTGGAGGAGAGGGATGGCAGGAAGGCAGTTCATTATGATGCCACCTGCCATCACTTCAGGGTGACAGAGATGACAAGAGGACATGTGCTTCTGCCCAAGCAACAGTCAACTTGCCCAAGAGCTGAGCCAGCCTGGCTGGGTGGGAGCCAAAGGGCTCCTGCCATGACCCCCACGAGCTCTGACAGCACCTGTGGGGAGTTTCTCACCAGCAGCCAACACAACCAGGTTGGCTGGGAAGAAAACCAGCTCCTGATTTCCAAAGCAAGCTCCTTTGATCTGGAAAAGCCAAAGGAACACTGTCAGCTTCCCAGGATGACATTTGCATGGAGATGCTGTGACAGCACTTGGCAACCCCAGAAAAGGAATGAGCCTCTTGCAGGAACCAACCTCCCCTAGTCCCCAGGTTAGATACCACAGAGTGACCTGATCAAGCAAGAGATGGTGACAGCACAACCCAACGTAGCATGGGAGATGCTGCAGGGCTGGTGTGTTTCTACAGGAATAGCTGCCACTCAGGAGGACCTTCCTGGTGCCACAAGGTGACCCAGTTTACCAGCATCTGAAATGGGAGGAGAAGGTGGTGGGGTGTGCAAGAGGGGCATGGAGAGGAGGCAGGTGGCCTGTGTTCAATCCCTGTGATGGTTTATCTGGGTGGTATCAGCGTTAGGTTCCTTTTTCCCCCATGGAAGCAGAGTTCTTCTGCACTTGCCCAAAGGGTTGTCACCTTCAAGCTCATATAGCCTCCTAAATGGGACTTCTTGGAGCTGCCATGAACTCTGCCCTCACCAAACCAGATCTAGGAGCTGCTGCCATCCCAGTCATTTTATATGATGCTATTATGGACGTAGGAACCAACAGATTTGATCAAAGCTGTGTCCAGTGACTGGCCAGTTCTGCTCTTGACTGTGATTCAGAGGAGCCAGGAAGGATTTTGTGGTGGGCAGAATTCAATGTAATAATCCCTGTAAGAAAGAATTTCCTCTCTTCTTCCCTCTGTGAGCTGCTTCGTCCCTTGGTACCCGAGGATTTAGGGCTTATGTTTGTGTGTTGCTGCCAAATAAAATTATAGAATTATAGAATCATTTAGGTCGGAGAAGGCCTCTAGGATCATCAAGTCCAACCTTTGTCCAACATCTCCCTGACCCCTAGACCATGTCCCAAAGCACCACATCTACTCGTTGGTTGAACCCCTCCAGGGATGGTGACTCCACCACTTCCCTGGGCAGCCTGGTCCAGTGTCTGATCACTCTCTCAGTAAAGAACTTCTTCCTAATATTGATTCTAAAGCTTCCCTGGTGCAACTTGAGGCCATTACCTCTTGTCCTGTCATTAGTTACTTGGGAGAAGAGCCCAACATGTTCAGGATATGTTACATGTTGAGTTTGTTTCTATCTGCAGAAGTCCTGGGAGTGGTGATGGTGAGTGGGGATGGATCTTTTTGCTCTCTCTTCCATGCTCACCCCTTTCTGTCTATCCTGGTTTTGCTGCATTTCTGGGCACACTGTTTTACCCTCAGAGTTCCACAACTGAGACCAAACACAGATGCAAAACGTCCTAAAAGTTCAGGGTCTTGGAGTTGATCCCTAAGAACTTTTGCAGAATATCCATGCTGTGAAAAAAACACAGATCAATGAAAAACTCACAGGTGAGAGACTCTGTGGCTAAAAACAGCCTCGTGAGCTCTGGGCAGTGCTGGCAGCGAGGTGGGAAAGGCAGTCCCTGTTACGTGCAGCATCCATCACTTGTGCAAATGGCTGCAATGTGGGGTTTTTAGTCATATCTGGTTTGTCTTCCACTCAAATTTCCAGCGTGGGGCTGAGGAAGCGGTGGCCGTGAAGCTGGAGGTGAGAAGCCATTTAAATCAAGCATCGAGGGGCAGAGGGCACCGAGCACCCTGCACCAAGCCATGAGCGGCTGTCCCAGGCGGTCCAGCCCAGGACCCCGTGGTGAGGAGCACAGGCAGACCTCAGGTTTCCAGGCTGAATCTACGAGGGCAACATTGACCTAATTAGTGTCTGAAACAAATGGGAGAGAAAGACTTGGCGCCGTATGTTGCAGTAAGAAATCCTCTCCCTCTCCTTTCGCTCTCCTGGCCCCGGGGATTCATCCCGGGCAGGTGCTTCTTTGATTGCAGCAGGTTTTGAATCCTCTTCCCTCTCCTCACGGGGATGCCACATGCTGTCTCCTGACCTCATTAGCTTCTCCTCCTGTTCCACTTCCCCGCTCTGCACTCCCAGCCCCACTGATGTGCTAATTACTACAAAGCAATCTGCAGGAACGCGGGGTGGGGGGAGCGGGGAGATGCTGACAGAGCATCCTGGAGGATGGAGAACACTGGGTGAGCAGGGAGCTGGTGTTGGGCTCACACTGGGCTCTTCCCCTGCACGAGTCGGTGCCAAGCATGGCACGTGGGTGTGCAAGAGCTGAGAGACAGGGTGGGTCTGCAGAGGGCTGTGCTGCCTGCCATGAGGGCTTGCATGGTCTTTGGACCTGGTGTGTCTCAGCTGCACCCAGGGCATTGATCTGTGCAGAAATAACGCGCGTCTCCAAGGCTAATCTTCACCAAGTAACCATCTTCACTCAGCTCCTGAAGTGCTGGGGCCTGAGCTGTGGGCCCCAAGTTGGAGTTGACCTGTGTATCAGTCACAACCCAGCAGAATGTTTTGTTTCTCTACTGGCTTCATGTCCCAGAGGCAGAACCTGCCCCACCTGTGTTTTGGTGGCTCCTCCCTCCCCCAGGTGACCATGGGGTGGTGGGTGGGGCCAGGACTATATCAACAGGAGCTGAGGAGTTGGCACTTTCTCTTGGGTGTGGCTTCTGTTGGGGCTGGTTGTATCTTGCTGAGCTCTCTTGGTGATGTTCTTCCATGCAATGGCCCCTGAGGAGCCATCTCTGTCCATTGTGTCCAGTGGGCGATGCTGGCACCACAGTGGGCAGTGGAGGAGCTGGGCCCACAGGAACCTGTGGTGGGAGCGTTTGAAAGAAGACTCCTGAGGGGATGTTGGTGAGTTCAGCGTTGGCCTGTGTGAGCAGGAACTGATGGCAGCAGAAAATGATGATGGTTGAACCAGCACAACAGCTCTGGGTTCCCCTTGGACTGATCCATGCAGGCAGACAAGGCAGATCCACACATCTGTCCATAGGGAGGCCTCATGCGAGGTCTGTTTGTCCATGCTCTGGACAGGGCAGCCTCAGGCTCTGTAGGAGAGCTGTGGTCACTGCTGCTCCCATGGTCGTGCTGTGATGGAAAGGCAAGGGGTATTGTCCAAGACTTCATCCCTTGCAAATGCATTTAATGGACTTCCAGTTAGTGCTCAAACAGACAGAGCTGGTGTGTTCTTGGAGCACCTTCAAAGGTCCTCACTGAGGTCCTCTCCTCCAACACTGGTTGCAAATGAAGAAACTGGAGGGTGCTGGAGTTTGGGTTCATTTTGTCTGCCTGGAATGACAAGATTTCCCTCTTCTTCCTTAATCAGTGAGAGACAGTTGGAAAAGGGAAAATCAATAATTAAGGGAAGAACCAGATCCTGCCACTCTTTGCCTTGCTATAAATCTAAAGCCAACCTGTTAAGGCTGGTGGAACTCCATTTATGTTGAGCTGCTGTGAGTGAAATGAATGTTAGCTTCACTGACCTGAAAGCAAGTCAAAGGAGAGAAAAGCCAGTCCCTGCAACTGTGGCTGGTGGGTGAATCCGGGGAGAGGGACAGTGGGGGTGACTCTCGGGAAGGACATCTTCAGTGGAAAGTCTGTTTGGGAGTGAGGGAAGTGATAAGGTGCCACCTCATCCTGTGCAAGGCCATGCTGTCTTTGCCCTTGGGGTCTAAGCATTCCTGCACGCTCCCCCGACTTGTATGATCCCAGCTAATGCTCCTCTCTTCTTCCTCATTTCAGGTGTCATCAAGATCCAGGTTATACACAAGGCATCAAAAAAAACCACCGAGCTCAGTTGGGAGCCCACATTTTTCTGGTGCTCCTTGAGTTTAATACTCGTGTCGTGTTTTGAGTGCAGAAGCTCTTAGATTAACCCAGCCCCTCCTGCAGGTCCTCTCTGATGGCATCTGATGGTGCATCTTGATGCAGAGACCCATCAGCCTTGGGGGCCTGTGTTTGCCCTTCAGGAGTGAACCAGCTCTTGGCACTGCTTGAAGAAGTGCCCTTTCTCTCTGCTGTTACTCAATATCTTTGTCTCCATTGTTCTCCTTCTTGCCTTCTTGTTTCTATTTTAATTACTTGGTTAATGACCCCCCCCAGCCTCTACCCTTCTGTAGACTCATTTGCACATCACGTTATGTGCAAAGCAAAGGTTGCTCTATCTGCCTGCACATACATTCACTTCCCATCTATTTACTTCAGACCTTGTTTTCTTTCTGTTCACTTCATATTCTCTTCTGTAACTCCAGAATCGTGGCCACATCCAATGGTGGTAGAACCCAAGTGTGATTCACCAGGGTACAGCTGCTGGAGACCTGGCTCTGTGCACTGCTTCTCAGCCTTTGCTTTTCTTGCAGCATTTATATTCTGCACAACAGTCTATTAGTGGTGTCAACCGCCTCTGGGATCGAAGTCTAAGGCTACTGGCAACAATTCACTATGGAAGCTCAAAAGGGCTTAAGTGACTGTTATACCCTTGGTTCTTTTTGCTCCTCCTGGAAGCCATTCAGCTGCATCTTCTCCTGGAGACCTGCTCAGAGGTTATTGAGGATGTTGAGTCTCTTCATTGTGGTGTTTTGTGCCCGTTCTTAGCTCACTCTTACACAAAGGCAACCAATAAAATGCTGCAGGTTGTAGTCCCAGAGTAGTGCTGGAGGCCAAACTGCACATCACAGCTCTCTGGTGGCAGGTCATCATACAGAAAAGCCTGCCTGAGACATTGAAATCATCCTCATGTGCCTCCAGGGTAGGAGACATCATAGCTGTGTCTTTGGATCCATCAGCTCACCCCTTTGCTCAGATGGGGCACCTCTCTCCTGTAGGCTGCTCCCAGCCTGAGCCCTGGCTTGTGGCATTGTCATTGCTGCCTTTTGCTCCAGCCCAGCTGGTCCTGAATGCACCCCTGGAAGAGGTGTCCTGGTAGGGCTGATAAACTCAGAGTATCAATATTTTCCTCTGTAAACCTCCAGACCACTTCTAGGGGTGTTGTCCAGGATGCTTCCAAGGACATGCCTGCACAGGGGAGCCTTTCCTGGCCAAGAAGTTCAAGCTCTTCCAAAAGCCTTGAAGAAGTGGTGAGCACAGGGCAGAGCCATGGGGAGGGTGAGCTGGGAGCACCTCTGCAGGTGCAGCAGTGGAAATGCACAGGTCAGGCCATTCAAACCTTGGAGAATGTTTCCATGGCCTTGCCACACGGCATCTTCATCTCTGAGCTGTGTCCTCTTGTCCTGGTGTCACTGGGACAGAATCCCAGCCCAGCCATGGTCTGCAGGCCACTGGCAGTTTGGGGTCAGCCAGGGCAGCTGTCTCAGATACAGCCCAGACCATAGATGTCATGCTCAGTGTGAAGAGGGAAGTTTACTGAGGGTGGGGGTCTCCTGAACCTGCTCCTGAGGATGCCCTCCTGTTGGTTGTGACCACTGTACATTTGCTGGGCTGGGTATAAGTTCCTTTACTCTATACTGGCATTGGTGTTGGTTTTGCTGTTTCATTAAAACCATTTTCCTTTCAGCCCGTGGGTCTCCTCTCCTTTTCCAGACCCCTCTTCTTGGCTGGGGGGGTGGGGAGGTCAGTGTATGGTAGAGCAATTGCTGTAGTTTAGCCCTGGGTACAGGCTAAATGTAGACACCTCTTCATCTCTGAGCTGTGTACTCTTCATCTCGGGTATTTTCTTTCCTCCCAGTCACTGGGACTCACCTGTCACTGCAGCAGGAGATGGGTTTGCTCCTAACCTGAGGTGCTTTGGTCCTTCTTCTACAGGCTGGAGCTGCTTAAAAAATTGAGGAGGCTCTGCTGCTAGTCTGAACCAGCCCTGGCATTCAGCTGGTCACTGCCTCGCAGGTGAGCCAAGGCCTCCACTTGGCCCATCAGACACCCTAGGGATGGTTGCTGACTTGGACCTGGTCTCAGCAGCACTGGCTCCATGTTCCTTTTAGTCCCACTGCTCCCCTGGTGCTTGAAGAACCTAGAGAGGTGGTGGAGGCCCCATGCCTGGAATCCTTCAAGGTCAGGCTTGATGGGGCTCTGAGCAGCCTGCCCTAGGTAGAGATGTCCCTGCTTGTGTAGGGAGGTTGGACCAGATGACCTCTAGAGGTTCCTTCCAGCCTAAAACATTCTATGGTTCTATGATTGACCCTTTCACATTGAGGGTGTCTGAGATCCTGCAGGTCTGCTTTCCATGGCCACCCACACTGACCTGAGACCATGCAGGGCTGTGGCTGCCCAGCTCCATGCTGGGTCTGCTCCCCAGAGCTGCTGGGAAGGGCCATGAAGACCCATGGGCAGTAGTGCTGGTGCTGAGCAGAGCTGAGATGGGCAGGCCTGACCTCTACACCCAGCTCCCCTCTCCAACCCTCAGCCTGACTCATCTCAAAGCACAGCCAGGTAGAAACAACTTCTGGAAGGGGCACTGGGTGCAAAACGTTCTTACGTGGAAGGTGTAGGAATGGCTCACTGTCTCGTGATGCTTGAGGAGGAGGTGCTGCTGCACCACTGATATTTTTGGCATGGTATAGACTTCATCTTCTTTCCTACCAGCTCATAATGACTCAATTTTGAAGGCCACACTGTGCTGTTCCTTTGTGGGAACTGCCCTGGCAGAGGAAGGGGAATGTGAGACCTGCCCAAGGTATTTTTCATGCTCTCCACTCTGAAGACAGAGGCACAGGGTGGGATTGCACCACTGCTGATCATCACCAATCCACCCCACAGCAGGAATAGTGCCAATTTCTCTCCTTACAGGCTCTGGAAAAGACCCAAACTACATGATCACTAGTTAGGTGGGACAAATGCCACCTACACCTTAGTTTTGCTCCCACCAAAATGTTTATCTAACAGGCAGCTCTGGAGTTGTTTCATAGACATTTTGGTGTTTGGCTGCACGTGAATGGAGGTGAGTCAGCTCTTCCTCCTCAGCCTGTTTGCAAAGGGCACATCTACAGTGTGAGCAAATTGTGTGTTGACAAGTTGATGCCAAACCCTCCAGGCCCCTGTGGGACTAAATGGTTCTAAAGCACGTCCACAAGTCAAAGCAAGGGCAAGAGGCTCACAAATGTGTATCTGACTAAGCAAACTATCAATACTGCCTGGCAGATACCTTCAGGGGGACATTTGCATGCTCTGCAATGTAGAAGTCCACATGGATACATTCTGTGCCACCCAGAAGGTCTAATTCTAGAAGGCCATCACCTCAGTGGGCTTCTTTGAGGAGACCTGCTCACTTGTGACAAACAGAAATGAACCCTTTTATTTTGAAGATGCCACCTTCCCCTGGGAGGCCCAAGTCACCAGTGGTGGTAAGTCACAGCCAGCAGCCTCTCTAGATGCTGAAGGACTCTTTTGCTTCAAGGGCTTCAGGTGCAAACCTCTGATGCTGATCCCTGATTAAGAATTCCAGCCCTTCTTGTAGGTCTGAAAGTGTCCACAGGACATCCCTGCAAGACTGAGAGCCCAGGTGTAGTAGGTGTGTGAGCCTTTGTGAGCATGTAGAATGTCCTGACCACAGCACAAGGTGCTGCCAACCAGAGCTCAGCCACCATGAAATACCAGAGCTCCATGGGCAGCTGCTGCATGCAGATGTGGTCCCACATCTGGCCACGCTGACAGCACAGAAACCCACTGAAAACTACACTAGCAGACATCAGTGAGCAGGGGGCTCAGGTGGAGTGTCTCGTGGCACTGACCACTCTACACATCCCTTGTGGGATGGGACAATGGTTCTTCCAGCTGGCCCAGACTCCCTTTCCCAGCCATGGAGCAAGCCCAGCAGAGCATTTGCTTCACTGTTGGCCTGACCTTCTAGACACCTCCATTGTAAGATTACCTTGGACTTCTCTGCCAAACACCTGGACCTTCAGAAATCCCTGAATGAGACATTCACAGCAGACAATATATTAAATATTATTATAAATCTATAGAACGGGTTTCAGTTAAAAGCAGGAAACTGAAGCGATTTGCTGAAGGGAGAACAACAGGCATTAAAGTGTACAGAGGTCGTGCTAACATTTTGAAAAGCACCTGAAAGACTCAGAAGCCTTAATTGAAACCTATCCCCGTTCAGATACAGAGACCCAGATACTCCAGCCCAAGGAGAGGAGCCATTCCCCCGTGGCACCACAAGGCTCAGTGGGACTCAATGCCCAGGACAGCCCTTGTCTCTTTGCCACCACATCCATGCACTTTTCCACCAGTGGAAGGGTGTGATTTACAGCAACAGAAAATCAAGGCTGGAACAAGTGGAAGTGTTGCTGGAATCAGGGCTGGAGCTGTGGTGGTAACCAGGGGCACCCAGGGGAGGGATTTGGCAACGAGCAATTGATTACCTGCAGATCTCTTGCCACTTCAGCATTTTGCACCGAGCTTGTTGTGCAGTGCTGCCAGATGGTGGAATGAAGTGTCTGCTCTCCCCTCGGACTGTCTTTGCTGCTCCTTGGCTCCCAGACAAGTTAAGCTGTTCTTTCTGTGACACTTTAACTGCTTCAGGACTGCAAACTTACTTGGTAGGAGCCAATTCAGCTGTGAACTTTGGAGTGGTTTGTGCGACTGCTGCAGTTAATCACAAGGGTGGTTACTGCTGGCATGCGCTGGAGAGGACACAGGCTCTGGGCTGCCCCATCACAAGCCCTCTCACCAGGGCCTGGGCTCCAGTGATGTGCAGGGATTTGTGCCCAGTTCTGTCATTCTGCAGGGGAAGAGTCGCAGGGTCCTGCTGCAAAACAGAGGCTCTGAGGAGCAGAGAGGAACGTGTGGCTAAAGGGCCACAGATCATGGAGGAGCAAAGTGTCAATGCCTTGAAGGCCCTTCCTTCCTGGGGGCTGGGCTGCCTGGGCCAGCTTGGCAAGAGCACAGAAGGTGACCTTGCAGAAAGTTGTTGGGAAGAGAACTGGAGCGTTCAGCAAAGGCTGAACCGTCCCCTTGGGAGCTGCCTTCAAACCAGGGCTCTCACATTTGTCCCCAGCCTGAACCACAACGTGGTTGAGTCACAGCCATGCCTACACCTGGACATGGACCCCACTGAGCCAAGCCCCAACCTGAGAACAGACTCCTTGACTTGACCTCAGGTCTGCATCATCACGGTGAGCTTGCCTGGTGACCTGGGCTCTCAGCAGACCCCATCTACCATCCTCGTGTTTGCACTTGCTTGGGTGCCTGAACTCCTACCTGAGCCCTGTGCAGGTGACCACATGGCCATGCTCAGTGTGGGTCCATGAGTAACTGGATGGGGCTCATGTCTTGGCTGCGTTGCACTTGACCCCATAACTCAGCACCTCAGACCACACAGCACATCCCTCCTTGCTGGGCTGTCCCTTTAAGGAAAGCTTTCACTTTCTCTCCCAGCTTTCACTTTCAGTTCTCTGCACTCCCTGCCATGGACACACAGATCTATCGCTTGAGGAAATGGACAAATTACATCTTTTGGTACCAGAATCGCTGTTTTGAGGTCAAGGACAAGTGGCTTCACTATTACTGGTAAGTCCCCAGCCAGGTGGGTGTCACCAGAAGGGATGTTATTTGTCACATGGGTTTGTGGTTGGAGAGGCTCCAGGGCAGCCAGGAGGACACCTTGGGTGAGAACAATTTCCTTAAGAAGCATCTGCAGGTTGTTCTCCTCAGGTAGGTTTTGGCCTCAAGGAGAAGGAGGAGAGGGAGGTGGGGAAGTGGTGGTGCTGCTCCTGACAAGTCTTCCCCCGGCTCGGTGGATTTCCCATCAGTCACACAGATGTGGGGCAGTGGAAGCTGAGCCACAGGGTGGTGGGGGGAGCTGGGGGCTCCTGGGGCACTCAGGTGCCCATGTACCCTCCCCATCTCTCTGTGGCCATCAGGACAACAAAGAACCTGTACAAAATCCCACCCAAGAAGCAGCCTGCACTCTTTAAAGACAGCGATGGCTCCGCTCTCCAGAGCTGCTTCACTCTCCTCTCCTTCACATTGCAGGGACACTGATGACGTCGGCAGGGTTATCCGTGGCAGCATGAACCTCAAAAGTGCCACAGCACTGAGAACCAACTCGAAGACTCTGCATTTGTCCAACCATAACGTGACATACTACCTGAAGTCAGACAGCGAGAAGGACATGGATGTCTTTGTCAGCAAGCTTAGGGAGCTGGATGTCTCCCTGTCTGATGCATAGAGGAGCAGCATCTTGTGCTCAGCAATGCAGTAATTATTCTTTTCATTGAGACTTGTCACGGTTATTTCATTAAAAAGGTTATAATTTTACTTGTAACCCATGATTCCTCAAAACATGAAAATACCAAAATATTTGAAATTGTTGCATAGTTGAAAGAAAAATTTACCCATCGTCTGCTGCTTATTTGCAAGATAGCAATAGATGGGCATAAGGTATGTTGGAAAATTTAGGATGTGAACATCAGGAAAATGTCCTCAGCTTAGAAAATATAGCATTATTTGCAACTGGTGATGTGAATGTTANACTGTAAATTTTGAGAACCATTAATTGTTAAGACACTCCAGGATAAGGGGGACGAGGTCGCCTTGGAAGAACCCGACAGAACAAGCTCAGCCCTGTGAACAGTGGAACATCTTTCACAAACAAGTGCCAGGTGCAAGGACGAGGAATCACGAGATGGAGGATGAAGTAAGGACACCACTACACAAGGACAAGGGACGTTTTAATATTTTAATGAGTTCCAAAAGATACCACCTTTCATCTTAATTATCCAGGGAATGGGAGGGGTCTGAGGGTTTAAACTGGGGCTGAGAATGGTTCTCGGGGAGGGTGTTTTTTGGAGGAGCAATCCTGGTGCCAATAAAGGAATGCTGCTTTCAGAAACTTAAAAAGTCTCTGGAAGTTTTTCTACTCAGGCCAACTTTTATGGTATCAAAACTTTAATGCATGGAAGCATCCACAGAAGATAGCTCTTTCTGGACTCTGGTGTTGAAAGGCTCTTCAGTTATTTTTCACTATTACATCACCTCTTTCTCTTCCCTGAGGCTTCCCACATCAGCACTTTGCCTTTCTAAAGGATAACCAAGATGAAGGGATTTTGTATTCAGGGAGCAATGTGGTTTTCTTGTACATTCCACTTCCAACTCCTGGTCTTTCCATTTCTTTTGACACAGGGAGTGTCTCAGGACCATTCTTATCTCACTGAGTGGTGGAAATGACCCTCTCTTGTCAGGAATGCAGACCTGCTCTGTGGTGGTTCAACCAACACCAAGATACAAGCCAGGCATGAACCCACCTGTAGCATGGAGGTTTAGGAATTAGCTGAAAAATAAAGGTGTTGTGAAGTGCAACAAGACTGGCAATAAGATGTATTTAAAGGAATACATCAGAGCTTGTCACAATTTAATTCTGTTTTAGTGCAGTGGCAATATATAGTTGAGGGAAACCATGTCCTGCATCAGGGCTGCTTCTGCTCCACAATACCCTGCAGAGAGCAGAGGGAGCACTGCCCCTCCTCGTGGCTGTCGCTTATGTCCAAGGGATATTGAAAGATGCATTGATTTTTCTGAGCAAATATTCTGACACATTCCTGACGCAGAAGAGAAAATATCACCTCTGAAGATCTCCAGATTATTTACACAAGCTGGCTCTGTTTCAGGCACGGAGAAGGTGCTGGGGCTGCCCCAGTAAGGGGAGGTGCTTGCCCAGCCATCCTTTGCAGGGCCACAGAAACATCAAGGTACACCTGGTTTGTAGTAGCTCCTTTCTGCCTCTGTTTGCCTCCATGGTTTATCCAAGAAAACAATCAACTTTATTTCCAGAGCAGAAATAAAGTGACTGGCAGAGGGGTCTCTGCTGCACAAAACCTGCAGAAACTTCTGTGGAGGCAGCAATGTGCTGCTGACAAAACTGATCTCATCCCTTAGTGGTCTTTGTACGTATCAAAGGATGCTTTGTTAACAGACAAAAGTCTTTCTCTTGGGCCCAGAAGCAATGAAAGAAATGGCAGAACCATGTGCCTCAAGAGGAGGTCATGCTGAATAGCTCATCATCCTCAGTGACTCATTAAACACTTCCAGTGGATCTTGGTCCCCCCTCACTTCTTGTCTCCTTGGTGTGATTTCTCTGACCTTGAGTGATGTTCCTCCTCCTCTATACAGGTGTGATTTAAAGACACTGTCTTTGCTGCAAAGCAGAGGCACTGAGGAGCAGAGAGGAACGTGTGGCTCCTCATGGAGGAGCAAAGTGTCAATGCCTTGAACGCCCTTCCTTCCTTCCTTCCTTCCTTCTTGGCTGCGTTGCACTTGACCCCATAACTCAGCACCTCAGACCACACAGCACATCCCTCCTTGCTGGGCTGTCCCTTTAAGGAAAGCTTTCACTTTCTCTCCCAGCTCTCACTTTCAGTTCTCTGCACTCCCTGCCATGGACACACAGATCTATCGCTTGAGGAAATGGACAAATTACATCTTTTGGTACCAGAATCGCTGTTTTGAGGTCAAGGACAAGTGGCTTCACTATTACTGGTAAGTCCCCAGCCAGGTGGGTGTCACCAGAAGGGATGTTATTTGTCACATGGGTTTGTGGTTGGAAAGGCTCCCGGGCAGCCAGGAGGACACCTTGGGTGAGAACAATTTCCTTAAGAAGCATCTGCAGGTTGTTCTCCTCAGATAGGTTTTGGCCTCAAGGAGAAGGAGGAGAGGGAGGTGGGGAAGTGGTGGTGCTGCTCCTGACAAGTCTTCCCCCAGCTATAGCTCTTTGTGGCCAGCCATGGTTGCTCCCCAACTTTCAGCTCCAAGGTGCCTGTGTCACCTCTGAAGGTGCAAGGCAAACATCAGCCTCCCAGGTGGTTTTGGAAATGCTTCTCCTAAAGTTTGTGCAGACTGGAACATGCACTGTTCTGCTGTAGAAGGCCTGAATTCCACCTATCAGCTGAGCAGAAATAGCTTTGGGGTGTGGACATCAGGATGGGGTGTGTCTAAATAGGACAAAAGATCTAAGAATATTGGAGGAAGGCAGCACAGAAACAAAAGGGCTTCAAGCCCACTGTCCTCAGTGCCCAGCCCCATCTCTTGTCCCCATGGCTCTCATCTAGCAGGCTATAGGTTTTCTGTAGACCCTACTCTAGGCTGCACACATCCATTGGAATGCCTGGGTTGGATGGGGACAGCTCACCACGGTGGTGGGGCTGCAGTTACTGCTGATTGAACACCGTGTGGTCTGTCAGCAAGAACCCGTTGCAGGAGGACACGAGGCTGGAGCAGCCAGTGACACCTCTGATAAAAACCCTTCAAACTGAACGAATGCACCAGGCTGACAGGAATGCTCCACACCTTCTCTCCCAGACGGGTGAGGCTCAGCATGAACCCACGGCCCTTCCTCCCTCCAGAGCACACGGGACCTGAGCTCTGAGCTCCACAGCCCATTGGGCTCCCCGGGGCTGAGCTCCATCATGCTGGATTGCTGTGTCCATCCTACCCCAGAGCTGGCACCAGGTTCATAGCTGCAGCTGGGAGGTTAATCAGCAACTGGAGAGGGAGTGCTAAGGAAAAAACACATGTCCCTTTCAATTATGTTTGCTCAAATCCACTGCAATGAGCAGAGGGCCATAACACTCAATTATTCCCAGCAATCAAATTAAATTTATGCTCGTCATTAAAGAGTCACCATTTGCCCATGGCTGCCTCGTTGGGAGCTCTGATCACCACTGTGTTATCATTGGGGGGGGAGTGAATAGATTCTTGTTCATGCTTTATCCTCAGCCAATCTTTGGGGACGTCATTTACTTGCTTTTTAAAGCCGTTCTCATCATACGACTTGGAAAATACCCCCCAGTCTGATATATGGTAAAAATGACTTCGTGCATAACGTGATTTGTGGAGCAGAGGAGAAAAATCAAAACACTCCAGCCTGTTTCCTCCTTTTAAAGCCAAACCCAGCACTTTAAATTAGGCAGGAAGGTCCCAGCAGGTGGTGGTCAAGGGACGGAACCTCAGTGACCCCCAGGAGCTTGGAGGAGATTCCTTGTGTGATGCTGCACGTGCAGCTGGCTGTGATGGCAACACCTCCTGGTTCCTGAGCTGGGCAAAATGTTGGGCTGGAGCTTTAGTGAAGAAAATACAGACTCAGCAACACAAATTGTTTGTGGATTTGTCTTATTCTTGCCAAGTTCATGTTCATATTTAGAAGAAAGTTCTTCACTCTGAGGGTGGTGAGACACTGGCACAGGCTGCCCAGGGGGGCTGTGGATGCTCCATCCCTGGAGGTGTTCAAGGTCAGGTTGGATGTGGCCTTGAGAAACCTGCTCTAGTGGGAGGTGTCCCTGCCATGGCAGGGGGGTTGGAACTAGATGATCTTTGAGGTCCCTTCTAGCCCTATGATTCCATGATGATAACCCTGATATCCCAAGAAGATGATTTCGTGCAGTAATGTTGTAACTCTGCCTCTTGTCTTTCTTCCTATAGTAACATTGGAAGCTTTTGCCTGACATCAATCACATTACATCATAGAGAAATTAAGGTCCAAAATGTATGAAATTCTTGCACAGCTCATGAAAATTCATGTCTGGAAGAGGAGAGTCCCCACCAGTATTCCTCCATAGAGGTTACATCTCAAACAGACATCCATGAACACTTTCAATTACTACGACAGTTAATTGTCCATTTCTTTCTGGTTTCCAGTGAAATTTATCCAGACGTTGTAGTAAATACTTTGAGAGTTGCAAAATGCCTTTTATTAATGGGAAACACTGATTTAACTACCCACCAACTGATTGTAGGACAAAAGAGCTAGAAATGATAACTCGGTCCCTGACAGCTTGTGGAAAAGACGTTCCCTCGCTGCAGGAGGAGGTGAGTCCTGTCTAACATCATCATTGTCTGGACAGCACCAAGCTGGGGGTGAGCAGCTGATATCCTGGGGTGCTGTTTGGAGAGACATGGGTCATCTGGAGGGATTGGCCAAAAGGAGGTTGTGGGACTGGCCACATGAAGTTCAGCAAGAAACATGAATTCCTGGAGCAGAGTGACCCCTTGCAGAGGGGTGGGCTGGGGACTCAGTGACTGGGGAGCAGCTCCACAGAGAAGGACTTGGGCATTCTGGCCAACAAGCTGGACATGGACCAGCTGTGTGTCCATGCTGTGTTGAAGACCAACCACAGACTGAGAGGCAAGAGCAAGTCTGTAGCCAGCAAGGCAAGGGAAGATTATTCTCTTCTCTCTGTCTTGCAAGACCACATCTGGAGTATTGTGATCGTGTCAGTGTCCTCCAGTGTAGGAAAGATCTTGATGGGTGGGAGGAAGTCCACAGTGTGGAAGCCACCAAAATGAAAGAACAGGAGGCAACAGGCACAGATGGCAACAGAGGAAATCCCATGTGGACATAAGGGAAGAATCCTTCTCCTCCAGAGTGTCTGAGCCCTGAGGTGGTGGAGTCTCTATCCTTGGAGGTTTTCAAAACTTGACTAGACAAGCCCTTGAGCAACCTGCTCCAACTTTGAAGCCAGCCCTGCTTGGAGGAGAAGGTTAGACTAGATAACTTCCAAAGGTCCCTGCCAGCTTCAGTCTTTTATGGCTGGTTTTACATTCAACCCATGATGCTCTAAAGCGTGAGATTTGGCCACAAATCCATCTTGTTAGGCAGCTGCTCTCCCTGGACATTTAATGTAGAGCTGTAAATTGGTGCAGTTGACAGGGGATGATGGTTTCATGTGGGACTCATCCCCTGAAACCTCCCAATGCTAATACTCATGGTGCTCTCATACAGCTTCCATTCCCTGGGAGGATCTGGGCTCTGGCTGACACTATGTCCCAGGGAGCATGTGGCCCATGAATCAGAACACTGATGTGACCATGACCCAAACCACCCACCACCCATGGGACAGGCAGCTACTTGTGCTGCTTCTGCAGCACCCAGAACACTGCAGCACCAGTTGAAGGATCAGTCCAGACTCACATAATTTAATTAATTATTATTAGCAAATTCATATCATTAACTGTCATTAATCTGATTGCACGTGGCAAAGTCTTGGTCCCTGTTGAAGCCAGTGGGACAGAGAGGAGCTCGTGCTTTGTGGGTCTTGCACAAAGCCTGCCTAGAGCATGAGAGGTGCAAACTGCAAGAGCTGAGCTCAGCTCTGCTCTGTTTGATCCTCGTTTGACAGGACACCCAGGATCTCCAACAGCAACTGCAAGTGGATGTGGTGTGTCTGCCTCTTCCCTTCCCTCAGTGAGGTGGGCAATAAGGAGCTCTAACCATTCACTGACAGATCAGGAGCTTTCTGCAGCCAGTGGTGTGGGGCTGTGTCTTCAGCAGAGGACTCCAACCCTGACAAGTGCAACTGCCTGGCTCTGGGGGTGGCACGTCTGGGTGACAAATGGGGTTGAACAGGAGGATTTATGCATTTATGCATTAATGTTATTGCTATTGTTTGGCTGGAAAAGATTATCTCCTCTGCGTCTGGGCTAGTCTAATGCTGGCCTGATCCTGTTAACCAGCTACCACAGATGTTTAGACAAACACACCCATAATCTCAAAGCAAAAAATGAAAGAAACTCAAACAGGCTTTCAAAGGCGACTTGGACAAAGCTGAAGACAAGCACAGGGAAGCAGGTGGGTGGCTTCTGTTTGGATTTCTTTATAATCTGTTTTTGCTTTATCTTCATACAAAGTCGTTATGTTTTCCAGAACTCTGATAACCTCTGAAATTTTTCCTCCTGCCTTCTTTGTGACTGGAGGAGACCAACTGCCTCATCATTGACGTGAGAATGGAGCAGAGTAGGGGTTTGGCATAAGAGCCAAGAACCTGCTCGTTTTGGGAGGAATTGTTGTGCAGTGGTCACCTCTAAATACAAAGAGGAGATGAAAAAGGTGCTGGGAGAAGGTTGAAAATGATAGCTTCTTCTTCTCAGGCTAGGAAACGTGATGCATCTCATTGATCTTCCACCCAAACCAGGTACAGAATAGGAAATGGTGCTTTTCAGAGAAGTCCAGTTTCCTGGACAATCCAGTTTCATGTAAGACCAGTTGTTCTTGTGGTACAAGAGAACTTTGAGCTAGAAAACAGGGATGGGGAGCAGAAGGAAGCTTAATCAAAGTGAAAATGGTCAGCAACCTGCTACACCACTTAGACACATACAAGTCTATGGGCCCAAATGGGATCCACCCAAGGGTACTGAGGGAGCTGATTGAAGTGCTCACCAAGCCACTTTCCATCAGTTATCACCAGTCCTGGCCAACCAGGGAGGTCCCAGTAGACTGGAGGCTGGCAAGTGGGACACCCATCTACAGGAAGGGACAGGGGATCTGGGGAACTACAGACCTGTCAGCCTGACCTCGGTGCTGGGGAAGGTTACAGAGCAGATCATCTCAAGTGCCATCACACAGCACACACGGGACAACCAGGTGAGCAGGCCCAGTCAGCACGGGTTTATGGAAGGTGGGTTTATGGAAGGCAGGTCCTGCTTGACTAACCTGATCTCCTTCTGTGACAAGGTGAACCACTCGGTGGATGAGGGAAGGGCCATGGATGTGTCTATCTGGGCGTTAATAGAATTTTAAACACTGTTTCTCACAGCATTTTCCTAGAGAACCTGGCTGCTCATGGCTTGGACTGGTGGACTCTTTGCTGGATAAAAACCTGGCTGGATGGCTGGGCCCAGAGAGTGGTGGAGAATGGAGCTAAATCCAGGTGGTGACTGGTCACAAGTGGCTCAGTGCTGGGGCCTGTTCTCTTTAATATTTTTATTTTGAATATTTGAATATTAATATTGTTTTGAAGACAACACCAAGTTGGGCAGGAGTGTTGGTCTGCTTGAGGGCAGGAGTCTCTACAGAGGGGTCTGGCCAGGCTGGATCAATGGGCTGAGGCCAAGGGCCAGGTCCTGCACTTGGTTCACAACAACCCCCAGCACTCCAGGCTGGGGAAGTGTGGTTGGAAAAGGACCTGGAGGATCAGCTGAAGGTTCACCAGTGTGTGCCCAGGTGACCAAGAAGACCTCAAGTTGCTCCAGGGGAGGTCTAGGTTGGATATTAGGAAAAATTTCTTCACAGAAAGGTTGTGAAGCCCTGGAACAGGCTGCCCAGGGCAGTGATGGAGCACTCAGGGACATGGTTTAGTGGGACTTGGCAGTGTTAGGTTTATACTTGAACTTGATGATCTTAAAGGTCTTTTCCAACCTAAATGACTCTATGATTCAACCAGGGTCTGGTAAGGTTTCATGTGAAGTGGGTCAGAAAACTGGTGGAGCCAAATCAGGGCAAAATCTCATTTCCAGGGTAGACAAGGCTGTTGTTTGGCTGAGGCCAGCACGGAACGGTGCATCTCAGCTATGTCAGCAGGTCTCTACAAGTGAAAAAAAAATTTTTCTTCAGAACAGGTTTCTAGCTGCATGGTCTGGACCAAAATCTGGCTAAAAGGGACCATGAACATTTCCTGGCATGTCCCTTTTAGCCCTTTGCTGTTTCACAATCCTTTAAATAGATGCACACGCACATAATCCTAATTTAGTCTGGGTTATCAATCCTAAATCGGGTCATTGTTGAATTCTGACAACAAATTGCCACCATATTTAAGAGGTGAATTTTAGGGATGTTGGAAAACCAGTTGTATTTAAACAAGAGAATAGAAACTATATAGAATCATAGAATGATTTAGGTCGGAAAAGAACTCTAGGATCATCAAGTCCAACCTTCCACATAATGTCACTTGGAGTCAATCTGAACTTATACAGACCACATGGCTCTGGACTGGAGAGCAGAGACCTGTCTGGCTCAGTGGATCTTCCCTGTGGGTCAGGAATGGAGCTGTTCTCCATCAAGCTCTTTGCCTGACCTCAGCAGTGCAGGTGGAGGGGCAGGATTTCCATGCAACCCACCAGGGCGTTGTGTCCCATCCCATTGGAATGGCATGTTGTGGAAGCTATCATAGAATTGTCAGGGTTGGAAGGGACCTTAAAGATCATCTCATTCCAACCCCCCTGCCATGGGCAGGGACACCTCCCACTAGACCAGGTTACTCACAGCCCCAGCCAGCCTGGCCTTCAAAATGTCCAGGGATGGGGCTTCCAGCACGTCTCTGGCCAACCTGGGCCAGTGTCTCCCCACCCTCCTGGCCAACAACTTCTTCCTAACGCCTCATCTGAATCTCCCCACCTCTAGTTTTGATCCATTCCCCCCAGTCCTACCACTACCCGACAGCCTCAAAAGTCCCTCCCCAGCTTTCTTGTAGCCCCCTTCAGATCCTGGGAGGCCACCAGAAGGTCCCCTGGGAGCCTTCTCTTCTCCAGCCTGAACAACCCCAACTCTCTCAGTCTGTCCTCGTAGCAGAGGTGCTCCAGCCTCTGATCATCCTCGTGGCCCTTCTCTGGACATGTTCCAGCATATCCAGATCTTTCTTGTGCTGGGGGCTCCAGAACTGGACACAGAGCTCCAGGTGGGATCTCATGAGGGTGGAATAGAGAGGGAGAATCACCTCTCTCGACCTGCTGGCCGAGCTATGGGGTAAATCAGCTGAGTTGTCCAAGTCCTGCAATCAAAGCAGGGCAGCACTGATGGCAAAGACACACGGAGTTCTCCAGCCTAACCTACCACTTGGAGCAGGATAACCCTAACACTACATCAGGTTGGCTATAGCTTTACTGGGCTGAACCTTCAAGAAAGAGACCTTCTGCTTCTCCCATGTCTTGACCCAGGTCTGTACCATCTTCCTGGGGAGGAAAGTTTTCCTAATGGCCATCCTGAACCTCCTGAGCCTGGATGTGTGGTTCCTGCCTCGTTTACTTTGTCCCTGCTTATTGCAAGGGGGTTGGACCAGATGATCTTTAGAGGTCCCTTCTGACCCAATACATTCTATGATTCTACTTCACCTAATGCTATTGAGAAGAGTTTGGCTCCAATGCCTTTATAATCCCTTTCATGTGTAGAATCATAGAATTTAGGTTGGAAAAGACCTTTAAGATCATTGATTGCAATTACAGAGCAAACCATAAAGTTACGTAGGCTGCGACCATATCACCTCTTCACCAGGTGAACCCAGTCCAGCTCCCTCAACTTCTTCTTGTTGGTTCCTGACCATCTTGGCTACTTTTCACTGGCCCCACTCTGGTTTTCCCACATCCCTCTTGCCATAGAACTCCCACACCAGAGCTGGATGCAGTTCTCCAGAGCTGCATAAATATTCAGATGAGAATATTTGCACTAGTAAGTAGAATATGTTGGCTTTTCACAAGTGTTTGTTTGGAAGAAAGTGTTTTTCTTGAATATTCATGAATAAAAGAGGTCACGAATGCAAACAAGATGATTCATGGGGATTAGTCTGTGAGAAGATTTCCCCCTGTCAGTAATATTTCCACTCACCTCCGGTTGCTCTGTGGCCAGTCATCTGCAAACCCTGATGAGCTCTGACAAGGCCCTTCCAAGTATGCAGGATCATCTGGAGCACTGATGGAGGCATTACTGAAGATTCCCTAAAGCACTGAGCTTCAGCCAGTAATTAATAAGAATATTAATTATAATAAAATAATCCTTGCTCAGTGTGAGACCCTGAGTCTGGGCTGACACCTGCTCTTTATCCCCAAGATGCTGTCCCCAGTTAATGCTGCCTGAGCCCATTAGATGGATCCAGAGGACGGGGCACTTGTGTTTCCTAGAAACCCAGGAGACTTACTGCAAAGACATTGCTTAAGTCTTCTCTTCTACTTAAGGACATGCCTTGATTCCAGAGCTGCTTGATGTGCTCCTCCCACTCCCTGTAGGACCATGACACCCTGCCCAGGACAGCTCTGTGCTGCTGGAGCTGGGTGCTGAAGGTGGTGGGGCTGGTTCCAGGGTGGTCCGGCACTCCATACTCTCACCCAGGCTTTTGAGGTCTCATATGCAGCATCATCTGGGTTCTGCTGTGATGATCCCACTCTCTATCAGAAGGAAAAGGTTATTTTCACGTGTGTTTTCTTCTTCCTTCAAGGTCTATGAAGCCTGGAAGGGTCTTTGTTCAGGATTTAAGTCTCATGAGCTTTCTACCACTGCAGGATTTTGAATCCCGTAGGTTGGATTTTCAAAGCAGATCCAAGAAAGACCTCGGCAAGGTGTCTGTGGGAGCTGGGTTCCACAGTCCTCTGGGGGCTTTCAGAAACCCAAAGTAAAGCCAGAATCACCCAATATTGGTGCTGTAGTTTTGACCCCTTAAGACTGCGTGAGACCATCATTGACTTCTACCTGGGCTTCTCCCCCAGGATCCACACTCCACCTCCCATTACTGCCCACGAGGGTAGTGCAGGAGCTCCTGAGCAGGCAGAAGAGGAACTCCAGCCTTCAGCAAAGCTGCTGAATATTGGCCCAGCCACAGCAGATTACTCCAACAATTATAAAGAGCACTTCACAATGATACGAGGACCTCGAGCATGTGGAAAAGATTCATCATAGATCTTGCAACTCAAGGATGTGAGGGAGGAATGGGAGAGCCTGACTTGAGGATAAACTGAGGACTAATTTGCTCTGCAGGCATTCCAGCACCATCCTCCACCAAGCACAGTAGTTTGGATGAGGACTGGGGAAAAGTCTTTTCCTCTGGTGGCTGAAGCAGAGGTTGGAGGTGGGGTCTGTGGGACTAGTTCCCTGGTAGAAATAGAGCAGGAGCACAAATGGGAGAGACCATCACAACAGTGGCTTTCCAAGAGAGGGAATATCAGCTATTTTTGACTCCAATGGTATTCATGGAAGTCTTACCAGGGACTGGCTCCAAATGGAAAGTGTCCAGGAACAGTTTTCTAGAGTGATCCAAGGCCCGGGAAAGCTGTTCTACAGTGGTGGTCCAACTGCTCCACCAAATCATTTTAATAAAGAAATGAGAAAGATACAGGTGATAACAAATGTAGGTGGATAAATGGCAAATTGAATTCCACTGGGTTGTGGGTACATAACAGGATCTGCAGCTGCAGCAAGACAAATTCAACCTGGAAATCATTGTTCAAGCAACTAAGCCCTGCTCAATTTATCATGTCTGAGCTCAGTCTGATGACATGGCCTCAATATGTTTTAACATCTCTTTCACAAATATCTGGTTGGCTTCAAAGGGGACAGAGGTTCTCCACAGAATGGCTGTTTGAAACCACTGCTCCTGCTCTGCAGGTCCTCAGATGGGCCTGGTGAAGCTTTGCTGGTGCAAGTAAAGGCATCCCTATGGTCATATAATTGACAGAGTTTGGCCTTTGTAATGCAGAGCTATTTCTAGGGCAAAATAAGACATTCTGAGAACGTTAACAGAGATGCTTCTATGCCCAGATGCCTAAAAGGAGGTTGTAGTGAGGCTGGTGTTGATCTCTTCTCTCAGGTAACTAATGACAGGACAAGAGGTGATGGCCTCAAGTTGCACCAGGGGAGGTTTAGATTGGACAGTAGGAAGAAGTTCTTTCCTGCAAGAGTGGTCAGGGACTGGCCCAGGCTGCCCAGGGAGGTGCTGGAGTCACCAACCCTGGAGGGGTTCAACAAATGAGTAGATGTGGTGCTTCAGGACATGGTCTAGGGGTCAGGGAGATGTTGGACAAAGGTTGGACTTGATGGTGTTTTCCAACCTAAATAATCCTATGATTCTATGAATATTTTGCTGCTGTAGAAATATCCCCAAAGCACCACAGCCTTGGTGAACCAGAGCATCTCCCAGTGTGGCTGTGGTCTCGCTGTTCCCTTCTGGTCCCCCTGCCCATGGCATTCATGGGTCAGTGGGTGCTACAGCCCCACTCCTGCTGTGCCACCTCAATGTGCTGCTGCTCTCCTGAGTCACCTGGAGCAGCTCATCATGGCAGAAATCATGAATCCAATGGCAACCTCAGAGGAAAGCAAACCTCAGCCAGCACGACACGCCTGGTGGCCAAGGGAGACGGAGGCAGCCTGGTGTGACCTGTGCCTGCTGTCGGCCCTGCTGCCCCTGCCCAAGGAGCTCCCTGAGCTACCAAACAGTCCTTCGAAGAGGCAAAGTCCTCATGCTGTCCCTGCAGCCCAAGGTCATGGATTAACAGGAGCTGCTGAGGTTTGCTTGACTTGGTGCCTGTTTCCAAAGTAAACTTTGTCTGCACTACAGGAAATTGTAGCTCCTGGGCCACTGCTGGTTCTAGGAATTGCCAATATCCTCTGCTGGTGCCATCAGCAGCTTGGAGCTCATCCGAAAGCAGCTCCAGGAGCATGATCTGAGATCAGCCAGGGTGAACTGGAGATCTGTGCCCTATTTAGCTGGTGTATGTATTTGTCAGTAAGTGGGACACTCAATAACCTGAGATCTGACAGCCTTCAGATCCTGTATGGAGAGATGTCAATCATCCCGGCTTACATTAAACACCTTCCCAGGCATCTGGGCCATATTATAATATCCCAGCAGTGCCAAATTATGAACATGAACCACACATGCTAATCTCTTGATCCTGTCTTGTTTCGCTTTTGGACAGTCCCTGAGGGAAGGAAAAAATGTCTTTTGTGAGCATAAGAAAATTACAAGTCCTGGGAGGGGAGGGTGGGGTGAGGAAACCCCGTGTCTCTCGCGAGCCTACTACGGATTTTTGCAATTGATTTGAGAGCCTGTTTATGACCATTTTCACTCTCTGCCTAGTAATAATTGTAATGGAGACATCCAGTAACTGGTAAATGGAATTAAAAGAGGAAACCCTTTGGTGTTTTGTGTGCTTCTCAGTTTGCACTGTGACATGATCCCACCTCATCTGGGACTGAGCTGGACCTGCTGGCAGAGAGGCACAGGGGTAGTGATTGCAGAGAGGGCACTGATGGTCAGCTTGTCCTGCTCTGTGTGGGAATTCCTCAGGAGACATGTGGAAACCACCGGGTAGCTCAGACCAACTGAGAGGTGAATTTTCACCTTAGAGCAGCTCCTGGGTTGTTTTTCTTCGCAGAGTGAATTTAGTGACAGCAGAGGACATTTTCCTGACAGTCCTGGGGATGGGATTCTTTGCATGCAAAACATGCTGGTCTAGCTCAGGCACATCAAACCCCTTTTACCCACAGCTCTCCTCCACGGCCAGGAGCTCAGATCAATACAGAACGTACTTGGAGGCACCCGCAGCTCCAGCTATTTTCAGTCAAGGTCACAGTTACCTGAGCAAAGAATACAACAGGAAGCTTCGTGTGCATCTTAAGGACCCAGAGATGGAGAAGCTTGGCAGCACTGTCTGAGAGGTGCCCAGCATCCCTCAGGGCTCGGGCAAATCCAGCTATAGCTTTGGGAAACTTCTCCAGGAGGCTACTCTACCTCATGAAGCACCAGGAGTTGCCCAGTGCAGCCCACAGGGTCCTCTCAGTGTAAGTGGGATCCAACAGGAGAAGCTGGAAAGAAAGGCCCATCCAAGGCAAAATTTGAGGAATTCAGCAAACGTTTGAGCCCTGCTCCATCTCCCTTGCCAAAATGACCTTCAGGTAACCTTGCTTCCCAGTGTGAGAGTAGCAGCAGAAGTGGTTTCAGTCCACTGCAACTGGAATGGACTGGGCAGTTTGCCAAGTGAATATCTGCTGGGTTAATCACTGTGCAAATCTAATCAGGAACTGGAATGTGCCAGGCTCATTACTGAAATTAAATTCACCTCCAATTAAAGAGAGAGCTACAAGCTTCCATCATGTAGAGGTGCCCCAGGCTGCCCCTCCCAAAACCAGCATCGAACCCAGTCCTGCTGAACTGCAGGTTCGCTGAGCACTGGAGGGATTTCCAGGTGCAAGGAAGTGAGCTGCTGCTTGTTTTCCCCCGAGGCTGTGCAAGGAGTTTGCTGATGCCCTTAATAAGTCACCTTGCAAGTCAGAAGTAACTTCAGTGGTAGGATTTCCAAGGAGCACTTGCCAGGAGAAATCTGGGGACATAGTAACTGGAATGTCACCCACGGGTGGGATCATTCCTGGGATCTGTGGGCACCTTTATAAATTCTCACCTTCACATGCTGAATCTTTCCCTGAGATCTATGTGCTCTATGTCTACACTTCAGAGTCCAAATAAAAAATGAACTTTGAGGTGAGAAGAGCAAGGCTGCAAAGTCAAGTAGGTAAACACACAGAGATGGTGACTTAAAAATTGTTCAAGCTTCATTTGCCCCTTTGGCTGCTACGATTAGACTTGCACAGCATCATCACTTCATCAGCCCTCTCAACATTATCTCTTCCTCCATCTGTGCTTCACCTGGGCACTGTCCCATTTCAGGGAAAAACTTCAAATATTTTAGGTTAAAATATGTATCTGTAACTGAAATCCACCTCTGGGGTCTTGGCAAGACTGCAGATGTAATTCCGAGCCACCTTCTCTCTTCTAATACCCAAAGAAGAAACAACCCACAAAGATTTGGATTTGGCTTTCACCTGAAGATGGCCAACGTGGATGGAAACCTTGAAGGCTTCCCATACACGCGTCCTTGTGCCTCTCACACCTTCCACTACCTACTCTAAAACTATAATATTCCAAAAAATATAGCTAGGGTCTGAGCTCCCTCAGGCTCCTGGCCAGGAACCAGCACTAGATAACACTGAGAGAGGAGCCAGTGGTGGGATAACTGAGTAACTCCAAGTCCACGATCTGAGGATAAACCATCTGACCTGGGGATTTCAGGAGGTCCCAGCTGTGTGTGCCCAGATCTGGACCTCACATGGTGTTGATACCTCCTTGATGATCAGGGACTGCTCAACAGTTGAGGAGTAAGAGGCCCAAGAGCTGGGACACCTCAGGCCTGGTGGAATTCATACTTTGTGCTATGACCCATGCTGGATGGTGGCAACTGGAGTTCAAGCAGAACAGAGCACTTGCTCCAAATTATACACCAAAAGAAGCCTTTTAGAACCCATTTATAAGAAAAGCAAATTAAATTTTCACATGAGCACCTGGGCTGAACAAGGCAGGAGTGGGATCCTCTTTGCAGCAGGGTGACAGCACAGCTGGGATGCTGGAGGATCCACCTGCACTGTGAATTCATCTTCCCCAGGCTTTCAGAAACATCTCATACCTGCAGGGCTCCCAGGAGGATGCTCTGGACCTTCTCCATCCTCTGTTCCTCCCTCTTTAACAAAAAAACATTTAAAAGTGATTCAGGCTCCTGGTGTCCCCACTGCCAGGTGAGTGCCCAGTGCTGGGGGCATGACTGCCCAGCACCCCCTGCTCTCCACAGGTACTATGACCTCCAGAGACAGCCCTTGTAATTCCAAATCCCTGCTCTAAACCAATCAGGAAAGATGTTTAATTTGACATCTCCCACATTTTAACCGAGCTGAGGCAACTGAGGAGAGAATCACCCCTCTGTCCATTGTGTAAAAAGTACCTATAAATTTGTCTCCAAAGAGAAAAAAGGTATTTTAGAAATTACCAGAATGAAACATTTTTATTCCACCTGATTTTTATAGGTATTTATGGGACTGTCAGGCCTATCTATGGGAGTTCTTTAGAATTAAAACATTTTTTTTTCCTACCAGAGATTGATGAACTGCCAAATTCAATGTGGCTCTGCCCCAAGCCATAGCCTGGCTTAACTGAGGGGGGAGTTTATAGCCCTGCCAAGGTCAGGGTCAGTAAATCAGTTACTGTTCTGTGCTTTCATGGAGCTGGGTGAGGAACTGATTCATTTTTTCTTTCACTGGGATTAGAAAGACATCAAGAAACAAATTTTCATTTGTTTCCAGTATATAGGAAATTATACACAATAAAGGAAATATTTTTGCTTTACCAGCAAAAGGATTTCATATGGTATAATTTCAAACTGGAGTATGCCTTTATTTTCAGAAATACTGACGCAAAATACTGTTCATTTGGGGGATTTTTTCCTTCCTTCCTTCCTTCCTTCCTTCCTTCCTTCCTTCCTTCCCTCTAGTGAATTTGAACATCACTCTGATGGTTTTAGGTCCTTTGCTGCATGAGTGATGTTCCCATGGGTGTGTGGGTCTCACTGGGGTACTCAGGCTGTCTCTTCCAGCCCGTGCTCACTGTCTGACTGATGGATTTAGCATCAGGTCTCTTTGCAGAGGCTGTTAAGAGGCAGATACCTGCAGGATCTATTCACAGCTCCCAAGTGAATTGCTTGAAATGCCTTTCTTGAAACCCCCTGGATCTCACAGAATCACAGAATGGTGGGAGTTGGAAGGGACCTCTGGAGACCATCTTCTCCTAACTCCCCTGCCAGAGCAGGGCCACCCAGAGCAGGTTACACAGGAATGGATCCAGGCAGGTTTTGAAAGCCTCCAGAGACAAAGACTCCACCACCTCTCTGGGCAGCCTGTTCCAGTGCTCTGTCACCCTCATGTTAAAAAAGTTCCTCCTAATGTTTAGATGGAACTTCCTATGTTCAAATTTGTGCCTGTTACCTCTTGTCCTGTCACTGGGCACCACTGAAAAGAGTCTGGCCCCATCCTCCTGACTCCCACCCTTTAACTATTGTTAAGCATTGATAAGAGCCGCCCTCAGTCTTCTCTTCTCTGGGCTAAAAATCCCCCAGTCCCTCAGCCTTTCTTCACAAGAGAGATGTTTTGTCCCCTAATCACCTTCACAGCCCTTTGCTGTCCCCTCTCCAGCAGTTCCCTGTTCCTCTTGAACTGGGGAGCCCAGAGCAGGACACAGTTCTCAGAACAGGACACATGTTCTCCCTTACATTCCCCCGTGTTACTCAGCACCGAGCTATCAGTAGCCTCTTCTATACTCTGGGGTAACTTTTCTGATGTAGAGACACTAATTCCCTCTGGCCTCTGGAAATTTGGAGATCCCTGTCCTGACTGCTTGTTGCATCTGGTACCTGCTTGATGCTCTCCAGGTTTCAGCCCTAAGCCCAAGCACAGCTACTGTTCATATCAGGCCAGGTGGGGACTGGTGGTCATTTGCTTCCTTCGTTGCTGTCCCAGCTGTGGAGCTTGTTCATGGGACATCAGGCTGCTGAGGGGCAGAGGCTGCTGCTGCTCCCTGCCTGCCATAGATACCTTCTACTTGGTTCCTGTTGCCACCTGCACTGACAACTTGACTTGAAAATTCTGCAAACGTTAGAACCGTTCAGGAGCTGCAGGTACAAAGAAGAGCAGTGAGGGCTCAGGTGAACTCCTGCACACGTTAGCAAACAACCATTCAAAGAGCAAAGCTGCCCTGCTTGCCAGCCCTGGTACAGAGCTGCAGGGGGAATCACGAGTGTGGGTATGAGAGAGCCCAAGGAGCTTCCAGTGGGCTGTGAGGGATGCGAAGACCTTGTTATGGAGCAGAGAGCTCAGCGCTGCCCCAAGGGTTAATTAGCAGCATCCTTTGCCTTTGGAGGTGTTCATCTGAGTGCTTCCTCATGAAGGGACAGTATCTTTGTTGCCTAGATACAGCCTTGCTCGGGCTTTGAGGAAGGTACCTGGAGCTTCATTAGAAGAGGATGTTAGTGGGATTTTCAGATTTAGCTGCACTATGTAAATTATTACTCGGGGCAGCCCTGAGGCAAAGCGGCTGCCGGTTACTATCAGCCACACATCACATCCGAGCACTGACAAGACAAATAAGGGTAATTGTCTCTCTCCCCTTAATCAGGGGGACGTGATTAGCTCCTGGAGGCCTTGGCCAGGTGCTCACCAGCATTACCCAGCTCAGCAAAGTAAGTGTCCCTGTGGACACAGGCTGGGGAGCCAGGAGACCAGCCAGGTCCAACACCCTTCAGCTGTTGGAAGTGAGCAGCAAGCAAGCAATCATCTTTCATGGCTTGGAGGAGGTTGTGGGGAGTACAGTTATTAGAAAATAAAGAAGGCCTGAGGAAAGGGTGGTTTGTTGCTGTTTTTTCCATGTTACACAGGCCGTACAGTGCTGGGAGGCTGCATGATCAGCTCATGGAGCAGGGACGTTCAGTGCAGTGGAACAGTGGAGGTCGAGCTGTTGAATTGCCGAGCCAGATGGTAATGAGATGCTTTCTGGGATCATCTCTTCTGCTCTGATACCTGACAAATATCTGAGGGAATTATTTCAGCCAGCCTTGACTGGTGATGGTGTAAGCAATGATCCCAGTTCACACTCCCTGCAGCTCCCAGCAGGACCAGCACAGCCCAAGGGACATAACAGAATCTCTGAGGGAAGACATGGAGAAAGGAAGGACAAACTTTGATGGCTGTTGACACTTGGCTTTATAAAAACAAGTGTAACTGCTTTTGAAAGCACTGAGTAAAAGTCTGGCCCTGCACATGGACCAGTAACCCCTGATCCGTGGAGTTATAAAAGCCACATAAAGGACTTATTCCCGTGGGTCCGCCTGCCCTTGCTAGTGCCTGAATTCATGTTTGACCCTGAAGGTTTCCCTCAGGTGCTGGACCCCAGGTGCTGAAGGCCTTACAGCAGCACCAGCATGGGTGCAGCTCCTAGGCTCTGGCTGGTGTCAGTGGACACATCTGCCCCCATGGGGTCCACATCTGGAAACATCCTTCTCATCCCAACTAGGGGTGTACCAAGGGTGCAGCAGCTGCTTTGGCCACAGCAATGCCTGTATCAGAGGCTGGAGCACAGCCAGGGCAGGGGGTAACCAAGGGAAAAGGGACCATCTCGTTCATTTCTTCTTGTCTGGGAAGGACACTTGTAGTTCCAGGGGTCCCCTTGCTTAGTCCTTAGCCCCAAGGCTGTGAAGTTATCCTGCAGCTCACCTTGCCCAATTTGAGGTGTATCAGATGTTGCTGATGCAAAGTGAGGGATCCCAAAGGGACCCCTACAAGGGACTGAGAAGGACTTCTACCCAGCTTGGGTAACTGAGCTCAGAAACAGCTCTGGGGAAATACAGATTTTCTGAACTAGGTCACGTATGTCCTTAGTGGCTCTGTCCCTCCATCCTGCTCTCTGCACCCATGCTGAGTGAGACGCCCTGGGAGATTTTCCCTAAGATGTGGAGCATCAGGACATCATCCTTCTCCTCTTCCTCCTCCTCCTCCTCCCCTTAAAGGGATAAAGCTCCAATGAAAGAGGGCCTGGATTACCTGGCACTCTCCAGATCACCTGAAGTCAGACAAAGTGACACGAAGCAGAGCCCTCAGCCAAGCAAATAGCAACCCCCCCTTGCTCTCTGCTCATGCCTGGGCTCTGCCTGCTGCAGAAGGACTCCTGGTGCAGGCTTGGGGAGGGGGATGGGCAGGAAACAACAGCAGATCGAGCAACAGCCTTTTAATTAGAAGGCAGCACAGATAATTGTGGCAGTGATATATGTTTTCATTAGACAGGAGGATGTTGTGCAGCAGCTGTGCCAGCAGCTTCGGAAGCTCCTCCTGGCCTGGGAGTGAGGAATGGTCGGTGGTGGCTTCGATGAACATCCTCAGGCACGCTGGGGTGAGAAGTGGATGTGGGACCTCCTGAAAGTCAGCTCTGATGGCCCAAAATCACATCCCGGAGCAGATGCTGGTGGGAGGGTTTGCTGAGTGCTCCTGCTGTGAATGTGACCTCAGAGCTCTGGGCCCTGCCTGCCTGAGGGTGCAGGTGAGCAAACCTGCACACCCACCTCACTCACAGTGACAACGGACGGCGAGGTGAGACTTGGCTCCACGTGGTGGAACCTTGCTTGAGTGCCTTCCAAAGTAAAAGATTTCTGACTGTAAAGAAAAGGCACAAATCCTGCTGGGCACTAGCAAGGCACAGAGACACCTTCCAGTATCTGAAGGGGGCTACGTAAAGGCGGGGGAAGGTCTGTTCAAAAGGGTTTGTAACGACAGGACCAGGAGTGATGGTTTTAAGCTGGGAAAGGAGAGATTTAGATTGGATATTAGAAAAAAAGTTCTTTAATGTGAGGGTGATAGATCAGTGGAATGGGCTGCCCAGAGAGGGGGTGGAGGCCTTCAAGGTCAGGCTTGATGGGGCTCTGAGCAGCCTGCCCTAGGTAGAGATGTCCTTGCTTATTGTAGAGGGGTTGGACCAGATGGCCTTTGGAGGTCCCTTCCAGCCTGAAACATTCTATGATCTCTCCATGCTGCTGCATTCCCATCCACGTACAATCACAAGCTCTTGTGCTGTCTAGTGGTGATGGTGAGAACCCAGGTCAAGTTGGGATGGCTTTCAGTGTGTAAGTCTGGGATATTCACCCAGGCTTATGGGATTATGGGATTTCTGAGCACTGATTTAACAAGAAATATATCAACCGTTGGAAAATAGTTTGATTTAGAAATGGAGTCTCTTGGTGCCAGATTTAGCATTTTCAAATGTATTTCCTTTCTGTTATTGCAATGTATCATCTCATTAATTAAGTAGCACAAGTTCCCCAAACCTCTGCATACTTGTGCTCATTTACATCTCAGTCACTGGCTTCATTAAAATATTTTGATGCAATTAGAGGTCTTAATCTCATTTCTTTGCCTTTCCCCTGACACAGAGTGATCTGTAACAACAGGACCATGCAGCTCGTGGAGGTTTCAGCAGACACTGCAAGTGATCCCTCACAGATGTGGTTTATGGGTCTGTTTGCAGCTTCCACCCAACTGCTTTCCTCCACATGCTGCCCTGACAGGGCTTTGACCTCTTGTGCTAAAGGCTGAGCAAGAGTTTTGTGGTTTGTTCTTAGGAATTAAAGTGAACAACTGCAGCCATGTCTCCGCCATGCTGTGAGCATTTTTGGAGTGATGATGTGCTTTGTAAGGGGACTTGTCCTGACACCTTCCTTGCTGTTGTTTAGAGACACCATTAGGCTTAGAGACACCAGTAGGGTCTTGAACTGCTGTATCAGAGGTGTCAGATTCATGAGCTGGACGGGCCAATTTGCACCAGGAGCGATGACAAAGCTCCTGTTCCCTGAGGGTCCTCTCACCTGCTGCATATAAATCAGTTTATTTCATTGTGCCTTAAAATGTAACTGTACAGCACATAATGTGTGATTCAGTGACTCATCACCAGACCAACCATCCCTGTGCTGGGCGTTCAGCAGAGCAATAACCTCATCCATCACCCCATGAGAGCCAGGCCACCCCTGATCTGAGCCTGGAAAGTGCTCTGCGTGGTCAGGGCACCTGAAAAGAACACACTGAGCAGAATTCTTACCAGTCCTCACGATCCCACCATGCTGAGAGTGACACCAGCCTGGGTGACTCTGATCCTACTCAGAATGAGTAGAGATAAAACATGAACACAAGTTAAAAGAAGACCTCAGGAAAGCAGTAGGTTGGAGAGTGGCTACTTGAGAAAGAGAGATGACCTGGTGTCCAAAGATTATCCAGTCTCACTATCCAGAGACCTTGGGGATGGTACCTATGGCTGTCAGATACTAACTGTGCTTCCACGTTTCAGCACCACTTCACAGCACAGCTACAGCTTCCCCAGCCCAGCTCTTGGGGGCTCAGCTCACAGAGGGCACCGTGGCCAGGGCAGCTCTGGTCACCCCAGGAGGTGCCAGCGGTGCTGGGCAGAGCTACCTGCAGCCCCACACTGAGCTGCACTGCTGTGTTCACTGCATACAGCCACATTCAACAGCAAAATCAGAGATCTGAGGAGGTGAGGCTGGTTTATTTTGCACGTGTCCTGTCCCCAAGGCATAAAAAATACTTTAGATAAGTGTCCTTTAATTTTTAGAGCCTGGCACAGCAACACAAAACACTTCTCAGCACCTGCTGGAAATGTGGTTAACTCCCTGTGGTAAGCAGGAGACCTCCACTCCTGGTCTTTTACTGAACCAAGTCCTAGCTGATCCAGGAGATAAAAGATGCAGGTGGCCATTGTCCTGCAGCCCCTTGCAGTAGCAATGCTGCCCATCTTGCCCCAGCACTCCTCCTCTTGCCCTTCCCCTCCACCAGCACCAGTGCTGCTGCTCTGATGCTTTGATGAGTGAGTGTTAACTGGATGAGGTTCCTTTCCCCCCTCGCTGAGCACTTTGTCCTGGTGCTGAGGACCTGGGGGGCAGTGCCAGGTGGAGCATCAGGACAGAGCTGTCAGCTCCAGACTGAAAAGGGTATCACAGTTATCACAGGGCCTGGCGGGTTCTCCAGCAGCCGTTCAGGAGATTGCCTCCCTCTGGTGGTGGCTGCTCTGCTTCGTAAGGTCATGCATGGCTTAGACATGGATGGGTTTTGCATGCTTGACCTTCCATGTAACATCAGAGGAGAGCAGTGCCCCTGGTCAGTGTAATCCCAGGAGCTGTTGCTGATGAATAACACGAGTCCTTCAGTGATCCCTGCTCTGCTGGTGACAGTGATGGCACCTGTGAGCTCCAGGAGGAGAAGCACGAGAGGACTAAACCTCAGCTGGAACAAGCAGGTGAGAGGAGCTGAGTTTAAAAGCTGACAGGAAAAAAAAAAAAATAGATTAGAGAAAAACATATATCAGAGATGAAATGTGCAACTTTAGGGCGATGATGTCCTCCAGGAGTCAAAACATCACCTCCTTTGGCAGATCCTTCTGGAAATGCAGGAGCCATTAAATAACAAACAAAGGCAGATACACCAAGATGCCAACCTATCAGCCAGAGATTGCAGTGAGAGCAGCAATGGTTAAAGGGACACTTCATAGAATCATTAAGGTTGGAAAAAACCCCTAAAATCATCAAGTCCAATCATCAACCCAATGTACCATGACCATTAGACCATGTCCTGCAGTGCCACATCTACACATTTCTCCTCTTCACAGGAGATCTCAGAACTAGGCAAGCAAAACTGGCATCAGTTTGGCAAAAAAAATCAAGCCAGAGCTGATCTAAATGAAATGTAGAGCTGCACGTCCCTGAAATAAGTGTCCTGCAAACAGGGAATTCTGCAACAACTGCCAAAGAAAGGAGCATTATGCAAATATATGCAAAGTTATCAAGGCGTATGTAATCACAGAGAGTGACAATGCAGTGGGAGGTGAATTGTTCACTGTAACAATGTCCTAAACACAGGAATAAAAATAGTGGAGGAATTAAACAGAGCCCCACACGCTGCTGAACTCAACCACAGCGCTCGGGAGTTGTTCAGGCAGAGGAGGCAGCCCAGGAAAGTGAGAACACAGGTCAGAAAGTGAAACAAACCCCTGAAAAACAACGTCAGGGGGGAAACAAAGAGGGAAGTTCCCAGAGACAGGGACTTAGTTTGCAAAATCTGTGTTTACAAGGGATGGGCCCACTTAGATACGGGCTAACTTTGGGGGTTGTGAAGATTTGAGGCCAACCAAGTGTAGGTCATTTGTTTAATCAATGAGGCAGGTGGTTGAGCTCCACCCTTTGCACTGGAGAGATCAGGTTGTGCAGGGGGTGATATGCAGAGGGGACTGTGTTCTTCCACAAAGTGGCTGCCTTATGGTGTCTGGATACTTGCAGTGGTGGCATCAGGAAAGGGTTGTGTCCCTCAAGAGCAACCTCATATAGGTATCAAAAGATCATAGAATCATAGAATTGTCAGGGTTGGAAGGGACCTTAAAGATCATCTCGTTCCAACCCCTCTGCCATGGCAGGGACACCTCCCACTACATCAGTTGCTCACAGCCCCATCCAGCCTGGCCTTCAAAATGTCCAGGGATGGGGCTTCCAGCACCTCTCTGGGCAACCTGTGCCAGTGTCTCCCCACCCTCCTGGGCAACAACTTCTTCCTAACATCTCATCTCAATCTCCCCACCTCTAGTTTTGACCCATTCCCCCCAGTCCTACCACTACCTGACAGCCTAAAAAGTCCCTCCCCAGCTTTCTTGTAGCCCCTTCAGATCCTGGAAGGCCACAAGAAGGTGCCCTTGGAGCCTTCTCTTCTCCAGCCTGAACAACCCCAACTCTCTCTGTCTGTCCTCATAGGAGAGGTGCTCCAGCCCTCTAATCATCCCCGTGGCCCTTCTCTGGACACGTTCCAGCATGTCCAGATCTTTAGATCAGCAATAAGATGCCAGCTCTGGAAGCAATAAGTCTGGAAATCTCTGCAGAACAGCAGCTCAGTGCTTCAGGTAGCCAGAAAAGAGCCTTTTCTTAACAAAGTACCCATTACCCAATTTTTAATGGGTTTCACATCCTGAAACAGGCTCATTCACCTGTGCTTCAGAACCAAGCACGTGAGATGTCTTCAAGAAGTAAGAATACATTGGAAAAAAATGGAAAAGTCATGAAGAGCAACACCACAGTGTAACCAATCAGTCAAGGTCCTTGGGGATTGCATTGCATGGGAAGGATGATTACAAATTATTATGAAGATTAACTAATGAATGAATTGCCTGGAGACTGGTAGCCCAGATCTTGGGCAGGGTGCTGTCACGTAAAGCTCTCTGTAAACAACAAAAAAAGGCAGAAGACACATTTTGCCCGGAAGAACTTGGCCTGTGCAGGACAGGAGAAGGGGGATCTTTGGATATTGGCGGTGGGGGGAGGCAGGGGAAGGTCTATTCAAAAGGGTTTGTAACGATAGGACCAGGAGTGATGGTTTTAAGCTGGGAAGGGAGAGAGTTAGACTGGATCTTAGAAAAAAGTTCTTTAACATGAGGGTGACAGATCAGTGGAATGGGCTGCCCAGAGAGGTGGTGGAGGCTCCATCCCTGGAGTCATTCAAGGTCAGGCTTGATGGGGCTCTGAGCAGCCTGACCTAGGTAGAGATGTCCCTGCTTGTGTAGGGAGGTTGGACCAGATGAACTCTAGAGGTCCCTTCCAGCCTCAAACATTCTATGATCTCCACAGATCAGCATCCAGTTAAGGAGGTCAGGTGGGGATGTCACCCCTGAGCAGGGCACAGTGGTTCAGGAGAGGGTGTTTCTGGGCTGCCTGCCCTGCTTGGAGGACTAGAGCCCAGAGTGGGCTCCCTTCCAACCCAAACCATTCTATGATTCTACAAGAGCTGCTAAAAGCTGAGGTGATGCCAGCCAAGCTGGGCTGCTGGCTGAAGAGGATATGGTCTGGTTGCTTCCAGGGTTGTGATACAGATGGAGGAGTGGAAAGGACATGGAAAACTAGAGCAGGAATTGCCTGCTGTGGTAGCATGGAAACAGTGGGAGGTGAAACACGTGCACAGGAAAAGCCAGGAAGAGAGGAGGAAGGGGAACGATGCAGTGTGTGTGCTGAATTCCTGTGGGCACTGGGAAAAGGTCCTGCCTTGAAGCCTCAATGCCAGGGCCAGAGATGTGGACATCCCGAACATCCTCCTCCATCTCTCAGGGTCTGAGTGGTGCTGGCTGGTTGGCTGGCTGGGTTACCTGGTTCAGGAGTAAAACCCCATATCCTGAGTGTAACATCACAGAATGTATTGGGTTGGAAGGGACCTCTAAAGGTCATCTAGTCCAACCCCCCTTCAGCAACCAGGGATATCCACTATGTCTTTCAAAAGCATCTCTAGGCCAGGTTCCCAGGAAAGCTCCTTTGATTGAAGATATTCCAACTAAAATTTCCTCCTCTATATTCTGTCCTACCTCTTCCATTTGCAAGTCCAAACATACGTATCCTCCAAACTGGTTGCCCTCAGTTGTGTTTGTGGAGCAGAACCAAAGCAGCAGAGGCCAATGAGCTCCATGACTTCTTTGACAGCAATGTGCACAGAATTTCCCTGGCTGCTGCTGCAGGGGTGGAGAAGAGGGAAGAGCCAGGTATGACATGGAGTCTTCATGTGCAGGAAAAGGACTCTGCTCTGAGCAACCCCACCACACATCCTGGCACCTTCTCCTGCATCTGAAACACCTGCTATCCCCACCATGGTGTGGGCACCCTGGAGCTTCTTGTCATCTCCCTATTTCATGCAGAACAGGTGTTAGTGAAGACTTTCTGAGGAAACTTCAAGCAAGACAGAAGTGCTGCTCCCCTTGATGAGCTGAGAGTATCTGGGATCAGAGACAGCATCCAGATAATGTGTCAGTGGTGGGTTCTCAGATGTCATTCCAAGGGCAGTTCAGCTAAACTGACTCTAGAGTTCAGCAAGGACCAGTATGTTGATGTGATGGAGCAGCTCTGTCATGAAGGACGTGGCTGTCATCCCAGGGAGCATCTCATGGTCACCCTTTCCAAGGAGCATTGGGATGTTTTGTTCAGTCAGTCTGATGATTTTCTTGGGGATAACAGTGATCAGCAACCAGATCTAATCAGACAGGTTCTGCCTGTGTCCAGATACTCCTCAAAGGTAAGGAGTGCTTGCTCACTTGTCAGCTACCACAGCAGCCAGTAGTCCAGAAGTCTCCAACAGATGATGAAGAGTAGGGATTTTTGCAGTACTTGATGGCAATGAGGCCAAGGTCACCACAGAACATTTGGAGTAAACGCCTGCCACAAATGGAAAGCTCTTTCCATGGAGGACTCAGCAATAACAACATGGATTGTGGATGTGGCTTCTTGACCACCTCCCATGAAAACACTGGGCACATTTCAGGCAGGTGATGAGCCTCTTCCCATCTCCCTGTGACCAGGTTGGTTTCAGGGCATCAGGAACAACTTCACATACACAGTTCCTAGATGTGTCTTAAGTAAGTATGAAGAAACTTTCATCAAGAGTAGTAACAGAGCTTCCTTTTAAGACAGGCTTTATGGACAGAGCACTCATGTTTATGAGTCAAAATGATTTGAACCATTACAGGCAGTTTCTCCAGGGGTCAGCCCCACCACTTCCATTTGAAGCACATACCAGACTGGGACCAGCACAGTTCTTTTCACAACTTGGTCAATGAAGACAGGCAAGTTAGGGAGAAGTTATTCTCCAAAACTTCATCTGGAGGTGGAATGACATGATCTCACGTTCTCACATCAGCCAGCACTGTGCGTCAGCATTGGCAATCAGCTCCCCTGGCTTGTAAACAAGGTGTAATCACAGCTCTCCTCTGTGGCATTCATGGGAGCACACCTGGAAAGGTGGGCTTGTTTTTAACTCCAAGAAAGAGCTTTTAGCCTGGCAGGTTTTGTTTGCACCTCCACAGGTGTAATTATTGAATGTCTTGATTTCATTAACCATAAGGAGTGCTTCCTTACCCACCTGCCCACAGTTTCACTCAATGGATGGCAGGGTGCTCGCACAGTAACAGGTCCCTCCATCCCACCTGGCAGTGCATGACTCAGGGTGGCTTCAGTGACGCAAACATGTAGCCTTCTATTATCTCTTTTCACCCAGATGAATGAACCCTGAATCAGATGTCAATAGCTGCTTGGCATTCTTGGAGCTCTCTGCATGCTGCTGAGTTTATCTCCATAGAATTTCCCTGTTGAGAAAGCAGCGAAGGCTCCAGCGCCTGCTGTGCTCTGCAATAGGAAGCTGTGGTAGAGGTTGAGCAACCCAAAGAATGCTTGAAATGCCCACTTGAGTTTTGACTCTGGAGCCTCATGTTTTGTCTTTTCTCTGTGTTCTCTTGAGAGTGTCTCTGTTGCTCAACTCCTGCTGCTTGGCCTCAGTTTTTGTCAGGATCCTCCTCTCCTTGCCAGCAGCCCAGAGCTGTTTGTGGAGCAGAGTGCATGGGATGGAAGCAGAGGAACGAGCATGGGAGTGCACATGAATACATCACCAGCTCTTGCTGCAGCAGGAGAAAGGCAGGGAGGGGACTAGCCATGGCATGAAGCTGTTGTCAGGACAATCAGAACAACTTCCTCTGCGTGACACAATGTCTTGGATCAACATTTGCATCATTTAAAGTTTTTATCTGCACAGCTCACTCTTGGTTTCTGCTGAGCCCTTGGAACCATTTGCATGGTTGTCCCATTACTCTATTTCACTCATGAGCAGCTCACCCCGAGCTCTGGTGGCTGATACCCTGACAGTAACCAGCCGGTAAGGATCTCATGGGAAACCATGATCTCTGTGGAGTTCATAATGTTAGATAGTTAAGCAGCTCCCTCCTCTACCCAGCCATGGCCAGCGGGGTCTTCAGCAAGGCTGCTCTGGATGCTGCAGGTATCTCAGCCCAGAAACCTCCACATGCAGAGACTAGACCTGCAGGTGGCATTGGTGGGGGCAGTGGTGTGCAGTGATTCATGTCAGTGCCACCCTGCCCGGCTGTTGTGCCAGCCCTGCAGCAGGCACATCAACACACCTTCCAATGGAAATGGACAAACAAGGAGACATGTGTCCCAACAGTTACGTTTTGAAATCCACGTGTCTGAGCCTCACCTGAAACTTTAGGAATCTTCACCTGTATTTCTGCGTTTCTAAACCATGGCCTCAGCATCAGACCATAGACGGGTGGGGGGCTGCATGATACTGGCTCAAACACCAGCAAATGGAACATGCTTTGTGTTGTGCTGTGCCTGTCACAACTCTTGTCTTTGGTCCTCTGAAAAGGGGACGTGCTCCTGCTGGAGACACAGGAGGGGAAGTGTCCGGTGCTACAATGGCACCTGGGAGGTTTATGGAGTCCTTTTGTGAGAGCCGAGCTGTTGCTGTAACTCCTGTACACCCTTCCTCCCATGCTGCTTTTCCAGATGAGAACTTTTGATTGACTGTGACCAGATGATGATAGTAGCTGGAACCAGTGGTGACTGAAACACTATCCACAGAGCCCTGGTTGAGCCCAGCCCTGAGCAGGCTCTGTCCTTGGGGAAGGCTGGAGGTGATGGCCATGTACTGTAAGCTCCAGGACCATCTCCCTGCTCCCCAGGCTGAGAATATCTCCTAGCTCCTGGTTTGGATGAGACAGAGGAGCTTCCTGCCCCATTCTTACCTGCCTGTGAACTAAAGGAGCCATGGCTGTGGCTGTATTCCTGATCTGACCAGCCTGGAGGAAACTCAGCCCTGCATCTCCCTTCACACCGAGGGGCTGCTCTTGGGACAGAGCACCGCAGGGAGCTGGCAGGGATGGGGAGCATCGCGCTGACACACACCACAGGCACAAGACCCTTCAGAAGAGCACATTTTGCAGCACAAAAGACACTCCCTCCTCTCCCAGAGCTCTGCAGGGCTGTCTCCAGCGCTGGGTGTCTGCAGCAGCCTCTCCAGTTTCCTGTTTTCATTCCCGTATCTGCAGTGCTAACATTCCGCGTGCCTCAGATTCCAGCCCTGACGCACCAGGAAAAGGGGCCAAGGGCAGATTCATGGGAGCCTCGGAGCCTTTCGTGCCCTTTCCCCAGCTAGGCTGGGGAGATGATAACTCCTCGACTCCTTCCTTCATCCTTGTTTCTTGCTTTCTCTCTCCTAATCCCAGAGTTGCCGTGTTATCCCTCGGCACATTAATGCTGCAGGATTCTTCTGGCAGAGAAGGGCACTGGTTTGCCCTGCTCCAAGGGCAGCATCAGGAAGGAGCTCCCTCGCTGACTCAGGGCTGTTAGTCTGGAGAGAAAGTGTGTACAAAAGGTTGCTCTGAGCTCCAGGAGCTTTTACAAAAATGTGGCAGAGCCAACATAATACCATTTCCCCACTGCAGTGATAACTTCCTAATTCCTCCCTCCTAATGGTATAAATCAGGAGTAAACCCCTTAAGCCAGTGGAAGGATTGCCTTGGCAAATACTGAATAACACTGCTTTGAGTGCAGCGTCAGCCAGGTTGTCTTCTGTGCCTTCCCTCAGCTCCCACATGGTACCCAAGACACACGGAACATGCAGACTTGGCAATTCATGACTTAAGGGACAAATTCTGCTCCTTTTAATTCTGGTAGTTAGTTGAGGCTGGATGTTGACATCAGAAGCTGTGAGCTGTGAACAATCCCCAGCCCAAGCAAGAGCACAGGAAAATCTTTCCAGCCCTGTGTATGGCACCAGGTGTTGGCAGGACCTGCTCTCATCCCACCCGCTGCTGGGACCTGGTGGGGGTCATGGCTAAGCCATGGCTGTGTCCATGGATGAGCAGGACACATATTTGCAGCTGCAAGTACTGATGGCATCACCCCAGGGATTTCTTCCAAAAGCTGTGCTCCCTGCAGATAGCTGCCTTGCCCACCCAGAAAGGTGACAGTGATGCAAGAGCAAGCAGTGGAGAAGCAGAAAATGTCTACTCCAGGTGGAGTTTCCCCACAACCACCCTCCAGACCTGTCCTTGGCGTTGAGCTTGCAGTTCTTCTGGCCCCAAAGAAAGCATCTCCACAGTGTTATGTCCCTACTGCCCACTCCTCTGTGACTTGCTGCCTGTCCCCTCTCCCAGAAGGGTGGGGAACAGAGGGGGACCCCATCTCCAGTCTGGTGAGCACATCAGGAGTGAGGGTTATCTCTGTGTGGCACGGGTGGGAAGCCAGAGGAGCAGTGTTGAAAGCCCACCAGGCTGCACAGCAGTAGCGTCTGGCAGACCTCAGCCCAGCCTACGGCGGTTCCTTTTCCAGCCTGGGATCAGCTGGCATCTAAGGGTGACTTCTAAGGTGTCTCTGCAAGATAAGATAACCCACAGCAGCAGGTTTCAGTCCCATGGTAGAGCCCACGCTCATTCTAGAAGTGCTTTAAGAGTATAAACTGAAAACCTTCTCTGTGGTAGATGATGGGCAGAGCAGAGGCAGCTCCTGCTCAGCTCCTGCACATCCCCCGGGGAGACCCTGGACACGGTGGCCAGAGACTGTCGGTTCACCCCAATTTTTATGAGTAATTCAGAGTCTGTTTTAGCTGTACTTCTCAGGTGGATTCCTTTGCTTTGGACATTTGATGGAAACTCCTGATTTTCCTTGTTTTAAAATCATGTTCTCTTCCCACTGAAACAGTAGCTTGGACTAGGAGCTTAAAAGACAAGCACTGTCTTTCACCACATTTTAATTCTTTAGCCAGGGAAAAGGCTGCACTTTGTCTTACTTTTACCTGCTTAGAGGCACAGGTAGTTTAAAGTGAACACAGGATTATTTAGAATTGAAGGTGCCACTTTTTCAGGAAGCATATTTTTTAAATGTTGTTTTTACTATTCTTTTTTCACTCCCTTCACCTTCCCCCCTTCTTTAGTTTTGACCTTCAATGCACCTTAAACACTCTTCTCTTGTGAGAAAAACAAGACAGTTTTTGAAAAACACAAAACTATGTGAGACAAGAGAAGAGACGATCAAATTGCCTATTTTTTTGAGATTGAAAGCACAGAATCACGGTGCACAGTTCTCCAGCATTCTTGCAGAGCTCAAGGAAAGAGCCTGTTCTTAAAAGGCTGTTTTGATGTTCTGATGAAATCACATTTTCCATGACAAATAGAAGTCTTTGACATCTCGACAAGCTTGCTCTTGGCTCTGCTGCTGGCTGGAGTTGGGGCTCTGTCAGCTATTGATGTAAATGTTGGGGAGGTTAAGTGTGGAAAGGGGACCTGCTCCCGTGCCTCTCTGAGCTGGTAGCCTGGTTGGCAACCAGATCCTCCCAGGTTGTACTCCCAGACAGGGCAAAGTGGCACCCATAGGCATCCCAGCAAGCAAGGACCTGAAGCCTCAGCATCTGTGGAGAACAGTCTCTGCTTTCTCCAGATGAAGCTTCTCTGGTGCATGAGACACACGGGCAGGAGGCCGTATGGCTGGATCCTGCTGAACTGGGACAAGCCATGGATCCATGAGGTCCATCCATCCTTCTCAGAGCCTGGAAATACAGCCGCAGCTGGAGGAGCAAAGGCCAGTTGGAGGCTACCAGCTCTTCTTGCTGCACGTCCCTAAGCCTTGTCTGAGGTTGGTCCACCTGCCTGCCAGAGGTGATTTGTACATGGTGTGCTGGTGTCTGAGACCAGCTTGGCAAAGCCTTCATGCAGAAATGAGGAACAAGTGGTGAAGGGTTTAAAATAGCTCCTCTGATGCCTTCTTTGTGTGTGTCTTTCCGAGTGACCTTTCCCACCACGTTTTTTAACATCACTCACAAGAGGTATGTCCTGTGTTTTCTGTGCCTGATCCTACGAAAGGTCCCATCCTGAGAAGTTTTGTTCTTAATCCTGATCTTCTGCAGTTTTCTGGAAGCCATTAACAATCCCATCTCTTTCAGAATTTTACTAAGTCTTTGAGGACAAGAATTTAGGAAGATTCATAAAAAGAAGTGAAAATTTTTTGTGCAGGTGAGGGAAACCCTGTTGTCATAATAGACAACAATGAGAAATACAGTAGGAGTGTCCAGGGTTTAAGTCAATCTCATTTAAACTGATCTTCAGAGGTTGGATTGAGGTTTAACGTAGAAGGAAATGTCTTGCATCTGTTACCACAGGGTCTGGCACCTTCTGACCATTGTCACCTGGAGCAGCCAAGGCCATGTGCTCTTTGTGAGCAGATCTGGTGTCCTTACAGCTCTGAGGGAAAGGCTTAGGGACTGCAGGACTCCATTGCCTAGACACACTAGTGCTTCTTGACCAGGACCATGGTTTTAACAGCACATCACGACCAGAGGACTGAAATGATTTAGGTGGCTGTCTAGTCCAGCTGTGCTGGAGCCTCCAGAGTTGTTCCCTGTAGGATCTAACACCCATGGGCAGCTCCTTGCCCCACTGGCATGCTCACCATGTTGTCATGGTGAGGTGCTGGGGCCTGGGCTGTGGCCCCAAAGTGGAGTTGACCTATGGCTGAGTCCCAACCCAGCAACATGTTTTGTTCCCCCAGTGGTTTCAGGTCCCACAGACAGAACCTGGCCCAGTTGTGTGAGGCCCCAACTGCCCCCAGGGGATCATGGTTGGGGTGGTGGGTGAGGCTAGAGATAGATCAACCAGGGACCAATCAGTTTGGAAGAAGCAATGAGGAGCTGATCAATTTGAAGAGAATTCCTGGGGAAGAGAGTTCCTGCTGGGGTCACTTGCTGAGCTCTCTGGTGTGTTCCCCCTTGGCTGATTTGAGATAGAGAAGAGCAAAGAGATGAAGAATAAAAGCTGAAGTTCTGCTGAGGGGATGTTGCTGGGTGTGATGTTGGCCTGAGGAAGAAGAGAGCTGGCAGCACACATGGCTTCTCGGCTCAGGGAGTCCATGAGGATAAGTAAGGACAGGGGTGAGTCCCCAGGTGGGTGTGGGACACATTGAGCACACCTTCCCTCTACACACCTTTTTATGCCAAGCAGCAGTGCTGTGCTGTGCTGAACCTTCAGAAGGTCTCTTTTCCCCAGTGGTTCATCACACAATGAGGCTTTCTTAGTGCTTTAAACAGGGCAGACACTGTGTAGTGTGAGCCACTGCTCTCCTTAGTCCCATCAAGCTACCTTCATACCACAAGGTCCTGCCCTCCCTTTGCTGCCTCTTCTGTGAGCTAAAAATCAGTGTCCTGGGGAGAAAGGTGGGTAGTGCTGAGGTTTATAAGCAAAGTAAATCAGGAGCCTGGAGCTCCTGAACCATCTGTCTCTCCCTGAACGCTACGCGAGGCAGGAGCCCAGACATCCTATTAGCCCCTCTGCTGCTGGCAGGACTCCCAGATCCCTCCATTTGTGAACAGCCAACATGCCCTTCATTTTTTCCTCTCAACCTTCATTTAATGTGTTTGGGAGTCCAACGTTCTGCGCTGCTTCCAGATAAAAGCATCTGCTCCAGATAAAAGCATCAGCTGGAGGCATCAATGTGATTTCTAAGCACATGAAGAACAGAAGGTGCCCTCAGAGCGGACCTGACCTTCACAAGCAAGAGCTGGCAGGGTCATCAGTAGGTATGGTGTGGGGCAAGGCTAGAGGAGGGAGCTGGTGGACCATGCTGGAGGAAGGGAAGGCATGGAGGGCCTTGCCTCTAACAGGCTTTGAGAGGGTTTGATGAGGAGCAGGTCACCAGAGCAGCCTGGGAGGCACAGAGCAGAAGAGAGGACATGAAGGGGATGAGGCAGGAAAAGGGCAGTGGGGTCTGTCCTATATCAGCTTTGGGGATCATTGATGAGTGTGGAGGTGTGGGAAGGGAGAAAAGTTTCTGCTGACTTCCCAGGGATGTGACTTCTCATTGGCACTGTGGATGTGTCCAACTTTTTTTCTTTAAGATCTTTAAAATCAATCCCAGCACAATGCAAAGACAGTTCAGGGAGTGAAAACCAAAATCCATTTCCCTCTCCTGGGATAGTCTCTTTGAAAGTCCAGAGCCTTTGCTCCGTGGTGACAGTTGTCCCTGAGAATCATAGAGTGGTTTTGGTTGGAAGGGCCCTCAAAGATCATCTAGTCCCAACCCTCCTGCCATGGCAGGGACCCCTCCCACTAGACCAGGTTGCTCAAGGCTCCGTCCAACCTGGCCTTGAACACCTCCAGGGATGGAGCATCCATAACCCCCCTGGGCAACCTGTGCCAGTGTCTCACCACCCTCACAGGGAAGATTTTCCTTCTAATTTCCAATCTAAATCTCCCCTCTTCCAGTTTGAGCCCATCACCCCTCATCCTATCACTACAGGCCCTTGTGAAAAGTCCCTCTCCAGCTTTCTTGTAACCCTTTCAGATCCTGGAAGGCTGCAATAAGGTCTCTCCTGAGCCATCTCTTCTCCAGGCTGAACAAGTCCAGCTCTTTCAGCCTGTCTTCATAGGAGAGGTGCTCCAGCCCTCTCAGGTCTCCAGAGTGGCAGTGCTGTGGTCACAGCAGACACTGGCAGGCTGGGCACTGGCACAAACTGGTGACACATTGACTGCAGTGGGATCTGTCGCTCCCTGCCAGGCACAGGCAGACCCTGGAAGGCAGAGGCAAACAGCAGGTACCAGAGCAGGGAAATGCCACCGCAGGGGAGTGACCGTGACTCATCCCCACACTCACATTTTCTTCTGTGTTATTATCCTTTTAAAAAATTAAAGCTGGTAATAGGTTACTGTAGTTGAAAATGAGATAATGGGAGATTTTAGGGAGATAAAATTATGATGGTATCCAGGGAGGGAAGGGGATAGGGAGAGAAAATTGAAAGGGCTTCATTATGAACTTATCCTCACTTATAGATATTCCCCCAGGTTAGGACCTTATGGTGTTAATAATTAACCAGAATCTTATGAAGGCTAAAATAACTACAACAGGCAGGAAGATCATCGCTTCAGTATTCACCATGTGCACAAACCTTGCCCGCCACTCGGCTCAGTTACTGTGGCAACAGTGCATCTGCTTTCCACAATACCCTTCATTAATCATTTACACTCAGGGAAAAAAAAAAAAGTCATCTTGGAGGAATGATACCACAGGAGCTATTTCTGCTGCCTCCTGCCAGTGAGTGGGACCAGCTCTGAACGCAGCCTTGCAGCCACTGTTTACAGAGTCATAGAATGGGTTGGGTTGGAAGGGACCTTTCAAGATCATCTAGTTCCAAACCCCCCACCACAGCAGGACACCTCCCACTAGAACACGCCACCCAGGATCTCATCCAGCCTGGTCTTGAACACCCCCAGGGATGGAGTATCCACAACCTCCCTGGGAAACCTGTGCCAGTGTCTCACCACCCTCAGGATAAAGAATTTCTTTCTAATTCCCAATCTAAATCTCCCCTCTTCCAGCTTGAAGCCATCACCCCTCGTCCTATCACTACAAGCCCTTGTGAAAAGTCCCTCTCCAGCCTTCTTGTAGCCCCCTTCAGATCCTGGAAGGCTGTAATAAGGTCTCCCCTGAGCCTTCTCTTCTCCAGGCTGAACAAGCCCAATTCTCTCAGCCTGTCTTCATAGGAGAGAGGCTCCAGCCCTCTGATCATCTTTGTAGCCCTCCTCTGGACTCTTTTTAACAGGTCCATGTCCTTCTTGTGCTGGGGGCTCCAGAGCTGGGTGCAATACTCAAGGTGGTGTCTCACAAGAGCAGAGCAGAGGGGCAGAATCACCTCTCTTGACCTACTGGCCACACTTCTTCTGATGCAGCCCAGGACACGGTTGGTTTCTGGGCTGGCTCATATTGAGCTTTTCATCACCCAGCACCCCCAAGTCTTTCTCCTCAGGGCTGCTCTCCATCCATTCCTTGCCCAGCCTGGATTTGTTCTTGGGGTTGCCCTGACCCAGGTGCAGGACCTTGCACTTGGCCTTGTTGAACTTCATGAGGTTGGCCTGGGCCCAGCTCTCCAGCCTGTCAAGGGGCCTCTGGATGGATCCCTTCCCTCCAGCGTGTCGACCACACCACACCTGCAAACTTGCTGAAGGTGCCTCAATCCCACTGCCATGTCATCGACAAAGATGTTAAACAGGACTGGTCCCAGTACCCAGCCCAGAGGAACTCCACTTGTTACCGGTCTCCACTTGGACATGGAGCTGTTGATGGAGACTCTTTGAGTGCAACCATCCAGCCAACTCTTGACTGTGACCATTGACAGCCAAACCTCAACATGATGCAAGGTTGGCCCTGGGTGCTCCACAGCTCTTGGTCTCTCCACAGCCTTGTTGAGGTTGGGTTATTCCCTCATTCCCGTGCTGAGAGCAGAGTGACCCTGGTGAGGGGTTGGGGGGTGTCCTCAGAGGGAAGGATAACTGGAGGAGGATGCACTTGCAAAAAGTATACTTTTCTTATTATTTTTTTCTTGCCCTCTGCGGGAATGGAGCTTTGGGAAGGTGGAATGAGAGATGCCCCACACTCAGCACCCTGAGAGAGGCCAGGTGGGCAGGAGGAGGGCTTACTTTCCTCCCCTTTCTCTCCCCCATCTCATCCTTTAGCAGTTGGGGTGAGATGCGGTACCTCCAGCTGGACTGCAGCTCACCCACTGATGCCCAGGAGGAAGAAGGAAGGAAGGACCTCTCTTTGCCTCAGGAGACCACCCAGCAGCAGCATTAGCAAAGAGAGCATCTCCCAGCACAGCAGAACAAGCCTGGGGACAGCCCTGGCCCTGCCGTGGGGACACCAGTCTCCTTCCCCATCCTCTCCTGGACCCTTCTCTTGAGGCTCACCTTGCTACATCCAGCTCCTTCTCAGACTAAAACAGATTATTTAAAGAGTGCAAATAAATGGGGCATAAAATATCTTCTTTTATAATCTTTCCTGGAGCATCCAACAGGAGATAAGTTGCATATTCAGCATTAATAGGTACCAGACCCTCATATTATAGGTTCTTTGCAGGAGTATAGCAGCACTTCACCCAACGAGCCTCCTGGAGCTGTGTGAATTTTATCTCCAATTTACCGATGGACAAAGTGAGGAAGGGACAAGCTGAGTAACTTAGGGTGAGCCAAGTAACTCTCCCTGATGCAGGTCATACACTCGAAGGCAAAAAAATCTCTGTTTTCTCCTGCTGAGAGCTCATGAACGTTATAATCAAGGCATCCCTCACCTTCCTTGAAAAACTAAACAAATTCAGTTCTTTCAGACCTTCTCTCCAGCTATCAAACAGCTTACCTATCGTGTCTGTATTCTTCCTAGCTAGCCAATATTCATGTGTAAACATAGCCTGCAGGTCTACGTGTGCATCCCAGATGGGCTCACTGCTGACACCTTCCTCTGCCACTTGGGACAACTCTCTGTGCCACCACCCTGCTCTCTTCATGGCTTGTTTGCCCATGGTGCTTCCACACCCTGTTTTCTGGGAGAGTGAGCCTGAGAGACAAATATCAAAGTAGAGTGGTTGGGGACAAGCAGGAGTGACATGGAATGCTGCTCTTTCCTAGAGCCTCTCCTGACTACACCTTGTCCTTCCAGTCAGAGCAGCATCTTCATCTCATGGCAGAGGAACCAACCCAAGCCAGCTTGTGGTGCTTCCCTGAACATCATTGCCCTGAATGGGCTGTGCAGGAGTAAGTTCTGGTGGGACCAAACCTCATTATCCCAGGTGTAAGAACCACGCCTGTTTCTCCTCCTCCCAGGATTCCCTTATCCTCAGATTTTCAGGCTGGGTTAGTGCAATTAGCTGGTAGTCATTGATTCTGAGAGTCTCAATCTTGCTGCAGCCCAACATGCTTTAAAGCAAGCCAGCTACTGGGAAAAGGACCGAGACATATTGGAAACACTGTGGGAGCAACCTCAGGCACCAGCCATTTTTTAGGACATTTTGATTTTACTGGCTCTGAAATTCCAGCATGAAACTGTTTACAACCTGTTCAACCACAAATCAAACCATCATGGGTTAGTAGCTCCAACCAGAGGACCCTGCTGTGGAAATGCACCTCTCCAGCAGTGTGCTCTGCCCACCAGACTCACAGACTCACAGAATAGTAGGGGTTGGAAGGGACCTCTAGAGACTATCTTGTCCAACACCCTTGCCAAAGCAGGTTCACCTAGGGCAGGTAACACAGGAATATGCCCAGAAGGGTTTTGAAAGTCTCCAGAGAAGGAAACTCCACAACCTCTCTGGGCAGCCTCACGGTAAAGAAGTTTCTCCTCATGTTGAGGTGGAACTCCCTGTGTTCCGGTTTATGCCACTGCCCCACGTTCTACCACTGGGCACCACTGAAAAGAAACTGGTCTCATCTTCCTGACACCCACCCTTCAGATATTTATAAACATTGTCCAGATCCCCTCTCAGCCTTCTCTTCTCAGGCTAAAGAGTCCCTTGATCATCCTCACAGCTCTCCGTTGGTCTTTCTCCAGTATTTCCCTGTCCCTCTTGAACTGGGGATCCCAGAACTAGACATAATACTCCAGATGTGGCCCTATCAAAGGCCTCACCCCTGAGTCACTTGGTTCACCTGCCACAAGCCGTTCTTCATCTGTGGGATAAGCTCTTCTAAGCACCAAGCTCCCATTGGTGTCAGGGGCCTGGCTGGAGGCTCCCATCAGCACGTGGCCCTCACCTGGGAACACCTCATCTTTCTGGTTCCATGGTAGGTATTGAGCAGGACTAAGGAAGGACCAGTATTTGTGGGACTCTGCCTTGAAGTGCTTCTCTATGGGATAGACATGGCTGCAGGAGGAACTTGGACCTTGCTTCCCACTCTGGGTGGGTCAGCAGGTCCTCACAGTCCCAGGCGCTGCAGAGGAGTTTAAAGGAAGTGAATAGACATCAATCACATCTGCCAAGTGGAAGGAGACATCTGGGCCCTGAAATAGTGCCCATCCCTTGTCCTGGACAGACTTCAGACTGTTCTGGCTCTACAATATCAATCTATGAAGCACTAGAAAGTGTTCTCTGTGCACTGTGGGATGACAAATGTTTCTCACAAGCACTTATTTTCTGCTACTTCATGGTTCTCATCATAGCTGTGTTGAAAGGAAGGGACCTCTGGAGGTCTTCAGTCCACCTCCCTCTCAGAGCAGGACAGTCACCAGCACTATTCTGTCTGTGTTTCTGTCCACTGAGGACACACGTCCAGCATTCTGTTGCAGAAAGTCCTGGGAGTTAGTGGGAGGAGGACTTGGTGAGATAAGAAAATTCCTTTGACAATCGTAGTGCAATGGTGCTATGGGATGTCCTGCTATGAAGGCACTTGTCCTTGACCAGAAGGTGAAGTGTCCTGTGCACTGGGAGGTGATGAGCCATCTTCCAGAAAGGCTGAGACCTGCAGAGGAGCCTCTTATTACAGCAGTGCCTGTGGTGGGAGAAAGGGCCGGTGGTGTGAAATGAAGTGAGAGCAGATGCCTCCCAAAAGGGTTAATCTTTAACCATGTTGCAGCAGAGATCAAACTGCTGGAGGTGAAGGAGTGGAATTGTGGACTCTGGGGTAGAGGATATCCCTGCCCCACAGAAAGAGTCCCCCCCTCCCAGGTCTCACCACCATCTCCTGAGCAAGGACAGTGTCCAGCACCTCTTCAGCATCCTCATCAGCCTCTAGTAGAAAAGGCAGAACCCCTCTTCCCTATGAACTTCTGTATCCTATGCCCTGGACAACAGAGAGGTGGATAAAGGGAATCCACCCAAAGCTTCCTCATAAACAGGATGTGCCTCTGAATTTCTTGGCCCTGGGAAGAGCGAACCCATCTCTGCAGCCAAGTGCAGAAGGTGTCAGTACTGAGTCACTTCTTTGCTCACAAATTCTGTACCTTGAGGAAGTGAGATGAGAGTTTGTCACAGAGGACTCAGCAAAGGAGAGTTACTCACAGCTTGCAGGACACCTCCAGAAGGTTTTCCATTCTCAGCTGCAAGAGCGTGCCTGGAGAGAGGAGATTGTCAGGAACTGGGTGTTTAACTCTGGGAGCCAGGAACTTCAATGCTCCTCATGAAGACACAAGGCTGCTAAGAGCTGGTGCAGGTACCAGGGAAGAGCAGGACTAACTTCCAGCCATGTCAGGAAACCTCAACTTCCCAGGAGCATCCCGGAGCATCACTCATCCATGTGTACCCAGATCCCAGTAGGGACTTTAGGAGTCACTGGGGACTCATGGTGGAGTGGTTCAAATCTTTTCTGCAACACAGACAGAACCAACCCTTCATCTTTCTTTCTGCTTCTGTCCTTTGGGTGGCAGCTCAGTGGCAGAACAGGTTCATAGTAAAGGTCTAGGGGCTGCCTGCCCTGCACCCCTGCAGGGCTGAGTGTTGGTTGCTACAGGCAAATGGTCTTCCTGAAATTTTGGGAGTGATTCAACAGCCAGCCCAGAAGAACCCCTTCTCTGCCATGGCCACAGGCACGGGGAGCATTGGTCCCAGCTCTGGAAGTGTCACCCTGGGCTAAGGGAGGAGAGGACAGGTACCCAGAGCAGCTCCAGCCCAAGGCGTGCAGCACAGGCTCTGTGCAGCATCACCCAGCCCCTGCTAATGAGGATAGCAAATTAGGCTTCTTTAAATAACCAGAACCTCTTCAGGAAAGAGAGTAAGATCCTCAGACGGCCTGATCTCCACTTAATCCCTGCAAACAGACACCTCTGATTAGGAGGACTGGTTTCTTCTGGCAGGGGGGGCAGATTGAGGCTTTGCTGGCAGGAGCGAAGAAGTGACATCTGCTGCTGTGTTTCCTAGACCCAAAGAGTCCCTTGCTTCCATCTCCAATTTAATTCTTCCTCATCCCAGCACCAAACCCCCTTCATTTGCATCTGACCTGGAGCACAAGCATCTGCATCTCTCCATCGGTTCATGCAGAAGAGCTCTGAGCTGGAAGGGGCAGGCGAGGTGGGCAGGGGTGGGCAGGGGTTGTCCTCCTCAAGGATGCAGTGACAGCTCCTTCTGCAAGGGCTGTGGGGGCAGCTGCTCCACACCCCCTGCACCACTGACACAAATGAGAGGAGCCACGTCACTGACACAGAGGTCTCGGTTAATGAGCAGGGGCACTAATGAATCTGTTTGTTATCTCAATGTATCCTCTGCCTCCAGGACAGCCCCGGGGCACTTCAAGCAAACAAATGAAGAAACATGTCTATTGGGGCTTGCCATGGACCTGGGCCAGCCCCGGAGCTGCCTGGATCCAGGGCAACTGTACGTTCACAGGAGGAACATACACAGGCTCACAATAAATATATTTCCTGAAGATTTTCTGCAAGATTTGTCAGGGTTTTTATCAAAACCAAAAGTGAGATTTCTCTTATCGGTTTGGTTTGTTTGGTCTTTTTTTTTTTCCAGGCTAATTTTCTTAATGAGATTCTGAAATTTCAACCCTCCCCCAAGATATACACTGTTTTCTGGGTTGATGAAGATCAATTTTGGCTGAAAATAATTTTGATGGAAAATGTTCAGCTGTCTCTCCAGCAGGGCAAAGCCCTAACAGGGCCCTGTGATGCAGAAGCTCTGGCATGACCGAGTGCCTTTACTTTAAGAGGCAGCAGAGAGAACAGCCCCTGGCAAGGAGAGAAGAGTCCTTCTAATCCCAGCTGGACTCTTGGAGCAGCCTCCGAGAGGTAGGAGACCCACTGAAGTATCTCAAAGCACCAGCTTGTTGTGGTGAGGAACACATTCTTTTCTGGCTATTTTCTTTCCATCCTAACCCAGTTGGATGGATCTGAAGACACCTTCCAGACTGGGCAGAAGAGGAGAAATCCAGAGGCATCCACCACCTAGACAGGGGGGAGGATGCTGATGAGACTCAGGGTTGAGCTGGGTACCATGATGTTTGACACCTAGGCAGGCTTGAGTGGACATCTAGGCACTCTGATGTGACCGAGAAGAAGGGAGGGGCATCAGGGTCTATATTTTGCTAACCCAAGTCTAGGGTGACAATTCTGTAATGGTTCAGCCCTAAAAGGTTTTATGGATAGCAGTAGCCACAAAGTAGAGTCCCAGCAGGGAATTCCACCACTGACAGGGAGTGTGAGTGGGATGCTGGACCCATGTGGGATGGGGGTCTGCAGAAGAGGTGATGTGAGGTGTGTGCTGGAGCTGCCACAACTCCCTGCAGGAAGAGACATCCTGGAGGTGTCGGGGGGGTCTGACCACCCTGCACTCCTGTCATCTGGAAGGAGCTGAGAGGTGAGAATTATGGCTGCTGGGAGTGTGAGAGCATCCTACAGGGCAGCACTGGCAGAGCAGCACAACTGCAGGAATCAAAGGTCAAAGAGCAGTGGAGCAAGATCAGGATGGTTGTGTGGGAAGCCCGGGTCTGAAACACCTGGATGCTTGGGACAGCATCTGCCAACAGGCAGGACATCACAAGTGCCAACCTCACCTTGGGCCTACATCTGAATAGTGAATTAGAGAGCTCTGGAGATGTGCCCAGGCACTGGAACCAACCAGCATGAGCAGCCCACACTATCCTGTGAACTTTCCCAGTCCCGGCAGCAGGATGAATGCGTCCAAAACAGCCCCAGGAACCCTTCAGCCACTGACCGTGTCCAGGAATTGCTTAGGAGAGAGCTGCCTGGCACAGTCCGGACCCAGGGACCTTCCTGACAATTTGGCAGTGTGGACAAGCACATTTCTAACCCTGGCAAATACGCCAGGCCCTGTTTGATGTGTCTGCCATGGTCTGCTGCTCTGTGGTAGATGTGAGGACTGAGGGTTTGGCATCTGGCATTGGTTCATCCCAGAGAGGAAGCAGCAACTCATTTTAGAATCATAGAATGTTTCAGGCTGGAAAGGACTTTTAGAGGTCATCTTGTCCAACCTCCCTACACAAATAGGGACATCTCTACCTAGGGCAGGCCCTAGATCTGCTCTTAGATCCTGTGAATACTTTTAAAGTGAGAGTTATGGGATAAAATATCATTTCTACATGAAGTGGGCAGACAGATCAATTAATCAATCAACTGATTGCTTAGACATCCAAGCAGACCATCGTCACCCAAGGTGAGTTGAGATCATGGCATGAGCTGTTGCAGCCATTCCACATTTGCTGCCATGCCACTGGGCTCTCGTTTGCCATCTTTATAATCATTTATGCCATGTTTGTCCATTTGTTGGCATGACATCCAATAGCATTATCAATGGGGTGAAGTCATTCTGAACACAGTTTCAATAAAAATACATCGTACGTGTCCCAGCATCACAGAGCACCCCCAGGGATGCTGGTTCCCACAACCCCACACAGGGTGTTGCTGGCTCTTCATGCTTTCCACCAGGGAAGGACGGACATGGGGACAAGGACAGCACCAAGTCAGGGGACACATGGCAGCACCAAAAGGCTGGTGGAGGCATCTTCCCTTTGTGTAAGGCCTCAGACCTCTTCCCATGGAGCTGATGTCACAGAGCACAGAGGTGGATTTGTGCCCTTCCCACCTCACCAGCCTGTTCTCAGGGACATGGGGATGCAACCACCCACAGCCCCTAACCACCAGCCAATTACCCCAATCAGCCTAGGAAAGGATTTATGGGGCATGGTGTTATTTCAGGGTGGACTCAACCTCTCAGGAGTTTTATCAAGGCCTGGGCTCCTAATTAAACCCTTGTTGATTCTAACACCTTCCAAATGGAAAGAGACATCTGCTTTGTCCACTCATGTACCCAGCACACCAGATGATAAGGGGGGCAGATTTTAGCCATCAGGAATCCCAATATGTAGGTTATTTTATTATCCCTTTCCCAAAGATTTTGCTTCAGGACAGTTGAACTCAATGACACATTTAGAGAAGCAAGTTAGCAACTTTTTGAACAAAGGAGTACAGCCATTTATCTCCTTGCTTGGGCAGAAGATAGATCTTGATGAAGAAGACCCACTGTAAAGGCAAATAGAGTTTGCCCAAGGCTTAGCCACTGAGCACTGATCTGCCCCCAGGGCCAGTATCTATCAGCAAGAGAAGAGGATGGTATTGCCCAAGTGTGCTGGAACACATGGGTTGTGGGGGAGAAATAAGCAGAGCAGCTCTTCCAACTCCAGCTGCTCCTCAGTGAGAGAAGGATCCATGATCTTCATCCAGGCTGGATGGTCCTGCAGCTTGGGGTCTGGATTTCTAGAGGGTGCTGTGCAAGGCAGGCTGTGGCCCACGCTCTCCAGGGTGGCCAGGCAGGTTCTGCTGTGCCTTCAGCATGGGGCTTGAGCTGGACCTTCACCCAGAGTCCCTTTGCCCCCAGCTGGGGGCTGGTGGAGGCTTCAAGGGGGTGGCAAAGGGCCCCTGGACCATGCCCACCTGGCGGGGCTGGCTCCAGAGCAACGCTGCTGCCTCCATCCCAGCCGCCAGGGGAGGGAGGGAGGAGGGAACTGTCTGTTTGTATATTTTACACTGTAACCTTTTGGGGTGGAAAATAGCTCTGAGCTCCAAAGAGGGGAATTAAAGTGCATTTTAATGATACGTGTCTTATGTCTGAACGAGCATCTCGGATTACAATATCATTTGGATCCATATGATGAAATCCAGCCGGTGAAAAAATCTCCCATCATCTTCTCCATTAATACACATATTTTCATTTTGGAGCTTAAATTTAACTGTTACGTTCTTTCAAAAGTAATTAAACGAGGCTTCAGATGAGGAAATAACCTCGTGTACTCTCTGCTGCCAACCACACATGAATATTAAAGAAAGTGGTCAGAAACAGATCTATTTGTGAAAAAAATTATAAATTAATTAAATGCAGTTTTCCTTCCCTGCAGCTTCATTCAACCTTTATATCAAAAACGACATGAAATGCATCTGTGTTCATTTGTTTAAAAAAACCCTTTGAACACATCTCCATCTCCATTTAAATTAAAAAATTACTTAGCACAAAGAATAACAAACAGCCTTCTGTACAGGAATACAATGAGTAATGAACTTCAAATCATATCTGCATGAAAGATTGTCAAGTTAGATATTGTTTTTCCATATGACCTGTTTTTTTCTAATTATTGTATTTTTCCTGGCTCTGATTTTATAAACAGTGGCACCTCTCCCCTCAGCTGGCTTTAAAAGAGGTTTGCTTGATCTTTGACATTTCCTATTTCACAGGCTGCTTTGCAAGTGTCACACAATAGAGCCTTGTTGGTCTCAGTTTAATTAAACACAATTACTTTGCTTTAAGTAGCAGAGGCAGTGACACTTTAAAAAGATCCAACTCAAACAGTTCCTTTTCTGCAGAAAAATAATACAGCCTCAGTGAACAATTAAAACATACAAATTGTCACAATTAATCGGCATCTTAACACTTTTAAAGCGCTTCAGAGTCTTTATTTCTGGACATTTCACTTGAAACATTTTTTGGACACTGCTAGAATTTGCAAGCAGCTTTTTGGTGATATTCTCCAAGGTCATGAGCAGAGACCTTCACCTTTCTCAGCAGCCAGGCGAGGAGTTAAATCCCTATGATGTGCCACAAGGTCACCTGCAATAGGAAATCCTCCTCCCAGCCTCTCTGGATATGCAAAGCTGGGCACAGCCCCCATGCCCAGGTGCTCCTCAGCAAACCGAGTCCTGGAGGAGCCAACCCCATGTCACTGCAACCCAGATCCAGGCTGATTTTCGGGTTTCTCCATGAAAAAACAAAAGATGTGCATCTATTTCCAACCCACGCTGTAGATAGGAAGGCCCAGAGAGGCTTTTCTTACCCACCTCACCTTCCCTGCATGGACTGGAGACCTCCAGAACTGCTCCAGCACCAGCTCTACAGCACGTCAGGCTTCCAGCCACTTATTTCTATGCAGTTCACATGCTCTCGTACAGTAATATGTCAATATTCAGAGCGGCCATTCCCATACACTGGCCTATCAATATTTATTGCAGTAATTTCCACCCATCTGAATAATAGAAATTGCAGATGAAAAAGGCAGCGAGCGGCGGCAGCAGGAAGGGAATTGGGTGTCGTGGTTCTCTGTTGAGTGCCTGGGAGAGGCTGCTCTCGACTGGCAGTGCAGCTTTGTGCCTTTCATCCCATTACACCTCCTTGCTCCAAACCAGTTCTTCTCCCTCTTTCATGAGTACACTTTTCAAATGATAATGGGCTGGTGTCATGACCTCGCTGAAGCAGAGGCCGCCGTGCTAAAAATATTAAAGCTTTTCATCTTGGCTTCCAAGTCCCAAACGATTTTGCTGGTTTTCTCTGAACATTTCAAACACATTGATATGATTACAGAGATGAACTTGCCCCTTTCTGGCTGTAATATAATAACCTACTGCATATGCATGGGAATCCTGATTTCATACCAATCATGGCTGTATGGGACACAGGCAGCCCCTCTCTGCCCATTCAACTGGTGCATCATGTTGCAGACAAGGCAATTATTCCAGACGTGGTGGAGCTGGGGACAGAGCCCTCACACTTTCACTGAACACGTGGATATAAGAATTGCATCTTGTATCCTACTCTTGTCCAAGCTAGGTCTTCCTACCCCACTGCACTGGCCAGTCAGAGGGGTTGAGTCCTATCATACCTACAATATCAGCTTTGGAAATCTGGCAGGGCCAAGAGCATAGTTCACAGGCAGCCCCAGACAACCTCTGCACTTCAAGGATGGTCAGGACCAGAAACCTGGAAGGGCCTGGCAAGATCATGGAACAGATCCTCTTAGAAGCTCTGATAAGGCACATGGAGGTCAGGGAGGTAATTCAAGAGAGCCAGCATGGCTTTAATAAGGGCAGGTCCTGCCTGACCAACTTAATGGCTTTCTACAATGGAGTGACTATGTCAGTAGACAAGGCAAGAGCTACAGATGTCGTCTATCTGGGCTTCTGCAAGGCCTTTGACATGATCCTCCACAGCATCCTTCTCTCTAAATTGGAGAGATATGGATTCAATGTGCTTGAGAAGTGGGCCCATGTGAACATCATGAGGTTCAACAAGTCTAAGTGAAAGGTCCTGCACCTGGGTCGGGACAATCCTCACTATCAATACAAGCTGGGGGATGATGTGATAGAGAGCAGCCCTGCAGAAAAGGACATGGAGGTTACTGGTGGACAAAAAGCTGGACATGAGCCAACAATGCACAGCTCAGAAGGTCAATCGTGTCCTGGGCTGCATCCCCAGCAGTGTGGCCAACAGATAGAGAGAGGTGATTCTGTTCCTCTGCTCTGCTCTCATGAGATCCACCTGAAGCACTGCTTCCAGCTCTGGAGCCCTCAACACAATGACAACATGGACCTGTTGGAGCATGTCCAGAGGAGGGCTACAAAAATGATCAGAGGGCTGGAACACCTCTGTTACAAAGACAGGCTGAGAGAATTGGGTTGTTCAGCCTGGAGAAGAGAAGGCTCCAAGGAGACCTTATTGCAGCCTTCCAGTATCTGAAGGGGCCCTACAAGAAAGCCGGGGAGGGGCTGTTCACAAGGACATGTAGTGATGGGATGAGAGTTAATGGTTTTAAACTAGAGCAGGGTAGATTTAAACTGGACATTAGGAAGAAGTTCTTTACTGTGAGGAACGCTGCAACAGGTTGCCCAGAGAGGTGGTGGAGGCCCCATCCCTGGAGACATTCAAGGTCAGGCTTGATGGGGCTTTGAGGAACCTGATCTAGTTAGAGATGTCCCTGCTGACTGCAGGGGGGTTGGACTAGATGATCTTGGAAGGTCAATCCAATTCTTTCTATGATTCTACGACTTTGTGATCCGCCCCATGGCTACACAGGCTCCCTGCCTTGCAGTGACACTGGAGGGGAGGTGCTCTCCTCTGCTCCATGTCTCCAGCTGCCAGCACAGAAGCTGCTTTCAGGTGGTGTGGGATGCCATCGGCCATGTGATTTAGGGGAAGGACTGTGAATGGGAGTCTCTTGATCTTGTCATTCCCAGACCTGTGAGGAGAGGTGCTGGAACACTAGAGAGTGTCCCACACTCCAGAGACAAAGTTTCACCATTGTCCTCTGTTGATCTCAACACCCAAGTCACGTGTTTGCAAATAAACACGTGGGATGCTCGTGGATCTGGGCAGAGTCAGATAAACAGGTTCAAGCTGACAAAGTGTGGGAAAGGTCAGTCTGCTGTGACAGAACTGCCAGCTAAAGAGAGAAAAAAGCCCAGATTTGAAAGTATTTGCTTCCTCCTCCAGTGTTTGATGGTTTCCTTATTTCTTGGCTCTTTCTTGACCAGACAATTGACCATATACTGGTGTGTACCCCACCAGTGGAGGCTGTCCCCATTCCATGGAGCCCTGTCTGAAAGAAACAGGCTTATGCACAGATTTGGGGGGTGAGAGAAGACAATTGATCAGTGGGAGAATGGGAGAATTCAAAGATTTTGCACAGATTTTTGAATTTGATAAGCTGGTTCATCTCAAAGGCAAATTCCATGCCTGTTTGGGTCTGCCAGTTGCAATGACATGCCTGCTTGCAGACTGAAAGATGCAACCTTTTGAAGATACAATTTGTCTTTCAGAAAAGAATTAATCCAGAAAACATGAAATTTGTCAAGTTGCACGTTTTCAGTCTGAGAGAAGCCACTTGTGCAGGTATAAAGTAGACCCAAGCTGGGAACAGAGACACAGCAACTGCTCGTCCCCTACCCTGATGTGCAACTTTCAACACTTGAGGTGAATTGTCAATAAAGGAGAAAAGAACACCCTTGGAAAAAGAGTGAATCCCTTCAATGGATAAAAATCCTGTGCAAGAGAAGGTAAAATGTTGTTTAATGAGCCCGAGGCCCATCAAAGGGAGAAATCTGCTCTTTACCTCTCTCTATACTGTGAAATCTCTCTTAAACAAACACCTGCTATAGGCATAAAGCTGCTAAGTATTAAATTGGCTGCACATTATACCCAGACTATTATCAGTTATCTAAGGAAAACATTGCCTCCTTTTCAAAGCTTTCTGCCGGAGTCCACAGCAGACAAGAACTTTATTGTTGGTTCTATCACCAGTTTTACCCTGAGTGACTGAGACTCCAATGTCCACCTTCCCTATCTGGAAAGCTGAGATTTCCCCCAAGTCCCACAAAAAAGGCCCTTGCTGTGATTACCTCTGATAGCCAGGCCACCCACGCTGGCACCATCCCCGGGGATGAAGTCTTCCTGGGAAACCTGTTCAGAGGTCACAGCTGGACGTGTCTCAGAGGCAGGTTTGCAGAGCTTTGTAGGTTGGGATGTGCTCTGACACCAGCTTTGTTGCCTCTGAGGAGCCCCTCCAGCTCCAGGCAACCATTGGTGTAAAAGGAATTTCGTGTTCCTGTGCCAGGGCTGGCAGAGAAGCAGCTGAGTGCAGGGTGGCTATGCCAGAAAAGGACAAGGCTATGCCCTTGTGATGTGTGTGTTGTCCCAGAGCAATGGGTAGGTGGTTGCTGTGAAGCATCTCAGAGAGACAACCCTACAAGCAGGAGCTGAGTCCCACTGGATCTCAATTGCCCAGCATCCCACCATACCTGAGGTAGCAACATGGTGTGACCTGAGATGACTGTGTGAGGAGGAGGATGGTGGCCAGAGTCTCCTTCCCTGCCTGGCAGCATCAGCCGAGGAGTGCTGCAGGGGGCAACCACCGTATGAACAGGAGATGCTTCTAGTGGAGCCCTGCCTGCTGTCTCAGGAGGCTTGCAGGGCCATGGTCAGTTTTCTAGACCCATTTTGCTTTAAGGCCTGAGGATGATGGGTGCATCAGCAAGTCCTGGGGCTTGACCTCCACTCCAGCTCATGCAGAGAATTGTCATGCAGCACCAGGACGTGCACCTTGAGCTCACATACAGCACAACTCGTGCTGGTGGTCATCAGACCTGGCTGCTGCCCCCGGTCCAGCTGTGACACATCTGCAAGCACCACAATGGACTAAGCAAAGATGTGTTGGTTTGGAGGGCAGTGGACACAGTAGTGGATCCATGCTCAGGTGGCACTGGCCAGTCCAAGTAATAACAACATCAACTCATGGCTGGATATTCGAGGCTGGCAGGCTCCAGAGCCCTGCTGTTTTATCAGCCCCCACAGACGTATCACCAGCCAGGTGTCTGCAGATAAAGGATGCAAAAGTTAAGAACTGTTTGTCCAGGGTTTAATTGACCTTCCCAGGAGCCACAGGACTGAGAGCTACCTTCATTCCTGCTTTGCAGCACAGAGTCCCAAAGGTGGTGGGGATCTAGGCATGGTCACTGAACTCTTCTGCCATAGCAAGAAGCAGAGAAAGGTTCATCTGCAGGCAACCCTTTTACCACCCATATCCCTGGTGCTTGGGAATGTCCTCTCCACACAGAAACTGTTAATCAGTCCTTGATGAGCCCTCCAGCCAGATCAGTAATGCACTTGCCATGGTGTCTATTGAAATAAGGAGCTCCTCACCACCTACCATCTCTGTACCCTGCCATGGTCCTTCCACCATAGAAGGCCTCTAGGTTAATCGGGCAGGACTTGCCCTTGGTGAAGTCTTGCTGACAGTCTCAAATCACCTCCCTGACCTCCATGTACCTTACCATAGGTTCTGGGAGGATCTGTGTCATGATCTTCCCCCAACAGAGGTGAGGCTGACAGGGAGGTAGTTCCCAGGGTCCTCCTGCTACCCTTTTTTGAAAATAAGTGCAAGGTTTCCCTTTCTCCAGTCAACAGGAACTTCACTTGACTGCCAGGACTTTTCCTATAGCATGGAGAGTGGCCTGGCAACCACATCAGCCAATTCCCTCAGGACTCCGAGATGCACCTCATCAGGTCCCATAGACTTTTGTACGTTCAGCTTCTTCAGGTGGTCACAAACCTTGTCTCCACTTATAGTGGGGGGTACTTTATCCCCCTGGTCCCCATCTTGTGGTCCTTCAACTCGGGAGGTGTGAGAAGAGAGCTTGCCAGTGAAGACCAAGGCAAGAAAGTTATTGAGACCCTCAGCCTTCTCCTCATCTGTTGTTACTTGGTGCCCCCCACTAAAACATTTGCAGCCATGTGGTAAGGACCAGGCAGGGTTTGAAGCCAGGTGCCCTGGCAGGATTTGGCCATCAGAAAATCCAGATGTTGCCAGTGCAAGGGGGAGCTCTCCACTCCTCTCCTCTCTTCCACCACCACCCCTCCCCCCCCTCCTTGACCAGCTCCTGCTGCTTCTGCTCTTTGAGGCTAATTTGAAGAGAGACCATGAAAGCTCTTTGTTGCTGACCTCCTAATTCTCTCACATGCACAAGGTCTTGATGGGATTTGCTGAGCTGACAGGCAGCTGTAAGGTAGGAGTTAAAACCAACTAAAGGTCCGTTAGTGTGGACAACTCCAGAGACATAACCTGGAGTAAACATGGGAGGCTGATGGAAAATGTTGAATATTTTGCTGTTATCAGAAAGAATTTTACTGCTAAATTTCAGCCTAAATGCCTTACTCCCCTGAGACCTGATTCATTATTATTTTAACTGACTTGTGACCCAGTAATAATTCCAGACGCACCACTAGAATCCAACATAGGAATGATGCAAGAGCTGAGGACAATTTGCACCCACCTGGGGTAAAAGGCAGAGCTCCTGAACCTCGAGTCTTAAGTGTGGAAGCACAAATGTCCTGCTTAGAAGATGCACTTGCTGAAGTCTCTGGCTTCACCTTGTAATGAAGAAAACGTCGGATGTAGCAGCTCACCCACAATATCTACAACTCGATTCACCCCTCAGTGAGGGTGTTTCCTCTGAGAAAAAAGCAATGAACTAGAAAGAGAGCTTTGAATTAATGACTATATAATTTGGCAACGGGATTTGAAAGTTCCTGATCAAAGAGAGATTAATGGTCCAGATAAAAAAAAAAAAAAATACTAAAAGAAGCAGGTGCTTCATGTTTGCACATTTGGCAGAGCTCTGAATTGAAGCAAGAACAGCCAAATATCAGCTCCAGCACAGGGCCTTGGAGGAGGACTGGGGCTACCACAGTCTCCACCACCAGCAAATTAACTCAGCAATTTAATAAGAAATTCAAACAGCATTTCTTTTGTGTCCTTCATAACAGAATTTGTGATTAGCTTGCTGACTCAGATTAGTCACAACTTCAGGCCTGTGGGAAGTAAATAAACACTAGAGAAGACAAATTGTGATGGAATCATCACTTTTGGTGGGATGTTTTGCTTTTTCCCACCAAATGCCAGTTTCTCAGGCTCAGATTTCCTGCACTGAAGAGCTTTGCAGGTGCACTGTGATAGGAAAAAAAATAATAACATTTTGTCCTATTCTTTTTTCCTAAAAAAGAAAGGTTTGGAAAAAAGCCTCCTAAGAACCAAATCAAAAGATGAAGATCAAGAGGATGTCTGATTTTTTTTTTCTCTTCCAAAGCTAAACCGCAACAACAAAAAGAAAAAGTTATTATTTTGGGTGGTCAAATAAACCATTTCTTTCCATTCACCCCTGAGAGTTTCACTTTTGTGTGAAGCAGTGGACAGGGATTCCAGATTGAGAAATATTTGTCTCAAAATAACATACTTGGGTTTTGTTTGTTTTTTTTTTAAATACAGATAACCCCTGCAACAGCACAAGCTCTGGGCCAGCCTCTCGTTCACCCTCTTCTGAGACTTCTTGGGTTGACAGTTGGACAGTTGGAGCAGTTGGACTGCTAGAGAGGATGGAACACACCAGGCATATGCACGCACAGACCTGTGGACTCATCAGCCTGCTTAGGTTGAAAAATCCTGGGGAAACTCAAGAAAATACAAAGAGTTGTTATTCTTTCAAAGGAAATGTTTTCACTTCTTTTTTCTTTTGTGTTATTTTTGGATTTTTTTGTTTCATAATCACTCAAAGTAAAATTATTTTCCCAAGTTTTGTAACTCAGCCAAGAAAGTGGATTTATAAAGCTTTCATTATCTGCATCTCACAAAAAGTCCTTGATCCAGAGCGGTGACCTCGAGCTGATGCATGCCCAGGGAGTCAGTGATCTGCTCCTCTCAAGATAGTTCCTGTGAAAACCCCCTTGTTCACTGTGACCCCCTCATGTGACAAAGAACCTTCTCGTTGCCCAACCCCAAAACTGGGAAATGCGAATGTCTTTATGGAGGAGCCCCCTAGTTTGGAGATGCAAAGCCAGCCATGATACCAAACTCATTCAGTCAGGAGTCATGGCTACAGTAGATTATGAAGTCTTCAAGACCAGCGATGGTTATGGCAGCTTCAGAAGTTTGAAATCAGAAATCTAGTGGCAAAATCAGGAAATTGATTGTAAATGCCCTCTGTATTTTCCCATGCCTGCCCCTACTAACATCTGTGAGCATGGAAAGCACTGCAAGGCTCTGGCTGTGTCGAGGAAATGCCCACACCAGGGGCACACCCGAGAGGACAGTTCACCCTTGGAAGAATATTGCTTCACTTGGAAACGTCTCTACATGGGGAGGATATTACTTCAGAGTTTCTCATGAAGTGAGACTCTCACTCTGATTTCAAAAGATAAAATACTTGAATAATCAGGAACTGGAACTTTAAATAGCCACAGAATGTCTGGAGTGATGAAATCACAGGGAGAAACACAAAATCATCGACTCCAACCAGTGCTCCTGCACCCTCAGTCTGAGTCAGAAAACTCCAGGGACTGAAATGACTTCATATGTCACACTGTGCCCAGAGCACCAGGCATCTGTGGTGGTTTCATCAGCCGTGTCAGCTGCAACGTGACCACTTCTGCACTTCCATTTGAGTCACTGCTGGTGACAGGGGCAAAGGCTGTTCCATGGCTATCTCCTAGTCTTGATGTCAATGGAGATATTTCCAGGAGAAGCATGGCTTTCTCCTAATCGTCATGTAGTCACAGATTGCAAGGCTAAAGGAGACTGTCTCGGCCAGCTAGCCTGACCTCCAGCTGGTATTGTCCTGGATTTATTTTTGATAATCTAGAAAACTGTCTGCATTTGATTTACAGCTAAGGACCAGGGGTTCAGGGACCAGCTGTTCTGAGTAACAACTTTGAGCTTCAATGGAAGGAGATCAGAGGCAAACCTGCTGCTCACAAACAGCTAAAAGAGAACATGGTGTTTACAATTCCAAGATATTTTTAATCTAAACATGGTACTTAGAATCACAGAATGGTTTGGGTTGGAAGGGACCTCCAAAGGTCATCTAGTCCAACCCCCTACAAGAAGCAGGGACATCTCTAACTAGGGCAGGTTGCTCACAGCCCCATCAAGCCTGACCTTGAACGTCTCCAGGAATGGGGCCTCCACCGCCTCTCTGGGCAACCTGTTCCAGTGATCAACCCCCCTCACATTAAAGAACTTTTTCCTAATGTCCAACCTAAATCTACCCTTTTCTAGCTTAAAACCATCACCCGTCATCCTGTTGCTACAAACTCTTGTGAACAGATCCACCCCCACCTTCCTATAGGCCCCTTCCAGATACTCAAAAGTCACTATAAGGTCCCCCTGCAGCCTTTTCTTCTCCAGGCTGAACAACCCCAAGTCTCTCAGCCTGTCTTCATAGGAGAGGTTCTCCAGCCCTCTGGTCATTTTCGTGGCTGTTCTCTGGACCTTCTCTAACAGGTCCATGTTCTGCTTGTGCCGGGGGCGCCAGAACTGGACGCAGAGCTCCAGGTGAGGTCTCCCCAGGGCAGAGTAGAGGGGCAGAGTCACCTCTCTCAATCTGCTGCTCACACTTCTTTTACTTCCAGTCCTTTTAGCTACATCAGGGATCTTAAACCTGTCTGGAATTTAATTTTAATATTTATTTCATGAATCTTACTCCAGCAAAGGGCTGCTCCAGTGTGCTCTGCATACCTGTCCCAACCAAATGGCCAGGAGCTGGAGGAGCAACCAACTGTACACCACAGCTGCCACCTCAATAATCTGCATTTTATAGGCCATTTGATTAGCTGTCTGTGCAGTTTGCCAGCCCTCCACACCATGTATCAGCATCATCCTGGGCAAAGAAAAAATTTTATAAAGGAATTAAAGTGCAAACAGAGCCTTAAGTGCCTGTGTCATGTCTTCTCATGGAAGCAAAGCATCCACAGCCTGACACAGAGAACAAAGGCAAGATTTTGTCTCTGCCACAGACTCTGTGGGGTTCCCAAATCCCGGGGCGCTGCCGGGGGGATTTCCCCAGGAGCAGCATTAGTGCCGCAGCCCCTCCCAGCGCTGCTCAGCAGAAGAGGTCACTCCAGCCACTAATCCCAGGGCAAAGAGTGGCAAAATGTGTCCCGGGCTGGTGAGTGCAGCTTATCAGTGTTTGTGAAGAGGTGTCACCTTGCCAGCCAGGGTGTGTATCCACAGCGAGTGCTCGATGTATTTATGTATTTCCCTCCTTTCTCTTCCTTGTTCACAAATACGTTTGTTCATGCACAGGACAAATGTCTCCCTCTGGGAGATGACCATGTAACACACCAAAGACTTGCAGAGCCAAGAGTCGTGCCAGCTCTCCAGAAAGGGATTTCCTCACCCCTCAAGCCCAGGCTGTTGTGCACTCACACCAGCATATTCCCAGATCTGTACTGGGAATGACTCTCCACTGCCAGTCCTCCCAGTATGAGAAGAGCTCCCTGCCACCTTCTCCGCACCTACCAACCTGTCAGCTGGAGAGAAGTAGAACCTGAGCTTCTGGGTGCTGGGCTGGGGCTCTGCTGGAGGCTGATACATTCCGTTAGGAGATTGATCCAAATGGAAAAGATGGACACAGGAGACCTCATCACAGAACAGAGGTGGGATCAAGCATCTCAGGATTGCCCTAGTCCTCAGTCATGGTACCCTGTACCCTAAGGTCACTCATTTTGGCACAGGAGAAGACACACTGTGCTGAGATGCCAAGAAGGAAGCTGGAGAGATGGGTGCTCAGCTCCACCATCTCCAGTTATAGTATTGTCTTCCTTAGGGTGCATAATATTGACCAAAAAATGACTCTGTGTCTTGCATGCAGACCTGCTATGCACCATGGGCATGCAGCAACCTACGGAGGAGGTGCTGGGAGACCTGCACGGCTCCAAAAGCCTTGCTCCTGGAAAGCTGGAGGAGACTGTCATTCAGGTGGGATCACACACACCTACGGCCCAGGCAGGCTGCCTAGATAGGATGCTATTTATGTTAAGCCTCCCTGCTTAGCTGATTAATGAGTATCCGGGAGGGATAGATAGGGGTTGCGCTGCAGGATGCCCGGGACTTCTAGGGATGTTCTTGCTGTGACCTGGCACAGAAACTGCCTCCCATCAAGCTGGCCTCAATGCAGAGATTTGTTGGATTGTGAGACAACCTGACCCCTGGTCCCTAGAAATCCCTTTGCTGTCACCACCCAGCTGTGTACCTGCTCCCTGGTCTCCTCTGCATCCCCTGAGAGAGCACAGGGAGGAGACACCCAGTACAACACACCCCGTGTTCATGACCCCACATGCTCCCGTTTCTTCTTTCTGCCCAGAAAAGCAAGGCAAGGTCTGAAGGACAGGCTGGTCCTGAGAGGAGATCTGGGGCAAAGTGATGAGCCAGGGCGGTCAGTGAGAAGAGGATGATGAAGGTTTGGGCTAACACTGCTGGTTTCAGGGTCTGGTCACTGTGTGTCCTCACAAGTTATGGCCATCATGTGGTATGAGTTGGGGACACTCTGCAGTGACATGGGGTTGGATGAGTTCAGGTGAGCAGGAGTGTTCAGTTGTCTACTGAAGGTGAACTTTGGGTGGGTTTTAAATGTCTCTTTAAATTTGGCTGAATTTCAACAGCCAACATTTGACTGACCAAAGTTTATTTCAAAATCGAATTTTTAAGTCCTTTCAGTGTCTTAGAAGGACTTACACAGGCCCAGAATATCTGGCCACAAAATCACGTGTGAAATAAAAGCCTTTGGAGTCCTGCCTTATCAGAAACCATCTCAGCTGGCTGCTGGCTTTCAGCCTGGACACTGGTAACACCTCCTGGCTGTGGGAAAGTGTAGTGTGGACAGAAAATAAAATCCATTTTAAGAACACAATCAGTGGACTACAGAACAAATGAAGATTGTAGAGCCACAAGGATAAGGAGATGGAATTGCTGAAGTACATTTGAAGCAAACATATAGTGTGAAGATCTCACAGGTCCTTTACTAGATGGAAATGATCCGTTGTCAGTAGCAGTCTCCTGGGCTTAACACAGCTCCAAGGAATGCAGTAAATTGTTTTTGTTTAAAGCTGGAAAGAAAGTGGGAGACACTTTCCCACCAAGCTGAGATAACAGAGAAGTGTCTGCTCCACCTCTAAGAGAAGGAGGGTGTTAAACTGCAATTGGGAAAAACAAAGTTTATCTGATTGCTTAAAAACTTCAAAGTTAAACAGCTCCAATAGCCTGAGACCATGGGTGTGGAAGGGGGTGCTGTCATAGGATGGTGATATTTTTAATAAATCTAGGGATGCCATGAAAGATTTACAAGGCTGGGAGAAAACAAATGCTGTGGCAGTCTTCACATAGGATCAGCGGGGAGGCACGAGGTAATTAGAGAGCTGTCACCCTGCCATAAACACCAGGGAGATGCAAGAAGTGCCTGTCACACAGTCAGAGAGGGCTGTGGAGGTGGTCACATTCCATCGGTAATGACACCCAGTAAATAAATTTCAAAATAATGCAGCAAACCCTTGAAAATCTGCCACATGGTGAAAAAGGTGAGATGTTCAGCATATTGTTTAATTTATCCATGAACAGGTTGATAGAGGGTGCTGCAAAGTGAGAGAACCTGAGACTTGCCTGCGAGCCAAAGCTGGAAAAGCTCAGGGTGGAAATAAGTTGCATCTGAGAGTGCAAATAAGCAACCTCAGGAATACCTGATTTTTGGCATGTGAAGCATTTTCAGCAGATAATATCTGTATACAAGGGTTTCAAGGCTTTAAAAAAGTGTGCCAGATGCATTTGGCTAGGGAAAGGAACTGGGGGAATCCATGAGCTGGTGTTCAGGCAGGCACACCAGCAACTGGAGTCATCTCTCCTGGTCTTGGTATCTTTGGACAGCTTCCAGAAATGTCCTCCATTGAAAGATTCAGTGGGTCTTCAACAGATTTATTGCACTAAAAGCTGATTACACAATAAGTTTCATAGAAAAATAAAGAGTTTAAGCTGGCAAGAAAGGGGAAATTTCCTAAATCATGCAGAAACCCCTAACTGCAAAAATAAAATTCATCCTGTGGAAATTGAATTATTATTTGGAGTGGTGTCCACAGTGGGATTAACCAGCCAGGCTATGATGGGGCTACTGGTGCTGCTTGTGGGCAGGGGTGATGGTTGGTCTTGGCTCCTCATTGCTCCCAGTTGTGTTTTATGGACTCTTAGCAAATGAGATAGTGGCAGTGCTGGGTCATGGCAGTGTTGGGTTGACGGTTGGACTTGATCTTAGAGGTCCTTTCCAACCTTAATGATTCCATGAATTCCTTAATGAATCTATAAAACTGCTCTGTGTTAGGGTGATCTGGAAAATTCTGATTCACAAAGCCTCACATTTTTTCTTGGAAACACCTTTGAAGCTGGGGAAAGCTGAGTAGTTCCCATGTGGACCTGGGGCTCCCAGAGCTGCAGCTCTGGTGGGCCAGGAGACCTGGCCCAAAGCCCCATCTCTTGGTCTCATTGTAACCAGCTGGTTCATCTCTGGCTGGGGACACTGGGACCCACCCGGGTGCTGGGAAACCTGGTTGTTGTTGTTTAGCAGTGGTGCTGAGTGACCGATGTCAATCTCACAGCCCTGGAAAGGTCTGGAGTGTTCCCCATTCAAAGGAAAGGTAAAAACATTTCAGTTTCAGCCTGGCTCAGCCTGAAACCAAATTTCAACTACCCTGCATATTAATTTTCTTGGAAATCGCACTTTCCAACCAAGTTTCAATTCCTTTTTTCAGGGGTGTCTAAAGCCCAGGAGTTCATGTCAAGTAGCGGTCAGCAAATAGAGTTCTCCCCACAGCTGGTGCCAACCGCAGACGCACCCAACTGCCCTGGAATGGGGACCATCAGGATTTCTGAGCGGGGTTATGCTCAGGCTGCTACAAGCAAGAAACAAAATATTTGCATAAAACCCACTTCCCCTACACCTGTGTTAGGACTGCCCCGAATGATGAAACTCGACCCTATTGCCACAACAATCCAAACAGATGAAGAAACGACCCAGGAGCGCTCAGGACTCTGGGCACTTGGGACAGCAGATAGGATCAGCAGGACAGCTAAAGCCTTGAGGCTCTCAGGAGAGAAGAAATGGAGATTTTCTATATACATATATTTATTTATGTTATTATATCTTTTGTTGCTTTTCTCCACCATGGGCACAGAGCTGTTAGTCTTACTAAATGCTCAAAATCTTAAAAATGGAGTCAAAATCCAACTAATTACCTGCTCCTATGCAAAAAACCTCAACCATAAAACTGCAAAATCATGAGGCTGCATGGACTCTGTTATGATGTTATTAAAGCTCTGGGCTAAAATGATTTTCAACATCACATGACAAATATATAACAGGCTGAGAGAGTTGGGGTTGTCCAGCCTGGAGAAGAGAAGGCTCCAGGCGGACCTTATAATGACCTTCCAGTACCTGAAAGGGGCCTATAGGAAGGTGGGGGAGGATCTGTTCACAAGAGATTGTAGCAACAGGACAAGGGGTGATGGTTTTAAGCCAGAAAAGGGTAGATTTAGGTTAGACATTAGGAAAAAGTTCTTTAATATGAGGGTGGTTGATCACTGGAACAGACTGCTCAGGGCGGTGGTGGAAGCTTGATGGGGCTGTGAGCAACCTGCCCTAGTTAGAGATGTCCCTGCTTGCAGGGGGGTTGGACTAGATGACCTTTGGAGGTCCCTTCCAACCCAATACATTCTATGATTCTATGAACAAGAGAAGGAGAAGGACTCAGGTTAAAACCATTTTCACTAAGGCCACACAGCTGTTTGTAACTGCAGAGGAACTCTTGTGATCCTTGTTTTTTGGAACTCTTATTTTATTAGACTTCCTATTATTTTATTAGCTCTCATACGAGACCTCAGCTCGGTGGAGACACACTCCATTGTGAACCTTAGGAAGAGGCTCCAGAGATGCCTTTGCTGCTTCTGCCTGCACTTGGTTTATCAGCAGCAGGTTTCTCTGCTAGGGCTGCCGCTGATTCCCAAATGGCTTTTAAGGTTTCTCCTCTTGCTTCTTGTCTCACTTCCCCAAGCCTGTAGCCGGACATCTCCACGTGTTACATCAGATCTGAAAGTGCTAAATTAACATTTTCAGATGTGCAAAATAATGTCTTGTGTTCATGAGGAAAAAAAAAAGAACCAAAACACGAAGCCCACAAGAGCAAGAAGAGACGTGACAGAGTGTGAGGGAACTTTCAGTGTACAATGTGAACTTCCACTTTCCAAGAAGCTGGAGAATGTCCCTGTTCTGCCTCTCTACAAAGGCACTAAAATCATGGTTCACCTCCTGAAGACCCTGTTTCCCTGGTTCTGAGTTGTCCCTGTCCCAAGAATGTGAGAAACCAAGTACAAGAGGAACAATAGGAGAGAAAGCACCACTTTGCTGGGCTGCTGCACAGCACGTTCCTGGCCAGCCTTGTAGGTTGCCAACAAAACATGAGTTAAAGACATTTGCTGCCATTCCTGCAGCTGAGCAGAGGAGCTGGTAAACAGGTCGATCTGCTGCAGAGCTCCCCTGCCCATCCTAATGGCAGCAGGCTCCTCAGAAATGAGCTCTGCTTCGAGGCACACCCAGGGGGACAGTGGGTGAGAAGAGTACATCAACCATCAGTACATCATCTGCAATGGAGGCCCTGGCAGAGCTGTTGTGGTTTGGCCAGATCTAAGGGGTCACCTGCACCAACATGGCCAGCCCAGTACAGCGCTCACCAGCGGTAGCCCTCACCAGCATGTGGCCACCAGCACGGCACTCACTGGCATGGCACTCAACCATGGCTCATGGGCCAGCTCTACCTGTAGAGCAGCGACATGCAGGCACAGGGGACAAGGAGAAAACATGCTCCTTGGGGCAGGGGACATCCAGGTAATGAGCAGGGGAAGGACAAGAAGAGCTCAAGCATCAGGGCTGAAGGATGTCTGATGCTGACTCTGGAGCTTACTGGGTTTTCTACTCTCACACGGTGTTCTGACCATGCATACTGGGGCTGTGTTTGGGCCTGAGCACATGGGAAAGATGGGCTTCAGAAAGACCACAGGAGTAGGAACCAGAATCGCACAGAGCTCCCCAGTAGAGACACAGAAGATGCCAAGGGGAAGCTGGGAGCATGAGCTGACAAAGGTGCCAGCAAAGGTGAAAAGCGCCCAAAGCAGGTCCAGCTGGAGCTCCTGGGATGGGGTTGATGTGTGGCCATGTGTGGGGCAGTGCTCCCTGTGCCAACTGGGCTGGACAGGGTGACATAAGGGGACAGAGTTAATAGAATCATAGAATCATTTAGGTTGGAGAAGACCTCTAGGATCATCAAGTCCAACCCTTGTCCAGCATCTCCCTGACCCCTAGATAATGTCCCAAAGAGCCACTTCTACTTGTTTGTTGAACCCCTCCAGGGAGGGTGGCTCCAGCACCTCCCTGGGCAGCCTGGGCCAGTCCCTGACCACTCTCTCAGTAAAGAACTTCTTCCTAATGTCCAATCTAAACCTCCCCTGGCACAACTTGAGGCCATCGCCTCTTGTCCTGTCATTAGTTACTTGGGAGAAGAGCCCAACCCCAGCCTCACCACAACCTCCTTTTAGGTGGTTGTAGAGAGCAATGAGGTCTCCTCTCAGCCTTTTCTTCTCCAGGCTAAATAATCACAGTTCCCTCAGGTGTTCCTCTGGACATATCCTCCAGACCTCTCACCAGCTTCGTTGCCCTTCTCTGGATCTGCTCCAGCCCCTCAATGTCCTTCCTATACTATGGTTCCCCAAACTGGACCCAGTGCTCAAGGTGCAGTCTCAGGAGTGCCGAGCCCAGGGGCACAGTCACAGCTAAGGCTGTGCTGGGTGCCAGCCCACACACGCTTTGCATCCAGCCTTGCAGCAGAAGCCAGACAGCACAGCATTTTTCCTTATAATTATCTTTCCACCTTATCTCTCTGATGTCCCAACTAAACATGTGGTCTTGCATTAACAGCCCCATTGTTAGAGTTCATCACAGCCTTTGGGAATGTCTTCCAAGGTCTAATTACCTTCATCATTAAAGACTGTGCCTCACTTCTGGTCTCAGAGTGTTTGATTCCCGCTTTTCATTGTTGAACTTTGCAAATTTATCACATAGTAGGTTGATTCCTGGTACCTCCCAGGTCTGATGGACCTCTCTTGTGTATTCAGGACATTTTGAGTGCAGGACAAGTCCTGCAGAACTCTCACACCAGTCTGACCAGTCACCTACTATCAGGTTATCCCTTTCCTTCTGGCAGAAAGGCAGAATCAGCAGACCTGCTTGGGAACACCCTTTTATTCTGATGCAGGTTAATTAAAGCTGGTAATTGTTCAAGGACATCTGTGATACCCTTCAGAAGTACATCAGAGCATTCCAGCCCTGACATCTCTATTGTTTCTACTCCCTGCACAGCCTCAGTGCAGGGCTACAAGCAAAGGAACCAACACCCATCTCACCTGATCTTGGCGTCTTAACTTCTAAGAGCACGTGCCAGCTCTAAGCCAGTCATCATCTCAGCTTTCTCCTAGACCAGCACTACCTGAAAACAAATTGTCCATCCTATGAGAGGAGCTGTGAAGATCTATGAGGTTAGGTGTGGTCCAAAATCATGTTTTCTGTGTTTATACTGCCAACTGTATCCTTGGCTGCAGAACTATGGGTACATCTCTTGCTTTTCCAAGCAAGAAGTACAAGAGACGAGCATGGCCAATGCTTAAACACTTTAGGAACATGTGAACATATATCATAGGGTGGTTTATTTTGGATGGGACCACAGGAGGATTTCAGGAAAGGTGGTAGGACTGTAGGCAAGATTTCTGGACACATCCAGCTTTCCAAGGTTTGGGACTTTGGATGCTGGGTGTGCTGAGGGACATCAGAGCAAGGTAAATGGGTGGGGACAGAGGTGAGAGTGAAGCTTTTGAAATCCTTAAATATCACAGTGAAACAAGTCAGGTGCAAGCTAGTGAGAGGTCTCAGCAGCATATCCAAACCTGAAATGAACTTGTGTCCTGCATGTCCCACTGCCAGCACAAAACGTTCACTCCTTACCCTGCTGCCTTTGATTTAAAGGAGGGGACAACCTGGTTCCATACTTTGTAAATTAACTGGAAGGAAAAAAAAGAGCTCCAAAAACAACTGCAAGGGACAATCTGATGGACACAGCTCCAAGCTTATAGCTCCAGCCTCTGGAAAGAAAACAAGCCAGTGCTGCACAGGCTGGGAATGCCATTGCTGGGAAGGATCATGGGATGTGCAGCTTTCCTTAGGAGAAGGGAACTGAACTAGATCATGAGGCACCCGACATATGCAGTACATGCCTTGTAACCCAGGTAGGACACGTTGATCTGCATTTTCCTGAGGGAAAACAAATGCATTGGGCAAAATCTGGTGCAAATATGTATTTTGCATTCAGCAATGTGGGTTTATGCAACCAAGCCCCACTCCAGAGCACTTCAGTAGATTTTTGAATAAATACATGAGAAAAATGTTTATTTATCAGGGACAACCCTTTTCTGAGATAGGCACATCCTACCTCATTCTGGCCCTAGTCTGACCCTTCCTCTGGTCCTTGTAGCTCCAAGTCAGGACCATCAGATAGCCCAGAGAGTGTAGGTATCCTCAAAGCAGCTCGACCTCCCTCATCTCCTCCCTTTCCTTCCTTCTAACCAATCAATTTAGGAAATTTATGGTATTTACAGCTTGGCTCCAATCTCTTGTTTGTGAGAATGCAAATGAAACGTTGTTGAAGCTTGTTGGGTGCTGGAATACACAAAGCCTTTGTGATATGCTGATTTCTCCCATCAGGCTCACCCTCCTGCCAGGCAGCTGATTGAGTTGCCACCCTCCGGACTGCCCTTTTCCCAGGCAGCTGGAGGGTGTGGTGCCACCAACATTTTTTTAGTGGCAAAGCCAGTTTAAGAAATTCCTGCCCCCACCCCTTCAGTTGTGTCAATACAGCTGTCCCGGGAGCTGTGTGGCAATTGGGATGGTTTACGTGGTCATAGACAAAGAATATTTGGGAGGGAGCATTTTTATACAACTAGCTGATATCAGTGGTCTGGTCAGAAGGGACCCTGCCCAGCAGAGAGGACACCAAGTGACAGCAGGAATGAGCAGCCAGGGAGCAGAAAATCATAGAATCACAGACTGGTTTGGGTGGGAAGAGACCTTTAAAGGTCAACTTGTCCAACCTCCGTGCAGGTATCAGGGACATCTGCAACTAGAACAGGTTGCTCAGAGCCCAGCCAACCTCACCTGCAATGGTTCCAGAGATGGGGCATCAACCACCTCTCTGGGTAACCTGGGACAGGCTCTCACCACTCTCATTGTAGAAAAATGTTTCTTCTTTCTCTCTAGTATGAATCTCTCTCTTTTAGTTTAAAACCATCACCCCTTGTCCTGTCCCAGCAGACCTTGCTAAAAAGTCTGTCCCCATCTTTCTGACAGGCCCCTTGAAGTCCTGAAGGGCCCCAAGAAGGTCTCCCTGGAGCCTTCTCTTCTGCAGGCTGACCAAGCCCAACTCTCCCAGCCTGGCCTCCCAGCAGAGGGTTCCAGCCCTCCCACCATTGCTGGGGCCTCCTCTGGCCCCGCTCCACCATGTCTCTGCTGTGCTGAGGACTCCAGAGCTGCCCCAGCCCTGCAGGGGGGGTCTCCCCAGGTTGGAGCAGAGGGGCAGGATCCCCTCCCTGCCCTGCTGCCCACGCTGCTGGGATCAGCCCAGGAGGACATTGGCTGCTGGGCTGGGAGTGCATGGGGCCAGCTCAGCTCCAGCTCCTCACCCCCAGCACCCCCAGCTCCTTCTCCCCAGGGCTGCTCTCCAGCCTGTCCTGATACTGGGGGTTGCCCTGACCCAGATGCAGGATCCTGCACTTGACCTTGTTGAAACTCATGAGGTTCACACGGGTCTAATTCTCCAGCTTGTCCAGGTTCATCTGGATGGATCCTGTCCCACTAGTGTGTCAACTGCACCGCACAGCTTGGTGTCATCTGCAGACTTGCTGAGGGTGCATTCCATCTCACTGTCTATGCCATTGATGAAGATATTAAACAACAGTGGTCCCAGTATGGACCCCTAAGGGACACCACTTGTCACCGATCTCCATCTGGACATCAAACCAACAATTAGTTAAAATCCTTAACCCAACTTTTGCACCAGTGAAAACATCATCAGCTGACACCCTGATGGCTTCACAGGCACCTGTAAGTTACATACTGGTTGATCATTACCTATGCAACAGTCCCTGGTGTGTCTGGTATGTCTCATGGTTGGAGACTTACCATCAGGGTTCCACAGGCAGCCCACCTAAGACTCTGCCAGCACCACTTGGTGCCTTTCCCTTTTCACCAATGGGCTGAGTGAAGGCTTCTCATGGGTGCCTGGAGACCTTGCACACCTCCAGGGTAGGCTGCCAATCCATGGGGTTTATTAAAAAGAGGTTCCTGGGGCATGCAAATCCCATGAGAAATCTAGATATGTGGCCTGATGCACCTTTGGGAATAGGAGATCTGCCTTCTGAAAATGCCTGTTCAGTGAAGCTCCAGCATGTGAGAAGTATGAGGTTCTGCATGCTCTAAACAGAGCAAAGAGTGTCCCTGGTAAACCCAGATGGCTCATGCCCATGAAATGGATAATCCACATGGCTGACACAGCTCATTAACACTCACCCCTCTTGAAAATACCCTGGAGAAGCTGGAAATTGGGGATGGAAAGGCTCAGTGGATGCTAATGATGGCCAAAGCCAGAGTGTACAGGAGAGGTACTGAAAGAGTGGTCAGGTACTGGAATAGGCTGTCCAGGGAAGTGGTGGAGTCACCATTCCTGGAGAGGTCCCTCCCAACCACCACTGCTGTGACTCTGAGTCACTGATTTAAAGAATTAAGACAATTCCTGTGTTTTCTGAGACATGTCATGGGCCTGATCCTTGGCACTCTACCAGAAAACGGTGAGTGTGTTACTGCTCTTAAAAAGTGGCATCAGTACAAAGAATGAAGGTCCATCACCACTCCAGGAGCAAGCCAGTAAAACAAACCTCTGATCCTGCCGCAAGTCATGTAACCTCTAGCTGAAGCCATGAGAACTGTATAGATGCACAGGAGAAATTCTCTGGTGCCATGGAAATAATTGGTCCACAGCTGTCAGAGAAATATGGGAAATAAGAAAGACAAAATCACCTGCCTGGGGAACAGCAGTGGCCTCATGAGCAGAGAATATGGCCAAGGGGTTCAGGGCTGGTGACACCACTGTTCAGCACAACAGCTGAGTCATGTGGACTTTGTTAAAATTATACTTGTATTAAATTCTGTCTAAGAAAAGCAGTTCTGCAAGAAAATCACATGGAATTAGGCTGGGTTGGCTGTGACTGGAACAGGGCTGGGACTCTGGGATTGCTGCTCCGTCCTGAATCTGGGGGGGGTTTTAGCAGAATTCGTGAGTTGCAGCAGACTAAATAGATATCTAAGAGATCTAAGCAGCAGCATTGGGACTGATACCAAAACTGATCTCTGTTTTTTTTGGCAAGGCTCAGGTACATCCTGATGGAGAACTGGGAAAGGAGCTTGAAATTGAGATGCAACCAAAGAGTTCAGTGTCAAATGCACGTGTCAGAAGGAGAACCAGCTGGGAGCTGCACAGAGCAACGGGTTAAAAAGTTAATTGGTTTCTCCAGGGACCAAGGAAGTGGTGCCAGGAGTTTTGAAATTAGCACTGAAGATAAAAAGGGAAAGATGAGTAAATACGAGAGAGTTCTGCAAGCATGAAATGAGCCTCTTCAAACGGGTTGTCACAAGAAATCGGTTAAAAAGTGAGAGCAACCGTGTTTGTCAACGGGCTTTGGGATTCTGCTGCCCACTTAGAGAGTGGCTGATGAAGTTTGGCAGTAATGAGCACTTTGGCAGCTGTGAATACCATTTTATTTCAGGGGAAAGCTGTGATTCATCTTCCTTGTGCTTCAGTTCTTTTGAATATTGCCACCTTGGACTGTAGATGTAGACAAAAGGGAGGGTGCACGGGGAGGTATTTGCAGCACACAGCCCTGGAGCAGGGACCAGCAGCCCTTCCTGCTTGGCTACGGCTGAAAATGCCAAATATCGGCCAAGCCAGCCATTGTTTGGCTCTGAGGATGTCACCCACCCATAAATAAGGTTCATCACAAACTCATCCCACATGAAACTGCAAGAAATTCCAGCTCTTAGCTGGATCTGAACAAGTTTTTCTCCGTTTTGCACCTCTCCCAGGGTGAAGGCTTCCTCAGTGAACACTCAGGTTGTTGAAGTTTGTCCTGTTCTCTGTAGGGCACAATGAACCTTTCTGGTTGCTCTGACATGCTGGTAGCTCTGCTCTCTATCCTCACACACCATCAGACAGGTTTTTGCACCCCAAAGTTAGTTTGAATGCATATTTTGCTTCAACCCTTGATAGGAAACTGAGTGTTTTGCACCTCGAGTTTTTAAGGCAGAACCATAATGACAATTTTTGGATTGTATTTTAGTTAAGATTGAAAGTATTTTAGTCCTTGTCTTCCAGAATTTCCTAACAGTGTCCATATCTGGTCCATACACAGTCACAGAAACCAGGTCAGACTGCAAACCACAGACAAGCCTGGCAATTGCCAGGCCCTACAGAAACATCCCCAAACAGCCCCCTCTGCACAGTGACATTTGCCACCAGATTTATTTCCCATTAGCACTGCTGGCTGCATGGATGGGATATTGTCTCCATTGATTTTTTTTCCATTAAAACCACAAGTGCAGGATCCTGCCCGTGGGAAGCAAGCGTAGCCTGGCTGCTTCCCAGGGGCTGGCTGCCCAGAGCATGGTCTTTGCTGCACCCATCATTGCTGGGCTGGGCCACACAGACTATGGCCTCCATCCTGCATCACCTCCAGACCCTCCTTCCCTTCTAACTGCTGGGATGGGGACCCTGGAGGGCCCCGCCTGGCCCTCACCCCAGGAGACAGGGAACTGCTGGAGAGAGTCCAGCACAGAGCCACAGAGATGCTGAAGGGAGTGGAACATCTCCCTGGTGAGGAAAGGCTGAGGGAGCTGGGGCTCTTTAGCTTGGAAAAAAGGAGACTGAGGGGTGACCTCAGTAATGTTTGTGAATCTGTAAAGGGAGAGTGTCAGGAGGATGGAGCCAGGCTCTGCTCAGGGACATCCAGTGATAGGACAAGGGGCAATGGGTGCAAGCTGGAACAGAGGAGGTTCCACATCAATAGGAGAAGAAACTTCTTCCCAGTGAGGGTGACAGACACTGGCCCAGGCTGCCCAGGGAGGTTGTGGAGTCTCCTTCTCTGGAGACATTTAAAACCCCCCTGGACGTGTTCCTGTGTGACCTGCTCTGGGTGACCCTGCTCTGGCAGGGGAGTTGGACTAGATGATCTTTGGAGGTCCCTTCCAACCCCTGACATTCTGTGTTTGCATTGTCAAGATGAAGAGAGGGCTTCAAAAATGTGGCTGGAGGTCCTGCTGTCCTCCTTCCATTGCCCTGCCTGCCCCAGGCACTTAAAAGGGCTTCCAAAATCCCTGATGGCTGGCAGCAGTGTCCTCCACAGGGATGTTCTGCCACCCCCATCGTAAGAGGAGCCTCTTCCAGCTTACTGTGAGCAGGGCGCCCTCCTGGGACAGGCCACACTGGGATGTTCCCAGCACTGATGGAGGTGGATGCTGTCAGCATCCCTGGAGTGGCCAGCTCTCATCAGCCAGCCCATTGTTACAGGGACTAATCTGATGGACCAAAAGGCAACTGTTTTTGTCAGTGCTGGGTGTTTCTTTCTGGCAGAAAAGGTTATTGAATAGTGATTGAAGGACAAAGACAGGCTGAGAGAATCAGGCTTGTTCAGCCTGGAGGAGAGAAGGCTCAGGGGACACGTGATTGCAGCCTGCCAGTATCTGAAGGGGCCCTACAAGAAAGCTGGGGAGGGACTTTTTACAAACGCCTGCAGTGATAGCACAAGGGGCAATGGGTTCAAACTGGAAGAAGGGAGTTTTTGGTTGGAAATTAGGAGGAACTTCTTCACTCTGAGGGTGGTGAGACACTGGCACAGGTTGCCCAGGGGGGTTGTGGATGCTCCATCCCTGGAGGTGTTCAAGGCCAGGTTGGATGGGGCCTTGAGCAACCTGGTCTAGTGGGAGGTGTCCCTGCCGTGGCAGGGGGTTGGAGCCAGATGACCTTTGAGGTCTCTTCCAACCCAAACCATTCTATGATGATTCTATGATTGAAGGGCGAACGTGCTGAAAAAAAATGTCCTTCCTTTGCCCAGTGTCTCCACCAAGCCTCTGCCCACATCTGCCAATCTTCACCCCAATAGCTTCTGTCCCACAAGGCTGACCCAGGCTGATCTCAAGCTGCCAAGCTCACGGCCCTGGGCTGGGACCAGCAGTGATTCCAGCTGCCCACCTTCTGACACTCTTCAACCAGCAGCTGAGGAACGTGGACATTTTGCTGCTTGTCCTTCCCCAGCTGCCCACAGACCTTCAGCAGGTCATGGGACTAAGAAGGATCAGCTCAAAGCAAGTAGAGCCCCAAACTTTTCCCAGGTCAAACACAAATTATTTAATGAGAGCCTGAAACTACTGGTTTTACTTTATGGCTCTGTGAAGGCCTGAAGAGATGGAAATGTGCTCAAGCCAGTGCCAGTCCATGGCTACCCACACAACCTGGGCCTGTTTGCTCCCCAATAACCTATCTCACCTCCAAATCTGTCTTCTGAGAGCCCACATCACCAGCTCCAGACACACAGAGAGTAACTTCAAACACCAATGAGGCCAGTGTCAGCTCAAATCCATTCCTCCAAGGAGCCCCAGACATCTGTTTCTACTGCCCTAACGTGCTGCAAGTTGATCTCATAAATGGTGACCTGCCTGAGCCCTATCAGAGGCTGAGGAGGCTCCATAAGATCTATTTTAACTTGTTCATAGTAGTTAAAAGATGCTGTTCTCTCCTAGTTCCCTGCTTGGTACCCGGGATATCTCTGTTCTTCCCCAACCTAGGTGGCAAGGAAATTTCTTGGTTCCACCAACGTGGAAGCAGGGGATGATGAAGGTGAGAGTGACCTGTGTGCACGCTCCAGAGCAGAGTGATATGGCCCCCAGCCCAGCCAGCTGAAAAATGGTTTATGGTAGAAGACCAAATAAATGGATTGAGAGCTTGCAAATGAGCATAGAGAGGACATCAGATTGTTCTGCTTCTTGTGGGCATTAGGAAGAACTCTGGTGAATTCTCTGTTGGGTTCAGGGAAGTGCTTCCTTACATCTGAGCCATGTTCAAGACGAAACTCCACAGACCTCATCCTTCAAAAACATTCACTGTGCATGCACCTTCTCCAGTAGGTAGCCTGCAGTTCCCCATGCATGTCTCCCCACAACACATAGTCTAGATTATATATTAAGCATGATGCTTAGAAATTATCTATAAATTACAACCTGCACAGCAATGCTGAAGTTGAGGGAAATTGGCTGTGAAGTTCCTCAGAAAGATGATGGACTCTCCTTTCTTGGAGATTTTCAAAACCTAGCTGGGCAAGGCTGAGGATCCTAAACAATTTGAAGTGAGCCCTGCTTGGAGCAGGAGGTTGGACCAGAGACCTCCAGGCACCCCTCTGGGCCCAAATAATTCACCGGTTATGGAATCTGCTAACTGAGAGCTTTCTCCTAGGAGAGAACTTGTATTAGTTCATCTTGGCCTGAACTTCACCCTTCTAGATGAAACGGGGAAGCTAAGACTGAGGCTCCAACAGCTTGACCCTGCTTTTGGCATCACCCATATGGAGGCAGAGGTGTCAAAGTCCTGTACAAGATTGTAGCCAGGGTATCATCCCCCTTTCTTACAAGTGTCTGTCACTCTGGGTGATGCTCAGCTGCACTATGGCAAAGTCAAGGGGTGGCAAGAACATTACCCAAGTCCTCACAAGCTGGAAATGCAGGGGATATGAGGTCTTTTAGAAACCCTGCACCTTATCAGTATGGCACAGCTGGTGTGATCCCAATGTGTCAACAGAGATATCTCCAGTGAAGAGAAAGAATTACTAAATACATTGTTTAAGAAGACATCAGCCAGAGCAGATCTGCTCAGTGGAACATGAGCCCTTAAGAGAACTGAGGAATGGGAGGATGCAATGGTAGGGATAGGGAAAGAAACCCTTTCCTCAGAGCAGGTGCCACATGGGCTTGGCCTGGTTAGCTGGTAAGATGAAGGCAGCAAGGGACTGCAGTTGTCTGGGGAACACTATGGAGTCTGGGAGGGAAGAGCCAAGGTCACACTTCAGCTGCTAACCAGAAGAAGGTTCTCCAATGGGTTGTCCAGAGTCTTGCCATTCGATTTCATGTGTCCATCTGCCTTACTGGGATTGCACCAAAAATTATCTGGGGCGAGGTGGCAATTGACAACAGTAAAGTGCTGTCCTCAGGAGTTTCTCTTTCTCCCTTGACTACAAAGTGCCATGAGACATTCATCTTAAACCAGCTTCCCGGCATTTCCACAGGTGAACTCAGGCGAGTTGAGTTTCCCCAGCACATGCTCTGCAGCACAGGTTGGTTTAACCCGTTTAACAAAACCACCCAGCCTGTTGGTGTTGGAGCACACAGGTGCATCCAGGCTGATAACCTCAACCACTGCCATTAAGCAGGCAGAGGAAGCCAGTCAATGAGCCTTAATGGGATGCTGGGTGCAACCACAGCACAGCAGGTCCCAGCTGAGCTGTGGAATCTGGCATGGGCAGTGCTACAGCTCTGGGCCCTGGCACACCTGGCAGGGTATGAGGGGGCTCATGGGCAAGCAACATGCTTAGTGGTGACCTCCTTAGTGTGTAAGCAAGAGTGAGAAAGCACACACGTTTTTGGGGGTTTGCCAAAACACAGTCAGTGGAACGCCACACTGGCTGCTGAAGAAATCAGCTGGGGAGGGACTGTTGCTTTGGATTGTGCTTCTACATCTTGTAAGATTTGAATGTAAATAACCTTAGGAATGTGTTGTTCCATCCACTAGATGTGTTTTGCTATCTCTCTCTTGATGTTAGTATCTCTTAGCGTCGGGCCAGGCAGACGTGTCTGCTCTTGTTCTACCAGGAACCCTTCCGGGGCTTTGGCTGAGCTGAGGTTTTACAACGCACAGGTCCTTGCCAGCCTTCAGCCTGAGAAGGCACTTTGCCCACCTTCAGAGAAGCTGAGCTGCACACCAGGGTTTGCAATGTGAACCAGCTGTCAAGGATGAGTTATATCTCCTGCCCTGAAGGGAGCTGGGGGAGATGAGGCAGGGAAGATCTATCCAAACAAGTTTGTACACACATATAATTTTGTAATATGTTGCCCAGAAGAGACTTGCAGCCACAGTGTGGAAGAGTCTGGAGAGCACTGTAAGGATCACAGCCCTGCCACGCTGAGGAGGAGGATGGGACAGGCATGCACAATGCACTCTTCTGGCATTTGGCTACCACAACCCAACCTTTGCTGATGGTTTTGGTGGCAGCACAGCCATGCAGAGCTGTGAGGACACAGAACAGCTCAAGCTCGGTGAGTTGGTGTCTCCTTTGTGTACCTAACCCTGTAGGAAATTCCTAATAAAGTGACAGTGAAGCTGCCAGATGTCACTGACTGCACGTGGAGGCTGCTTTGCCTGCATCCAGCAAGGCAGGAGGTGATTTCAGAGTGAAGACATTGTTTTATGGTTCCATGTTTGAAGAACAACCCATGCTCTTCTGCAAGGAGAGAAGCAGTGGGTTTTACTAGCACCAAGAATAAACAAAATATCAGTAATGATCCTGGTCAGGCCCCAGGCAGATGCTACTCTCAGATATGCTGCTGGATTCTGACTTATTCTGGAGAAGAATCAGCAGAAATCAAAGTCCATCTCAAGGCACAACTTCCCTGGAGCATCTTGCTCTCCCCTGACCAAGCCACTCTACTTCAACAAGGGGTGTGATCAGGGAAACCATCTCTAAAAGAATACGTTGGGGAATTATAAGGCACCAAAGCAAATTCTACCATTGAAAAATCCCCCTGGAGAAGGGAAACACAGAAGCTGCCTGATGGTGTTCACCTCCTAGGGCAGTTAAATTCACAGTAGGCATGACCCTGCAGGCCAGAGAGAGTGGCCTCCTCCCCAGCACTTCCTTTCTGAGGTGGTGTTCTGTGACTACCAGGCAGTTTTCATCATGGCCCCACCAGCTTGGCTGGAAACAATGACTGCCAATGATCTTCCAGAGCTTCTTAGGAAGGACTGGGCTGAAGACAGGTTGGTTTTGGAACAGATCTCCTCCCAGAAATGATAGCGAATGATGAGGATTCATTGGGCAAACCTTGATAGACATTTTCTTCTGTGAGAGGTCCAGTGATAGCATCCCCAGATGTTCCTATATCATCTCCTAGATGGTCAGGAGAAGTTGAAGCCACCCACTCAAGGCTCTGGTGAAGAAGTTATTCCACAACTTGACTGCAACTTCCAGCCATGGTCCTTTCCCCACTAGCCAGACTTGGTCCTGCCAGTCAGCAGAGTGAAGGGCTGTGACCCAGATGCCTGGAGAGTTCTCCAGTGTTACCATGTGGTTCATCATGGTGACATGACAGGTGACACCTGCCTCCTGGCAACAGCAAGTGGCATTTCTAGAAAGCCCTGGTTCAGAGCAGTTTTGAGCCAAAAAGTGCATCCATCTGTATTTGCAGTTGGTGTGTCCTGCTGTGGCAGTGCCGTGACCTGTGTCCCCTGGAGCCAGTGCCCAGGGATGGATGGGGAAGGCTGAAGCTCTGGGCATCAAAGTACCCCAGACATGAACTTCTCCTGGGCTCCTCTGTTCAAGGGTGACAGAGAACTACTGGAGAGAATCCAACAGAGGCTATGAGAATGATCAAGGGACTGGAACATCTCCCTTACCAGGAAAGGCTGAGAGCCCTGGGGCTGTTTATCCTGGAGAAGAGAAGGCTGAGAGAGTATCTGGTCAATGTCTGTAAATATCTGAAGGGTGGGTGTCAGGAAGATGGGGCCAGTTTCTTTTCAGTGGTGCCCAGTGATAGGACGAGGAGAAACAGGCATAAACTTGAACACAGAAGTTCCACCTCAACATAAGGAGAAACTTCTTTACCATGAGGATGACAGAGCACTGGAACAGGCTGCTCAGAGCTTCCTTGTTGTGGGGTCTCCTTCTCTGGAGACTTTCAGAACCCACCTGGACACATTCCTGCGTAACCTGCCCTGGGTGAATCTGCCTTGGCACAGGGGTTTGACCAGATGATGTTCAGATGATCTTCAGAGGTCCCTTCCAACCCCTACTATTCTGTGATTCTGTGATTTTGTGAATTGGTATCAGGGCTGAATAGAGCTGAGCAGGGTGAGCATCCCATGCCCCCCTATCTCCCAGAAGAGTGTTACCATCCTGGACTTCCCTGCCAGCACCTGCCCCCAGTCCCATCCCATTTGGAGGTTGATCCCCATCATTTGCTGTTCACACTCTCCAGGCAGGAACTGCTGCTGGCTCCTGTGACCACAATCTTTGAGGACAACATGGACCAGTGCCTGCCCGTGGACACTGGCTAATAACAGCAACAGGAGGGGAAGAGCATACAAAGGCACCCAAATAAAGAGGTTACAGATCCAGCCATCCCTTCAGCTGATCCAGCTCCGTTTGCAGGCGCCCAGGAGGAATTAGCAGGATCAGGAGCTCTCGCCTCTCACGGCTGCTCCCGTGGGACTGGCTTCAGCACAAATGGCTGCTGCCAGAACAATTTCACTCTGGGCTGTGATCTGCTTGAGCTGCCCCGTCCAGGGCTGCGGAAAGGATTTGTTCTGCTGACAGGTATCCCTGGCAGGGAGATGGTCCCGAGCAGCCTCTGGCACAGGGGGGTGCTCCCACTCTTCCTGCTCTGGTGTAGCGCGGAGTAAACCCTCTTTGATCAATGCAAAATCAGGTGTAAAACAGGAGTATCCAGCCCAGGCCATTTAATTCTCCAAGATCTAAGCAGGCTTGTAATCTTCATCAGCGTTGCTTCCTGCTTGAAATGCTTTTCATTATCTGCTCATTCAGTGAGCACAAGCGCTTCTGCTGCCTCAGCAAAACACTTGCCACACTTCTTGCTCAGCAGCAGAAGGCAAACATTTTATTGCATTTTAATCACTGGCAGTTTTGGCAGTTGCTTTCTGGTCTCTGTGTTTTCTTCCACCCGTCCTACCGAGAAGCCTCTATAAACTTTGATTGCAGAGATGTGCTTGATCAAAAGTGATCCAGTGCCTTCTCAAACTCCAAGTCGCTGCACAGCCTGATGCAGTTCCTGGGGAAGCTGAGGGCTGAATGTTTGGTTATCTCAGCAGCCTTTCAATTCAGTCCTGGAAGAAGTGAGACAGGCTGAGCATGGCTGTTGGGTTGCAAAGGTTGGCTGTCCTGCCAAGACCTTTGCAATGTCACCAGTCTTCCTGGAAAATTTCATGCAAAATTTTTCTTCCGAAAATAATGATTTCTCGGAGCTTGAGTGTTTCAGAGAAACATCTCAATGCCAAAAAAAAATAGAAACCAAAAGAAATTTTTAAATAAATTAAATCTTGAGTTGCCAAATGGAGAAAATCGACTGAAAACCCCTTTCCCAACCCAGCCATTGAGGAACCAACCCAAGCAGACCAGAAACCCTCTGTGAGAGCGGTGCCCACTGTCAGGGCAGGGTTAGGACTTGCCCTGGCCCTGCAGTTTGAAGCCAAGCACTGTTAGGTGACTAGATAAGGGCACAGTCCCAGCCCTGGCTGATGAGATCCAGCCTCAGGATCTGTTTGCCTAGTCAGTGTCCCTGATGGCTCTCCTGGATGATGCTCAAGGACAGGTTTTCCTAAGTGGTCACCTGCAGATTGCTCCCTTTCCCCTGGGCTGACCATGCTCTGCAGTGTGTGACTTGCTGCTCCTCTCCCAGGCTTAGTCTTCCTGTGGCTCTGAGTCACACCAAGTGTTTTCAAGAAAAATTTGATGCCTCACTTCTTCATTTTCCTGTGTCTGGGGGTTTTCCAGCCTCTGATCCACACCCTTCACACTGCTGTGGCAGAACTGGTTCTCCTCGCTGGGGCATGATCCTTAATGTGCCCATAATTCACCCACAGCCCCTGTGCTAAGGTCGACAACCCTCTTGCTTTGTTCTGCTGCTGCTTCTTTGCAAGGCAGAAGATGGGGCAGGGAGTGTGTTTTAGAGTCCTCACCAGCTGCTGATGGGCCATGGACAGGCAGCCATAAGTCAGCTGGACTGGGGCTGGCAGAACCCGTTGCTGTCCAAGGATGGGATTCACGACTGCCTGGGGCAGTGGCAGTGGGACCTCCAGCATCCCTCCAGCATCCCCAGCAGCGTCAGCCTTTTTCCCACTTGGGGAGGTCTCTCAGCTGAGACCTTCCCCATTTACCCCCATGAAATTGAGTGCCAGGATCAGGCCCAGCGAGTGTCAGCTTGAGGCTATCAGCTGTGACTCACCCTGTGCAATTCCCTCAGAAGGGTAAATGCCACCCAGGGAACAAGAACAAAGGTAGGTCCCTTCTCCTTCCTGCAGCGTTATCTGGGATGGATGGTAACACAACCTGGGCTCTGCTGCTGCCTCCCACCCTGCAGAGTCACGCTCAGGAGATTCTGTTTCAGGGTAGCACTGAGTTCATTTGTCTGAAGGCCCGTGGGACTCCCAAGGCAGCCCTTTCCAGCAGGAGGATTTTGATGAATTTGCAAAATAGTTCAGCACAGGAAGGGAGCTGTTCATGGGCCTCAAATTCTCCCAGTTTTCCCCTTCAGTTCTGACTCTCCCAAAGCTCTGAGGTCTCGAGTTGTCCCAGGACAGTGACTTGCTGAAACTGACTGAATTCAGTATTTTCTCCGCTGCACAAATTTTGCCATTTCTTCGTCCTCCCCCACAGCACTCTCAAGGTCACACTGGGAGGTTGTTGTGTCATCTGATGAAAGGGAACAGGGAGCATTAAAAAAAAACAACCTGGCAAGATGAAAACTGATCCCAGGCTCCAGCTCCAAACTGTTCCCTTCAGCCTTGGGCTCGCTCCACGCTGCCCTGGGACCTTCACTCCCTGCACCAGGGTGCACTTTGGAGATGGTTATGAAAGAAATTGTGCATTCAGGTATTCTAAGAACTGGCTGAGTCCTTTGTCCAAAGAACGGACTGCTTACGCCGCAGTGCCAGCTCCTTAAGTAAAGGATTGTGTAACCCTGGCTTGCGGCAATGCTCCTGCTTGCAGGTGATGAGAAACTGGGCAGAAAACAGCCTTTGAAATGCCCAGCTGGGCAGAGAAGGGCCTTGCTGGGAAGCCCTGACCCTCCCTCACCCCACTCACAACCCAACGGCTGCTTCTCTGTCCAGAAGGAGATGCTCAGAGATTTACCAGCAGCCAGAGTGCTTGCATCTGTACCAGCAATTTCAGTGTGCCAGGCACTGTTTCCTGGCCCTGAGGCCACTGAGACAGAACAATCTATTAAACTTTCTTATCCTCCAAGACAGGATGGATTCACCCCAGAGCACAAGGCAATAATATCAAGCCCATGCTGCCATTCACCATTTTCTAGGAATTGTTTCTGAAAGCACTAGGTAGCTTGACCCAGAATCATGCCAGGGACCTACACTCACAGTGAGACCCAGAAATATTCTTGATGGCCACAGAGGCTTTCCAGCCTAGATCCCTGTGGTGCAAGCCTTTGGCAGCCCCAGACTTACCGCGGCTGGAGCAGAGTGTGCCAGGAGAGGCAGCCCCAGCGGGGAGCAGCCACTTGCACATATTTAACCAAAGAGCACAGGGCAGCTGCAGCTGGCTGGAGCAACATCCCAGTTTGCACAGTCAATCATAGAATCAGTTCCACCCCCCGTGCCATGGCAGGGACACCTCCCACTAGACCAGGTTGCTCAAGGTCCCATCCAATATGGCCTTGAACACCTCCAGGGATGGAGCACCCACAACCTGTGCCAGTGTCTCACCACCCTGACTGTCCTGAGCTAATGGGTGCTGTGCATTCCCAGCCCACCAGCGGAGACCTGCAGCTTTCTTTGCACAGCTCTTACCTGCAGCACATGCTAATGGCCCAGCCTGCCTGAGGGACATGAGGCAGCACAGGGTGTTTTCCCTTCCAATGCCATCCAACATCCAGCTACATCCAGCTGCTGTGGAGGATTTGGTTTTGGTGCACCCCTGTCTGGCTGTGCAAAGTGTGAGAGGGGAAGAAAGATATGGGAGAAAACACAGCTTTTGATGAAATTACATGGGAGAGCAAGATGATGCTGCCCTGGGACATGTGTTAAAATGGAGCTGGGAGTGGGAGCACAGTCCCTAAACCAGAGCTGGGACAGCAAACAGCTTCCCACCAGAGGCAAACAGCATCCCTTGGCTCCGCATGTTTGGAAGGCAGTCACAGCAGATTTCACACGGGGGAAGGGATGAGGCTCGGACACCTGCACCATGAAAGTCACTGGCAAGGCTGCACGTGTCCCCGAACATCCCAGCTATTGTTTGAAGCTCTCCTCAGCACCAGCAGGATTTTCCTGCCCCGTTTCCTTAAAATCCCCACCATGATTTCCAGTGCTAATAAGACGGAAAGACAGAGGGTTTTGTGCCCGTGTGGCACATACAGGGCAGTGGGGCTTAGGGAGCTTCAGGAGCTCTAGTTTCACTGTTCTTCCTGCTGCTGACGGCAGTGGCACTACTGTCTCCAGCAAGGTCACTTGAAGGTTATATCCCATCCCACTGCAAAGCTGAGGAGCTTGCACGGCAGGACTGAGCTGCACGAAAGGGACAATATGTCCAGCTCTTGCCCCTGCATGAAACAGCCCCAGAGAGAGCTCTGCCCTTCAAAACATGCCCCTTCCTAAGGCAAAGCATCTGGAGGAGACACTTCACAGAGAGAAGCTCTCTTCCCAAGGAAAACTTTTCCTGATGTCCTGTGTCCACAGAGGGTGGCTGAGCTCCCCAGAGGCTCCTGCAAACCAGGAGCCTTTGTGAGTGAAGCTTGGAGCAGGACCCTTAGTGCATCCCCTACCCCTGAAAGGCCAGGGAGGGATTAACTCTCCAGCCTGAGCAGGAGAATCCACAACGCGAGTCTCCTGCAGGTCTCCTTTGCTCAGGAGTGCTCTGAGCAGCCCTCTCCTCCTTCTCCCTCATTTTTTCCGTTTGCATCCATTTTGTCCGATGCACAAACACGAGTGTTTTGTGCTGGTGCCTTGTTCCTCAGCCTGATTGCTCAGATGAGCCACTCGATACACTCCTACTTGTTGGCTGGGCGGGTGCCAAAGTGCTTTCTGCAGAACCACTGGACTCTTTTCCAGCAAACATCCTGTCAGTAGCTGGATTGTTTGACTATCCAGGGAAATCAAGCGCGAACTGCAGATTGGCCAGGCATGTTCCCAAGAAACAATTTTATCAAAACTTCTGGCAGAGAAAGTGCCTGGTCTGACAGAGCCTTTTCAGGGGCAGGCACGGAGAGCGGAGATTCAAGCACTGTCTTTGTTTGAGCAGAGGCAGGAGCTTGGCCCTGCTCCCCTCGCTCCCAGTGCATGCCCCAGGCACAGGCTGCAGAAACAATCCTCTTCATCCTGAGTGTGTAATTAAATGTTCACTGGGCCAGGAGAAGGCTGGTGTGCATGGGGCAGAGGACACCCATTCAGGTACCTGAGCTGTTTCTTTTTGTGGGGTTACTTATCACAGAATCATAGAATGGTTTGGGTTGAAAGGGACCTTTCAAGCTCTGTCTTAGGCAATGAGGACCCAAATGAGATCTCAAGCATGATTTCAGGTGTTCCATGTTTCATTCTCATAAATCAAATATTTTGAGGAGCTCTGTCTTTTTTTTTTCCTTCTTACAAAACCAAGCTTTTGTTTTGCCTGAGCAGGAAACACAAGTTTGAGCCTCTTGAGCACATCTTCACATTTCTGTATTGGGTTACCAGTGAGACATCATCTAGTGTCAGGTGGATGCCCAAGTGGCCATCAGAGCCCATCCTGAGGAGATAGCAAAGAGATGTGGAGCTCAATCAGCAGGGTCAGGAGCTGTTTGCAGGGTGGGACATCACAACGCCCAGCACCAGAAAAATCACGCTTCTTCCTGGAAGTTTTACGTGCTATTGTTAACAGCAGTAATCCTGCAGCACAAGAGCTCTAAGGAATTAGGAAGGAAGAGCGTTCTCCCTGGGCTGCAGTGGTCGCACAGTAAATTTCCACAGATTAACACTCAGGGTTTCTCAGGTACAGTAGTCCTGTAATTGCTGCCACTTTGCAGGCTTCTTAAATAATAAAGGAGAGAAGAAAAAAAAGTTGTACCACTAACATGTAACTGTGAAACCTCAGAAATAGATGCTTTTTCCAGAACAGTGGTAGGGCCCGAATCTGCTTTTATAATGATTTTGTTGCTGTTGCTTGGATTTCAGGCAGGTGTGCTCCTTCAAGAATGCTTTTGTAGGAGCACGGGATGAATGGTTTCTTTAGCAATGAGTTTCAGTGTTGCCAGCCACCGTCAAGCCTCAGAATTATAAAATCAGATTAAAATAAGGATACTTAACATTAAGAACACACGTTGGATCCTATTTTGCGTACTGTGTTTTGACCTTGGCTGTGTTTTCCAGCTTTTGCTTATTTCAACTAACCTGAAAATAAAGAAGAGGCTCAGAGTAGCCTCTATAAGTGTGTTTGTGGTGGGAATCCTTTGCATCCACCACGTTCTCTGTTCACCGTGTATCTCCAGACATCCCCCTGCCCAGTGAAAAGCTGTAGCCCTTGCACCCCTCTGGGCCTCAGAGATCCTTGGCCATCTAGCCCTGCCATGCTGGGAGAAAAGCACGCTCGCTGTCTATGTGCCCAGATCCCATTTTTGGGGTTGTGTTGGGAAGCTGGGCTCTACCAACAGCAGTGTCTGCCCATCACTCAGGGTCCAGGCCAGGCTGAGTGTGCAGTTTCTACATTTGGAAGCAAAACCTAGCAGGAAGGGTTGGGTTTGTTTTTTTCTGTTTTCCTTACTTAAAAGACATTTAAACATTTCCAGATATGGTAACTAGCTGGGTTTGATCTGTCGTCACACAGGTAAAAGGAGGGCACAGACTCAAGGAGATATATCCCTTTTCATCCACCCTATGCCATGGTGCTTCTCCCCCATTCAGATGGGTGTCACCAACAGCCTTGCCCAGGTCTGCCCTTGACAGTGTGACTGGAGCTGTTTCCTGTGGTCTGTAGCACTCTTATTTTCCATGGGGCTATAACAGGAGATGGAGCAGGGACATGTGACAGACTGATTTAAGCTCCGGTGAGAGGATGTTTACAGAACTGGGACACCAGCAATGTATTACAGACAAGCAGGATGTCTTTGCTCCTCTAACTCCGTGGATCAGCAGAGCTTAACCTGCTTGCTCCTTCCATAAATGTCCCAAAGAGAACATAGAGTGTCTCTGGGCGTTTCCCACCAATGGTCAATTAGTGTTGCTGCTATCAAGGGTTTACAGACACGCTCAGTTATGGGCCAGTGCCATGCCTGGTATAACCATGATGGCAAAGAACAAAATCCAGAGATTGAGGCAGATGTAGAAGAAACTGAATTCCCGTTTCTTTTGGGAACAGCAACAGGAACACATCTCTTCAGAGCCAGAGACTGCTGCAGCTGCAGGTGTTTCTGTCTTTCACTTGGCAAAATTAGAGCCCCTCTGGTGAGGAACACACATCAGTGGTTGCAATGCCCTGGTCACGTTCACGTTGCATCCTTAGAGTCAGAAACTTTCCCCATGAGTGTGTGTGAGTGCCCCAGCCAGTACTAATGGAAGCAGAGAAATCATGACACATCCTTTAACCCAGAATAGCTCTAGAGGTGAGTGGCCTTTCCACTGAAAATTACCCATGCCTGATTGCTCTGACCAGAGCCTGTATGAAGGCAAGCTGCTGGGTGGCCCTTCAAATGGTCGGTGTGCCAGGGAGGAGCAGGGCTGCAGAGGCCGCAGTGCTCTTGCCCAGTAAAGCACCGTGGGAGGATTTGGAAGCTCCCAGGGTTGGTGCTGTGGCTGAGTCACTTGGCCAAGCCCAAAGTTAGGTACTTTTTCCCCATAGTGAGCAGGAAGGCTCTGAGGTCACAATGTGTTATGACAGTCTCGCAGACAGCTCACAGACAGTGTAGAAAAGATTATATCCTTAAGTCAGTTAGGTCCCCCTACCACAGTGTCCATGTGTCCTGAAAACCACCCTCCTGACATGAGTCTTGTCCTGACGTTCTCATGACATCTCATGACTATAAAGCTCCCATCACACCCACCCCAGATCTATTTGGTGCCTGTGACCAGCACAAGGTGGGAAGGAAGCAACTGGTTCCTTCCTCAGGATCTTTAATGGTATGATTGATGATTGTAGAAGTCTTTTCCAACTTAAATGATTCTATGATTCTATGGCTTGCTCCCTTCATGTCAGCAGGCGTAGGCTGTTTGGCCACACTTGCCCTCTTCTAGACCTTGATTTTTTCCACGGGAATTTGCTGATGTGAATGCATAAAAGGCAGGAAATGGAAAAATTCAAGACCTGTGAGTGAGAGGAACTCCCGTAACCTTGTCTATGCAGAGCATCTCAGCAATCCAGCCAGAGCTGCGCTCCAAGAACAACGACCTGGCACAGGGCTTAGTGCTCTGCAGTCAGGAACGAGAAATACTCACATGCCACAGCATGTGCATGAACCTCCACAGCCAGCTTGGGCCTCAGCACCAGGGTGCACGTTGCATATAAATAAATAGTTTCCTAAATGACCCGTGATGTCAGCAGGCCTGGTTTTCACCACTGTCTTGTCTGCTTTGAAGGAGCACAAGGAGGTGTTCAGGGCCAGGCTGGATGGGGCCTTGAGCAACCTGGTCTAGTGGGAGGTGTCCCTGTCATGGCAGGGGGGTTGGAACTGGATGATCTTTGAGGTCCCTTCCAACCCTGACAATTCTATGAGAAAAAGAGGTCTGCCCGCCCCAAGCAACAGGATGAGCTCTCCCCAAAGCAAAGTGAGATAGGAAATCCAAAACTGAGGTGGGATCATCTCACTCCCCCTGTGAAATGGCTAAAAGGCAGGGAATCCCATGTCAGCTACTCATCCACAGCTCCCTTTATAGCGAGACAAAAAAGCAGAAGTGACTCATCTGGTTCTGACTTATCGACCAAGCAGGTGGATTGTGCCCCAAAATGCCTCATTCCTTGTATTGACCCTGAAGCTGGTCTAGAAGGCTCACTGAGGGAGACAATGACAGTGTCTCCCACATCTCTGGATGTGGGGGAAAAGAGTGTGAAGCCAAGCTGAGAATCTTGCCCAGATCCTCAGTTTGGGCAATAAAAGGATTAGGTCTTTTAATCTTGCAACTTGGAAAACATTCCTCTGTCTCTAATTTTTGCTCTTTGTTTTCTCTTTCAGTGTAATCTCTTTATATGGAGTCCAACCACCAGCTCTTTGCAGTTTTCAGACAAAATTAAACTTCAGAAAAGTGGAAGGGAAGGGAAGGGAAGGGAAGGGAAGGGAAGGGAAGAGAGAAGAGAAGAGAAGAGAAGAGAAGAGAAGAGAAGAGAAGAGAAGAGAAGAGAAGAGAAGAGAAGAGAAGAGAAGAGAAGAGAAGAGAAGAGAAGAGAAGAGAAGAGAAGAGAAGAGAAGAGAAGAGAAGAGAAGAGAAGAGAAGAGAAGAGAAGAGAAGAGAAGAGAAGAGAAGAGAAGAGAAGAGAAGAGAAGAGAAGAGAAGAGAAGAGAAGAGAAGAGAAGAGAAGAGAAGAGAAGAGAAGAGAAGAGAAGAGAAGAGAAGAGAAGAGAAGAGAAGAGAAGAGAAGAGAAGAGAAGAGAAGAGAAGAGAAGAGAAGAGAAGAGAAGAGAAGAGAAGAGAAGAGAAGAGAAGAGAAGAGAAGAGAAGAGAAGAGAAGAGAAGAGAAGAGAAGAGAAGAGAAGAGAAGAGAAGAGAAGAGAAGAGAAGAGAAGAGAAGAGAAGAGAAGAGAAGAGAAGAGAAGAGAAGAGAAGAGAAGAGAAGAGAAGAGAAGAGAAGAGAAGAGAAGAGAAGAGAAGAGAAGAGAAGAGAAGAGAAGAGAAGAGAAGAGAAGAGAAGAGAAGAGAAGAGAAGAGAAGAGAAGAGAAGAGAAGAGAAGAGAAGAGAAGAGAAGAGAAGAGAAGAGAAGAGATTTCAGTTGCAAGGGACAATGACCATCTGGTCCAACTGCCTGACCACTTCAGGGCTGACCAAAAGTTAAAGCATGCTATTAAGGGCATTGTCCAAATGCCTCTTAACACTGTCAGGCCTGGGGCATCAACCACCTCTCTAGGAAGCCTGTTCCATTGTCTGACCATCCTCTCAGCAAATAAGTGTTTCCTAATGTCAGGTCTGAACCTTCCACACCCCCTGAAACCATGTCGTTCTTGGCCAGCTCTGCTGTGATGGGAAGCAGGCAGAGGAAAGCCTCACTTCTAAGCAACCAAGGGTAGCTGGTGTTTCCAGACATGACTCAAGGGAGGAAAGTTGGTGAGGGGTGCATGTGTAAGGCATATTTGCAAGGTAAGAGGCACTGTGGAAGTGGGATGGCTCCTTAGCTGGCAAGCACTTGTCCTCACTAATGTGCCAGCCAAGCTCTTGGGCACTGGAGCTGGTGCCAGCACAAATACAGACTGACTACTTTTTAAGAATGCAAATGTCCCTGATGGGGAATTGTTATGATATCCCTTGAGGTGAATTAAACACGCTTGTGTTTAAATATAAAATAAAAATTCAATGAGCACTGCATTGGGCAGAATCCTACCACAATATGCAGTTCAGTGGAGTCTGCAAAGATGCATCACAAGCAGATTCCCCATATACCCTTGCACCAGCACCAGTCCCTTGCACAAGTCATTCTGTTCCTGGCATTTCTGATTCCAACTAGTTTAATCTCTTTTGCAGTTGGGCCTTTTTGCCCTGCTTGACAGATCATTCCTCGGTCACAGATGAGCTCTGCTGAGCAGCTACAATTAGAATTTCCCCTTCATCACAGACATGACCCAGAGGCCAAGAATTAAGCACTTGTGGGTACAAAAGTGAACAGGCTGCAGTGTTATCCTTAACTCCTTATGACTACTTTGAGCAGGAGATGACCAAAGTGCAGCTCCCAAATCAGTGACACAACTCTCCAGGAATCTGCACCATGAGAAATCATCTCCAAGTCCATGGTCCAGCTTGAAAATCCCTTGAATTCTGTGCCCCAACTGCTTGGCTGCCCGTGGTCTAATGTTTAATCAACAGCCCATGGGGCTGGGTGTTTTTATGAGAACAAATGATTAAACCAAGAGTGTGGGACAGGTCTACACAGTGGCCAGCAAACACCAGAGCTGCTCTCAGGCCAGGTCCCAACAAGTGGCAAAGCCATGCCCCGAGCTAGTGAGGTCTGCTCCCCATTTCATTTACTAATAAGCTGTCTTGATGCCATCCTGATTAGCAAGAAAAGCTTAGAAACGGCTTGAGTGAAGTGTCTTTGGAAGCATGTCCTGGACTCCAGCCAGGCAGGGTTGTGCCTTTGGGAAAGGGAGACCCTCCAGCACAATTCCAGCAAGACCAGTTTCAGGAGGTGCTCTTCCTGCCCAAAATCCAGCAGGATGCACTGGTCAGTGATGTCTTGGTGGTCCCTTCCCTCACACAAGGGACTTGTGGCATTTCTTGAGGTGGAGAAGGTGTTTGTCCTGCGCGGTCCAGATGAAGGCTCTAGGTGCAGGTTGAGGAGCAGCGTAGGAGGCTATGGTCAGCCAAGCTCCTGGTCATGCAGGAATCATCTTCTGTAACGATTCAGGAGGCTCTGGATGGTGGATAATTGAGTGCAAATGTGCAGCTGGTGTTTGGGCTGAGAGATAGATGGGAATGAGACCTTGCAGAGACATCTGCAAGCCGTGGGAAGAGAGTGCACAGGGTCTGCCAAGGAGGTGAGTGGGATCACAGGACAGCCAGGATTGCTTCAGAGCAACACCTCAGAATTAGCATTAAAGAGCAGATTTTGTGAATAGCCTCAAAGTCCAAACTATGGATCAACAAATACAGCCAGATGGACGCTGCTGTCTTCTGGACATCTGCATCATTTATTGATGCTATCAGGACTCAGCCACGCTGCCAAAACTGGAGGCATAGGCCCTTTGCCAAGTCTATGTCCAGCACATCCTCCTGCTCTGCCACGAGGACAGAAAAAACTAAGCAGGGCTCCCGTTGTGGGCAGGAACCAGCTCGGCTGTCCAGCCTTCCAGTGAAAAACCATCCCAAAAGCCAAGCTTTAGTAAAACCCTGTCCTGCCAGTTGAACCATCTGTCTTGCTCCGACTTACTAATGAGCCACATTCTTACCTTTGCTTGTGGGGTTTTTCAGCTCTGCTAGTTCTTTTCAAGCAGCTTATCTTTAGATTTATCTTGACAATACTGTCCTTGAAATCTGGCAATGCAAACAATGCCCACATCCACAATTTTTTCAGGTCTGTATGACTGAATGAAACACTTCCCAAACCACTGGCATGAGATCAAGCAGCCCAGACCCTGCCACAACTTTGCTATTAAACTCTCTGAACCACCAGAACAACATAGTAGATCCAGCCTGGCTAATGGGACTGGTGTCTGCTCTACAAGGAGTCCTGAACCATGCCCAGAAGTACCTTGGAAGAGCCCAGGCTCACAGTGGTGTGGCCTGCAACTTGGCATCATTGACTCAACCACTGTAATGGTGCAGAAGAGGTTTTTGGTGATTAACGGCAGCTCATCATTTGCTCTGATTTTACTCTACATAAGTCTGCTGCAGCAGCCAGGGATGCCAGAGCCTGCTGCCTTCAGAAACCTTCTGGAGTGCTTCCTGGAGGCACCGTGATGTCTGGTACTGAAACATCATTAGTGATCGTACAGCTCAGTACCAAACCAAAACAAAGCAATTTTAAGCCTGTAGCACAGGGAGATGGCAGCCAGAAAATCCTCAGACTGTATTCCTGGAGGCACTGCAGAAGGTGGCTGAACATAAAAGCTGCTGCTGTTTCCTTCCCCCTTTTCAGTGGTTAGTTCTGTCTGGTTGGGATTAGCACAGCACTGAACACGTCAGCCAGGTACAGAATTGTCAGCACTAGAAAAACCATTTGCCCTGTGGACAAGCTTAATGCACAATAAGCTGCTCTGGTGAGGGCACAGATTCAGCACGTCCCAACACGGGGAGTGAAGAGAGGAGCTGTGCTGCTCCTCTGCGATGAACGAACCGTGATGGATGGACTCCTCATTCAAACACCACAGAAAACTTCATTCCCGGTAGAAAATCTGGTTTATACAAATAAAACCATGACACGGAGTCTGCCCAGAGCCCCAGGACTGGGAGCCAGCTCAGCACCATTGCTGCTGCCTGAGAGCTGCACACAAAGAGGTGGTAACGGGTTGGGAGGGAGAAAGGGCAGCAGGAGCAGGTGCCATCTGCCAGGGAGCTGACCCTGGGCCACCACGGTGTCACAGCAAAGCTCTGCTTGCACGGGTAGAACACAGAGCAATTGACCTTTAGGTGACAGTGTGTGCAGTGTCAGCTCGGATGGCACTGAGGGGAGGGGTGGGGGGTTATTAAGGTGTATGATATCACCCACAAGCAGGAAAAGAGCAGAATTTCCCCTAGGAAAGAGAAGCCTGTGGTTTCTCCTGACTTCTTGGCTCACTGCTTCACAGATCCTCCATTGGAGACAAGAGCTTGTCACCAGGGTACCTGCATTTCTTCTCAAAGGTAAATTGCCTTTTAACTCCTCTCCATTACTTTATAACCGTCCTACTTAGATCTAATGATGTGCAAAAGTTTACAAAGCATTTCCAGCTGACCTGGAACACTTGCCAGCTTGTGAGTAGAGCAAATAGCTTAGCCAGGATAATAGAGAGGAAATCCACTGAATAGCTCAAGTCATTAAGATGTTTGCATTTGATGAGACAAACACTACCAAGGGCCAGAGGAAAAGAAATGAGCCCATGCTGCTCATGCAAGGTGCTGTGAAGCATGTCTGCATCCATCACAAACTCCCCAACACCCACCAGTGGGAGTCAGCTCATAGAACACCAGGTTGGAATGGACCTCAAGGATCATCTAGTCCAACCTTTCAAGATAAAAACATATTTTAAATGAGCTGGCCCAGCACCCTGCCAAGATGAATCTTAAGACTGTCCAATGTAGGGGAATCCACCACTTCCCTTGGAGATAATTCCAATGTCTCGTTGTTCTCATGGCGAAAAATTTTCTTCTGGAGTCCAATCGGAATCTCTCCAGGAGTAACTTGTACCCATTCCCCCTTGTTTTTAACATGTGATTCCCTTTGTAAAAAGGGGGTCTCTATCTTCTTGGTAGTCACCCTTTATGTACTGGTATATGGTGATAAGGTCTCTCCTAAGCTTTCTCTTCTCAAGGCTGAACAAACCCAGTTTTTCTCAGCCTTTCTTCATAAGGCAGGTCTTCCAGTCCTCTCGTCAACCTCATGTTCCTTCTCTGAACTCTTTCCAGCCTGTCCACATCTTTTTTTATAGCAGGGACCAAAACTGAATGCAGTACTCGAGGTGTGGTCTGACTGGCACTGAGTAGAGTGAGATAATGACTCTTTATCTCTGCTGGTGATGCTCCTGTTAAAGCACCCCAGCATCCTGCTGTATTTCTTTGCTGCTGCAGGGTTGCCAGGCTCAAGCTTTTTCCCAGCGCACCAGCTTGGTTGCTTTCTGCCAAAGATCTTGAAAAGCTACAACAGAATTCAGCAATTCCACACAGAAGCAAATAAACACCAAATGAAATCCCACAGGAACCAGATCTGCATTGTTCCAGAAAGCTGCAGGGAGAAGGGTTGAGACAGCAGGTGCACCTCACCAGTGCTTCAGAACATGTCCTCAACCTGAAATTATAAGATGAAGTTAAAAACTTCTTCTTATCCATCTTCATTCTTTACATATAGCTTTCAGCTATGTTTTGCAGCTTTAAGGAAATGTTTTCTCCCATTTATTGCTGGGTGAAATGCACCTTTCTGCCCAGGAGTATCTGCTTGGAGAATGGGGAGGACCATTGTAGGAGGACTGTGACCACTGCCCACGGAAGTGCTGACCACTGGGACCTCTGAGGGTTGAGGGAGGAGGCAACAGCATGCAGACATAAGTGCCCTTGGGCTTCTTTTGGGTATGGTCCTTCCCACTACACACACCTTGGAAAGGGAAGCTGAGACGATCGCAGATACCTGAGGAATAGCAGATGGAAAGGACAATTTTATCTTTGTCATTCAGCTTCAGGGACAAATGCAAAGGGAAGGCAGAAGGGATCAGGACTGCAAGTGAATAAAAAAAAGTTGTTTCACATTGACAGCTTCTGTGAAGAGGCCAGGAGTGGGACACCTTCAGACCCTTGTCCCTGTCCAACTCTCAGCTCCACTGTGGGAGATCCTGTGATGCCATCAAGACTTCTGTCCACTTGCTTGGACACTTGAACTTCCTCCTTCTCTGTCTCCTACTATTTTGCTTTCTTGCCCTAGACTCCAGGTCCTGGAGCTAGTGCTCAGGTGGGAGATATTCCTCTGGGGCTTATGTTTTACCCAGAACACCATTTGAGGACTAATACTGGATGGTTATATTAGAACAAATCCAGAATAACTCTGCTTTTTCTCTTCATCTGTCTGTGGTAACTCAGCATGTCCAAGCGGGTACCTGGAAGGATAACGGAGCATGAGTTTCCTTCCAGTGGGACATTAAAGTCATCCCTAATAGGGCCCATTATGTGCTGACTCCCTGTGTGTCATTTCAACAGCTCAAGGGCCCCTTATGACTTCTCTAATGACTTCAGAGCAACATTACACACAGTTACACAGAATTCTTCCCCAAGCCTCATTTTCCTTTGTAAGGAGGCACAACAACACTGGATTTTTTTACAGTCAGATGGAGACTGTGGCAGCAGCAATTGTCTGCAGTAAAGAAGTCCCAGGGTGAATTAGTCACAGGTACAGTACTGAAGTCTCCAAAATCCACTTCTGCGGCGGGGGGCTGTGTCCTTTGCAATGCCATTGCCTTCTGACGTGACCCTTTCCTGACGCAGCTGATTTTGTCCCAGGGCTATGGAGTTCCTCTTCCTGAGACAAGAAAGCATGAAATTTTCAGACAGGCAATTGCTGAGATTCTCTAAAAAGTGTGTTCGGAGCAGTTTCATGGGTGCTTAGTGGCTGCTGGGTTCACACATATCCCCCATCTCACCATTCATAAATATATGCACAAGTGTCATTTTATTCACACAGATTTTGGCAAAAGGCCCATTGAATTCAGCAGAGAGAAGTCCATTGACTTTGGTAGACTTTGCACATTGTGGGTGAGAACAGATGGAGGCTCCATTCACCAGTTGCCACTCGTTATTTAAAGCTTACTATTGTTAAAGAGTTTTGTTAATACATTCACAAATGAAGCACGACCCAAGTGGTGTAACCACCGCTGAGTGCTGGTGAATGGCAGACGTGCTCTTCCAACAAGGATGGAGTGAACAAAGGACACCCCTGCATACACAGGGCTTGCAAACAGGAGTTTATGGGCCCACTTATCTCCCAACCTTCAGAAAGCAGTAGGTCTGCAGCCAGTGCTTTCTGCCCACAAGAAAAAGGCACTTTCCAACGGTCCCAGTGTGAGACACCACAGACCTGGCAGGAGAAAGAGAAGGAAACCATCCTTGAGCACAGGTCCTCTCTGTTGCCAGCAGGAAGGTCTCTTGGGTTTTGGCAGGAGCTGTACAGAGCCTTCCCACAAGCTGTAGCTATCCAGAGTGGATCCCCTCCTTGCATCATGAAGGAACAAGGAATCATGTTTCCTGAGCACAGCCAGGGGAAGGAAAGTCTTTTAGAGCAAAAGATCCTCCTACACATGGCTGCTGCAGGTTTGGTGAAGATCTTTCCTCTCGGGGCCCAACCCATTGAGTTTCTCCAAGCTAGATCTCATCACATCAGTGATGATCTTTCCACACCAGTGGAGCTCCATGACTACGCAGTAAAGAAAGTAACATGGGGACTGTCTCATGGGCACACAGTGCTCAGCTGTCAGCTTTTGTGAAAGGCAGGAGAAGTTTACAGTGCCTGTGGGGCTCCAGAATTAGAACAGCTTTAAAAATCATGGAACAGAATCATAGAATTGTTTAGGTTGGAAAAGACCTCTAGGATCATCAAGTCCAACCTTCATTTCAGCATCTCCCTGACCCCTAGACCATGTCCCGAAGCACCACATCTACTCATATTTTGAACATGCGCCAGTAGTTCAGGGGTTTCTAGCATTAATAAAGCAGGAGGGTCAATGGCTGTCACAAACAAGATAGAAAGAGAAGTGAAAAATCCATGTTGAGTTGAAGGTGTAGGATTAAAAATAGAAAAGACTTGTTGGACTGATCTGGAGGAAGCTCTAACAGCCCTGACATGGGAGTAGCGAAAGGGAGATGAATGGCTTAGTCCAAGGTGAGAACACAACCAGCAAAAATGGGTTACTGAAGAACAAGGAAGATCTTTCTTGCTGCAATCCAGAGGCCTGAGCCCATGGGATTCTGCAGAAAGTGGTGTGAGAAACACACCTGGCACACTCAGCACAAAACCCATTCCCTGCTGCAGGTCAACAGCCTGAGCAGGTCTGGGCCACCACTGGGCAAAGCACCCTCTGAGACAAATAAATCATTAGCATTGATCTATGCAAATACTTCAAACAATAGCACTGCTCACACATGTAGCAGGTAATTAATTTCAACTCCCAAATATCTGATAAAAATGGCATCGGTGCAGCCTCCTCAAACCACGGCACGTTCCCAGTTGTTCATTATTGGAGTGCAGCAGCTGGGGAATGTCTTCTCTGATTCCTGGGCTGCATCAAGAGAAGTGTGGCCAGCAGATTGAGGGAGGTGATTCTCCCCCTCTACTCCATCCTCATGAGACCCCACCTGGAGCTCTGCATCCAGTTCTGGAGCCACTATTACAAGAAAGATCTGGACGTGCTGGAACGTGTCCAGAGAAGGGCCACGAGGATGATTACAGGCTGGAGCACCTCTGCTGTGAGGGTAGACTGAGAGAGTTGGGGTTGTTCAGTTTGGAGAAGAGAAGGCTCCGAGGCGACCTTCTTGTGGCCTTCCAGGATCTGAAGGGGGCTACAAGAAAGCTGGGGAGGGACTTTTTAGGATGTCAGGTAGTGGTAGGACTGGGGGGAATGGGTCAAAAGTAGAGGTGGGGAGATTCAGATGAGATGTTAGGAAGAAGTTCTTGCCCATGAGGGTGGGGAGACACTGGCCCAGGTTGCCCAGAGAGGTGCTGGAAGCCCTATCCCTGGACATTTGGAAGGCCAGGCTGGCTGGGGCTGTGAGTAACCTGGTCTAGTGGGAGGTGTCCCTGCCCATGGCAGGGGGGTTGGAACGAGATGATCCTTAAGGTCCCTTCCAACCCTGACAATTCTGATTCTATGGTTCAAGCCTGGATGCTGAGCAGCCTTACACCTCTTGGGACTGCTTCATGTTTTAACTCGACAGCAGCAAAGGTCAGTGACAGACAAGTTTGGGGACTATCCCTGTCACCACTGCATCGCCTACAACCGAAAACCAGACTTATGTTTCCTAATGTTGTCTTTTTTTTGTGTCTTCACAAATGTGGTAGTGGGAGCATGTGAAAGTGTCAGAGCTTTGGGGCTCTTACAGCAGCAGGAAAGCACATTTCTGGTCCTGGGAAACAGAAATACTCCCTAGAAACACAAAAATAACGCAGCTGTGTCCTCAGCAGGCTTTCAGTTCTTGTGCTTGTCTGTGGCTTGGGGTTTCAGAGCTGGGAAGTTGCTCCTGGTGTTATGTTTCATAACCTCAGGCATTCATAAAGCTGTGTCCAGTGCTCTGCTTTCCTTCAGAGAAAGGACCTTCAGAGAAAGGTCTTCTCAACCCTCTCACCCAGGCTCTACATCATTGCAAACCACATGCACAGAGTTGGGAGGTCTCAGGCACATGCTTGATGTGAACCCCTGAGAAGAGGACCAGCCTAAGAGGCCTTCAAGGAAGCCAAGAGAAGTTTGCTTTTGCTTTGGTGGGATGACTACTCAGTTTGGCATCATCAGGGCTAGAAAAGAACCATCTGATCCTTGGGATGGGACAAAACAAATGGACCCATTGAGAAATAGTGTATGGAGAAATGGACCTCTCCTTCCTGCAGCACCAAACCATCTCAGTTGAGGTAGCAGCCACATCAAGAGCACAACAAATGCTTCAGGTCCAAAAGACTCTGTGGGTATGGTCTGCACCCTGTCAGCTGCATGGACAGCTTTTCTGTAGCAGCTGCATGAACAGTCCAGCAACCTGAGCAGCACAAGCTAAAAGGATGCCACACACCTTCAGTGGAGGTCTTTGCATTCCCAGGTGACCTGCTTACTGGCCAGGTGCTCACACTCCCTTTGTAATGGGAAAGAACATGGGCCAGAGCTGCCAGAAAAGAGGTTCTGACCACTGGAAATGGACTTTATATGAGATCTTTACAAGAGAGTCACAGCTGACAGCGAGGACTAGATGGGGGATGCAAAGTGTCCGCAGAGAAGGCGAGACACCCACGGTTTCCAAGTAGATCACCTGAGGGATCATCTGTTTGCAAACTTCCCCATGAGATTTGTCACCACTGTGCTGCGTATGCACCTGCTGGGGCCTGGGAGGAAGATTCTTTGAGGTAGTTTCTGCTTAAAGACAACGATTTTCAGCACCATGGAAAAATGCCACGGCACACCCACACGGAGCTGCAGGCTGGAGGGATCCTCTGTTTGAGAAGAGTTGGGGTCCAGCTGCTTCGTTTGCTTTTCGGTGACTCTGTGTACTGGTGTCACCCAAACCAAACAGAACAGACCCTGGCCTTTGCATACTGCAAAATGTCAGCATTTGCCTAGGTGTGAGCTCGCATGATTTACCTATCACCAGAATCAGACTAAAACTTTCCTTTCATGGTTATTAGAGCAAGGGCAGCCAATGGGAATTTCCACTTGCTTGCAAAAATGGCATTTTGTTCTGTTGGAAATAAAAATGTCTAAAGAAAAATATTGTTTCTGTACTTTTAAGTAAAAATCCAGGTTTCATTCTAGATGTTTTGCAAATAATATTTTTTTCCATTTTTTCCAACTTCCCTTTAAATTTCACATTTTTTCTGATTTTTAATGAGCAACAGGAGACAGCAGGGAGCAAGAGGAAGGGAGGTTTCTGCCCTCATGGGGAAATATGTTTCGTATTTAGATTTCCCCAGGAAGCTGAAAATGGACATCTAGTCCAGTGGGAAGTTGTTTGCATTGGTGCGCATCTCAGCCAGCACTGCCAGGGGTTAGGCTGTGTCCTCTTTGTAAGGCAGAGCCTGTGCAAGGTCACCCACTTGGGATCTACCATGGGCTCTGACAGACATCCTTCTGCAGCTGGTGTGACACTGTGGACTTCTGGAGGCTAAAGTGTGGCTACTAATGCCCAGCAGTGTGCCCAGGTGGCCAAGAAGGCCACCAGCATCCTGGCTTCTACCAGCACTGGTGTGGTCAGAAGGACAGGGCAGGGATTGGCCTCTGGGCTGGGCACTGGGGAGGCCACCCCTCAAATTCTGGGGTCAGTTTTGGGTCCTTCACTCCAAGAATGGCATTGAGGGACTGGAGCGTGTCCAGAGAAGGGCAATGAATCTGGGGAAGGGTCTAGATGTCTTATGAGAAGAAGCTGAGAGAACTGGGGCTATTTATTCTGAAGAAAAGGAGGCTTAGGGGAAATCTTCTGACTCTTAACAACTCCCTGAAAGGAGGTTGGAGCCAGGTGGGATTGGGCTCTTCTCCAAAGGAGCAAGTGATAAGACAAGAGGAAATGGCCTCAAGTTGCACCAAGGGAGGTTTAGGTTGGATATTTGGAAAATATTCTTTGCTGAAAGGGTTGTCAAGCACTGGAAGAGGCTGCCCAGGGCAGTGGTTGAATCACCATCCCTGAATGTTTAAAAGTCATGTAGATGTGATGCTGAGGGACATGGTTTAGCAGTGGACTTGGTAGTGTTAGGTTAATGGTTGGACTCAGTGATCTTGAAGGTCTTTTCCAAGCTAAGCAATTGTATGATTCTGTGATTCTACACTCAGCATGAGTGTGGAAAGCAGAAATGTTGCCCTCACTATTGAATCTTTCTTATGCTGTAGGTGAGATAAAGCTGTATGAAGTACAGAGGTAAAGCCAAGGCTCTGCACATGGTGCAAATAATGGCACCAACCAGCAACTAGTGAGGGTAGAGCCCTCTCTGGAAACTGCTGTGGAGGTCTCTGTGTGCTCAGGTCCTGGAGGACCAGAAGGAAAGTCTCCAGGTGGCCACACCCTTAGAAGGGATGTGACAGACCCTGGTGGTGGTGTCCACCACAACCACCCTGAGCAGGGGAATAGGAATGATCAGATCAGTCCCAGGGAGGAAGATGTGACCCTTGGATAACACAGGCCATCTTCAACCGAATGTAAAGCTTAGCTAGACCACTCCAGGTGGGCACCTCTGAATGCCTGAACCCCTTTGGCTGAGAAAATCTGAGGAAGGTTTCATTAGAGTCCAGCTGGAATGATGTAGTTCATACAGATTGCACGTAAAGAGCTGGATCACCAGGTAACTCCTCATGAACTTCTTCCAGTGCTCAAGCACTGGGACAGGGCCCAGAGGGACCACAGGGTCTCTGTCCTTTAAGATATACAAATCTTTCCTGGATGAGCCCCTGAGCAACCTGTGCTGGCATTGCAGTGAGTCTGCCTGAACTGTACTGCGACCTTAGACTCCGTATCCCAAGTGCTGGAGCACATCAGGAGTGAAGTCCTTGCACAGAGCAATGCCAGAGTCACACAAGAACAAAACCTACTGTTTCCGCACCTCTTAAAAAGGTTCAGGGAAGAAAGTGAATCTAGATGAGTTAGAGAGAAACTGAGTGTCTCCAGTCCCTGCTTTCTCTTTCTGCTTCAGGGCTTTTTGTCAAGACTGCAGGAACAGCATCTCTCAGGTCAGAAAGGGGCTCGAAGGGTCTGTGTGGGGTTTTTTTCCTCCTTACACATATCCTTCCAAGGCTGGGCTTGGTCTTGTGGTGGGTTCAGTTGTGGTTAACGAGCATGCTACCATGGAGCTGATGTGTGATGGTTCATGTAATGATGGAGATGTGCATCTCTCCAGCAGACTGCAGCTAAGTTCATCTCACAACAAAAGCTCTGTGTCTCAGGCACATCACCTACACCTCAAGTCTCTTCAGTGGTGAGCTATTTTTACACCATCTCTTCTTCAACCATTTGGGTTGACTGTGTACCTGCTGTGTTCCTCCCCGTGCTAACTCACACATCACAGTCCATAGACACGCAGCTACACGGTGTCCTGTTCCTCATACAGAGCCACTCTGGTAGGTTGTGGAAGTATCTCTTTGCTTGTTTGACACCTGTGGGCTTTTTACTAAAAATCCCTTTTTTTTTTCCACCCAGAATTAACTCATATACTCAAAAAAGCCAATCCTTTGGTCTGCAAGGCCCCGTTTGGCCCAAGGTAGGACACTCTCCATTGCCTGTCCCTGTGTTCTTCTGCACCCAATGGAGCTTCTTAAAAAACATGGGCTCCTTCCACTCATCTCCTGGAACAATGACAGAAGAAAGGGTGTTTCTTCTATGTTTCAAAGCTGATTCTTCAAATATAAAGCAAGTAAAGATTCTGACCCCAGCTGCAGTCCCACCAGTGAATCCAGTCCAGGCTGGAGAGGACCACAAGGCATTTTGCTCCCAGAAGGCATCACTGTGCCAAGCTCAAATCAAGTTCTCAAGTTGTCAGGTTTGGGAGGTTTTAACTAAATAAAACTCAAAACGTTCTCCTACAAACAATTACCATAAACAACACAGTAAAATCCAACTCCTACATTTCCAGGGGAAAATGATGTGATTCTGAGATGGCAGCTAATCCCTGTGCAGGACTGACCCTCCTGCTCCAGCACAGAGAACATCGTGGAGAGGGACAACTCCCCTGCACAGCCATGGTGGCTGCCATCTGACGCAGCAGCTCTGCCACACGCTGCTGGGCTGGGAGGGTCACTTCTCCGTCCCTTCCTCCCCCTGCTCCTCTCCACAAAGGTGCACCCCAGCCCAGCCCCAAGGACCAGCTGGGTGTCCATGTTTCTCAGCAGTCCCCCAGAGCTGAGGAGCAGCCTGGCTCTGTGGCTGGTATCAGTTAGTGTGCGCAGAGCCTAAAAATAGAGCCCCTCCACTCTCACAATGACTCAGAGATGCAGAAGGGAAACCCGCAGGCTCTGTGCTTGGCTCTCCCCCGAGCTGATTGAAAAGTTTTCATCTAAAACTTTGTTTTGACACAAAACGGCTTTTTGTAAAACAAAAAAACCAACCCACAAGCAACTAAACCAAGCCAAACCTCATCTCCTACCACCAAAGCTGCTGGGAAGACTTCTCATTTTGTCCAGCATTGGAAGAGGTCTTGGCCAGAAAAGTCTGACATTCGGTATTTTTTTAATTGCTAGTTGGCCAGCCCCCTGCAAGTATTTACCTACCAAACTCCTCCTTGGAGACCTGTAAGAGCACACAAAGGCAAGTGAAAACCTGCATGGGAAATGCAGCACACTTTCCAGACAGCTCTAATTCCAGCTCAGGAAGAAGACAACTCCACCAGCTGGCCCTTGCTAACCCCCCACAGGGAGATGATCCTTTAGTCCTTTAACTCCCTCTGTTTGACCTCTGCACCAGGGGCACCAGCACTGCTCAGGTTTTGGCCATGCCATGGTTGATGGTGGTCTGGAGGCTGAGGGTCGTGGTGGGGAAGCAGAAGCAGCACTGGAATCCAGTGAGGAGGTGCAATGCTGCTTCAGCACTATCTCACCCACGAGGACAGAAGGTCCTTCTTCCCTGGCCTGCTGTTTATCTGCCCCATGGTTACAGGTCATTTTAAGAGCAGTCAAGCATTGGAGCAGGTGCCCGTAGTCGGCAGAGTCTCCACCCTGAGATTTTCAGAACAACTTGACAAGGCCAGGAGCAACCTGGCCCACCTTTGACATTAGGAGGCTGGACTAGAGACCTCCAGGGATCCCTGTCAGTCTTAATTTTTCCAGGTGTCTAGTGCAAGCCCTCCCAGGCTCTCACGCCTAGTTCAGCTGGACAGGCACAACCTGAACTCTTGAGAGCAGTGACAAACCCATCAGCAGAGGAGTCGAGTGGGCCATGGCATCCAGGCACCAACCCAACGTGCTCTTCTAGCCTCTTCTGCTTCCTCTCAAGCTCCAACTGGACTTGTTTTGTCCTCCCCTGTTTGGTGGAGAGGGGAGGAGTGGCAGCACTAGGACACTCAGTGCAGGAGTCGGGCTCCAGGACAAAGGCACTTTATTCACGAGGAGAGCCCCGCGTCCATGCTGCCAGCTCCACCTCCACAGAGGACCTGGGCACCAAGCCAGCTCTTCATTTCCCTGCACGGTCCCCTGAGGCAGGACAGACTGAGCTAGCTCTGGGGTGGTGCCTGTGTTGGACTGTGGCTCTACAAACGCTTCCCCATTGCATGCACAGGGCTCTGGAGGTACAACCCAACTGACTCATGTTGGGATGCTGAGCAGTGAGAGAGCCAAGCTTCAGCTGAGAGAAAACAGAACTGCTGCTGAAGCTGGTCCATTCTGTGTTAGCAATCAGGCATGCACTGGTGTAAGAGTTGTCATGGCTGTCTCCTCCTGCACTTCACACATCCTAAGAGCATCCTCGCCGCCTTCCCTCTGCTCTGTTGTAGCTTCAGGCCCAAGTCACACACACAGACAACAAGCCCAGCTCCAGCAGTGGGAGGCCATGGCCAGACACCCCTGCAAGAGGCCTTCAAAGGCTGCACTAAATCCCTGCAGTGTCAAAGGCCTGAGGAAAGAGCTGAGCCCTGAGGACTACCACAGCAGGAGCCCGGCTCAGTCCTGTCTTAGCCCTCTGTGGAGGGGCAGCCCAGGAGCTTCACCAGGGCTGGTCTGACCCTGCGACTGGAGAGGACCTCAGCACAGCCCTGGTCTCCCAGCATGGGGCTGCCCTGGCAAGAGGCACAGCTAGACCCATCGCTGGAGCACGTTCCCAGCTCCCATGGGAACACCAGCACATCTCTGTGCCCTGGCCCCTGCAACACAGGGCAAGGGTAGCCAGTGAAAATGGGATCAACCGATAGTGATGGGATGCCAGTAATTCCCACAGACAGCTGGGATGAGAAAGACCTCAGGAAGCCACCCCTCCTTCCCTGTCAGGATCAACCCTACCTAAACTAATAGACCATCTGTCTGCTGGCCTGGCCTGTGACCCCTGCAGCAAGGACTGCACTTGGAGACAGATCATCCAGCTCCACCCAGAGCTCCCATGCCCAGCACTAAGAACTGAGATCCCCCACCTACTGTGTGCTCCCACCTGGGCCATACACTGTCCAGAAACCCACCACCACTTTACCCACCCCTTGCTCATGTCAAGGGAAGGTCATGAGGGCAGCATGTTGTCCCTTGTCACCACATGTAGGTTACTCGTGTCCTCTGCATGTTGTCCCTTGTCACCACATGTAGGTTACTCGTGTTCTCTGCATGGCAACGGCCACTGTTCCCATGACCTTGGCGTGGGCTTTGTTGTGTCCAGCTGAACACCACCTGGAGCTTCAGCAAGTCCATTAGGAATGAGGTGGTCTGTCCTGAGCTGACCCCATAGCTGACACTGCCAGATGGGGTATGTGAAGAGAAGGTGTTTAGTGGTCCCTGCTCACAGGGTGGCTGCTGGTCTTGTCTGAGGAGCAGGGCAGGACCCGTCCACACCTTTCAGTTCCCTTGTGCCAATGCCTTGAAGCCAGTCTCTGGTCAGGGCAGGGTCCATCCCATGCTCTTACTAGTTTCTGACACCAAGAAACCCAGATAACAATTTCTGCTGCAACAACCGAATTTTCAATTAAATCACGGAACCAGGAAATTATCTTATAATCGATACACATCAAATCTCTTTTATTTTCCCTTCTTCTCACCAGCAAAGTGATTAGCCAGGAATATTTCATTCCAGGTGAAACAAAATTTCTGGTTTTATTATAGGCCTTTCTAACAAAGTGAGGTTCTTGGCCCTCGGGAGGGTCAGTTGACTTCTAACTGAGACCCAGGGCTGAGATTCAGCTGGGACACTGGGTGTTATGGTCTGAGTCCTGCCTCCACCCATGGGTGTCTCCCACACCAGCAAGTTGTGAGATCTCTCTAGACCCTTCATACCTCTCCACTGGAGAACCCCTGTGGACAAATTGTCACATAAAAGAGCAAGACCCCAACCCCTACAGGAAGGAGCATAACCCCAGGCTGGAGGATGTTCTCACTCTTCGTGAATCAAAAACCATTCCATTATTCCTCACAAAACAGAGAGGACGGAGACAATCTTCCACCTCCTGGCTTTAAACACCCACAGTGGGACAAAGGCACTGCACAGCTTGGCAGCTGTGGGAGCCCAGCCCAAACATCTTATTCAGACCAAAAAGCCACGTCCAGTTTCCTATGACCATCACTGGCATTTCCACGAGCGCCACATTCACTGTGAGAAAAGTCATTCTCTGTTAATAATGATACTTGAGTTGGTGGAAAGCACTGGGAGTTTTTCCCTCACAAGATGAAACAGCATTTTGTTTTGATCTGAATCAAGATTTTCTTTTTATTTTAGTCTGCAGCATTTTGGAATTGGTGACTTTTCCCTTTCCATCCCAACTTCTTCCTTGTTTTTTCCTCTGAAGCTGCCAACCTCCAGGATGTCCTGGTCGGGTTTCTGAAATTTATTGATACAAGGCAAGATTCAGATCCCCATGAAATTGCCAGTTGCACTTTAAACGTAGCATTTTTACTCCATTACAAATAAGCAGAATAGATGCAAGAGAATCTGCTCTGAAATAGGGCACTGGGACAAAGTGAGGAGCGTGGTGAGCCCAAAATGCTCATGATGAATAGCAGCACAGAAATGTCACTGCTCCCACACACCAGCCCATCATTAAATACTTCCACTTTCTTTAGTGAAATGACAAAAAAAAACTAGTTGACGCTTTCAGCACAGCACAAAAAACTCCATCCACATCTGCCTTGAAGCGTCAGGCTGGTGCAGGAAGCAGAAGTGTTCCTCTGAGATTAGCATCTCTGTCTGAAACATGCTTGTGAAAGGTGAGAACACAATTCTATCACAGAACAACATTCCTGCTGCATCTCTGGGTGGTTTATTAATGAGAACAGTCTTAAAATGAGATTATAGTTCCTTACAGCTCTTATATTATTATTACAGCTCTTTACTTCCCTCTTTTTTTTAATCATAGCTACCTCAAAGGAGTTTCTGGGCACTCCTAGAAGTCCTAGAAAATAACCCTTCTAACTCAGAGCTCTGCTGTGTCATGGCTCGTGCTCTGCCCTTTGGTTGTACTCAATGAATTGGACTCTGCCACCACTCTTTACCTGAATTCCCATGAAGAAATTATAATTCTCAGCTCTGAGCAGTGCACAGTGTGAAAGCACATTGAATAGAAAAATCTGCTTATTTTTAGTAGGAGCTGATCCAAATGTCCCAACTGCAGGAAAAGGAATCAAAGATGCTGCTAAAGAGCAATGGCAAGGCAAGAAGTCCTTCTGTCCCACTGAGGAGGCCAGGGTGGCTGTTCTGCCTCTCCTGCCTTCTCCACTGGCTGAGGGCAGGATCAGACCCTCTTGGTGCCAGTGATGCCCTTTTGAAGGGTTAAAGTCAGCTCCTCACCCTTCTAACATGGAATGAGAAATCTTTTCCATCTATACTATGTGGTTGAGAGGCTGAGTTGGGACATCCAGAATTTGGGCTTACTGTAGAAACACTCATCTCTAAAAAGCTGCTCCAGTGTTTCAGGAAGATGGGTGCTCTGTGTCTCACAGCTCAGACCTTCCTCACGATGGTGTGTGTGACCATACCACAGCCAAGAATATCTTTCACAGGTGTAGATCCATCTACAATGGCCAGAAAGGTGGGCTCGAGATCAGAGGAGCTGCTTACCCATGTTAGTGATCCACAGCAGTGCCCTGGGGACTGGCTTTGGGGCTTCTTGTCTTGCTTTCCTAAAGGACAACTCCCTGGTCCAGCACGGCTCAGTGCTACCTCAGCAGCACTCTGGGGAGCCTCCAGCTGCCTGGCCTACCTGTCAAATACAAGCCTAGCTCAGTTTTTCAGATCCTCATCACTAGACACCAGAACTAACCTTGGTTTCACAGCCAAACATGACCATATTTCCAGCACAGGAAAAGCTAAGGGAGGCTTTCTGGGCGCTCATTACCTCAAGCCATCATTTCTCTTCCTTCTCAACAGCCTCATGGGAGATAAAAGAGGAGAACAATGAGTAACGCCTATAGAAGATATTCTGGGGTTAGTTTTGGAGCCATAGATATTTTTGTCAACAGCAATCAAGTGGGTTTAGGAAGGTATTTTAGTTTTGTAGGCAGTATTCCTGGACTGTGCTGCCAGTTACAGTGTCCATGCTTCACAACAAAGGTGGACAAATTAGAACTTGTCTGGGATTGTCAGATTTCCTGGAAAACTTGCAGCAAAAGTCTGGGGAAAAAAAATCATCCTACATTCTTTGTACCCAGAAGGAGAAAACGTAATTTGAGGTGGTAATCTCTGACTCCCACTGAGTGGCAGATGAGCTGACTCCTTCTTGTGGTTCTTCTCCAGATCTGGAGGTGACTCCAGTTGTCCCACGCACACCGGGAAGGATGGTTAGCTCTGAGGTCCCTTCTGTGTGTGGCTGCCCTGCTATCCCACTGAGCTCAGAATGCTTCGAAAGGATTCATTTGGGAAGCCTTTGGGCACTGCTCATCCAGAGCCAAAGCAATAGTGCTGACCCCTCTGTTCTGCTCTTTCCATCCCAATGCCACAACCAGAGAGGAAATGTGGTTGCATCAGCACAGAGAAGCTGAGATGATGCAGCTTGTCACCATGCAAGTAGGACTGAACTGGCCAAGCAACAGTAGTGTTTGGCAATGGTCACATTCTGGCAGAGTCTCACCAGCTCTGCCATTTCCAAGACCTGCGCTTCCATCCACAGGCACCTCCTATATTTAGTAACCGTGCTGGTGGCAGGGACCCAGCCTCCAGGATGTTGATTCAGACACCCAGACACTCACCCACTTCCTGTTTGGATGTACTAAAATTATTTGCATCATTTAAAAAGTGATGTTGGTTAAGGGAAACAAAGGAGGAGGCTGAGAGCCGGGTTATGTACCCATGCACAACGGAAAAATAAAGCAGAACAACTTGTCTGCATCTCCCAAGTGCAGCACGCACACACAGCATGCCCCCAGGAGCCACCTTCACCATCCTCCTGCACTTGTCCTGCTGCAACAGAGCAGTGAAGCACTGTGGTCCCTTGCTAAGTGGCCCAATATCACCTCTTCCTGCAGATCAGGAGCAGAGACATGCCAAGGAGATGTCGCCTGCTGGATGGAGCAGGCAATAGAGAGAAATACAGGCTCTAGCATCTACCTCTGCTCTGCCACCCAAGCAGTTATGGCTGGTGGCAAGTTTTCCATAGCAAACTACAGCTTTCCATTGTCACACAGTCTTTGCAACCCTACTGTGGGCATAAATGTGGCTCCTGAGATGTTCATGAACTTCTGGTGACTAGAGGTCCAGAGGCGTGGACCTCTGCTCTGGAGGCTTTGTGAGTGGTGGCTGTGTCTAAGCTGGACTCAGCTCCTGTCACCTGGGTACCTAATATCTCATCCTCAATCTGCCAAAGCCAGCGCAGCTCCTGAGTGAAAGGGCAGACAAGGTTCATTTTGGGCTGGGTGGTTCTCGTGGTGATGGAGAGGACCCCTGCCCAGCGCTGCTGGTTTCCAAGTTTGTCCATCTGCAGAGTCACAAAGCCTGGTTGTGTCCCAGGTTGTGCCTTCTGCTGTGGCTCATACCCAGAGGGGCAGTCAGACCACCTTGCCAAGGAGCTGTAGATATAGAGACATCACCTGTCCCCTCAGATGTCCTGGGCTGTGCAGGCAGCCAATGCCTCTGTGACTTCTCCACTTCCGAAAGAGAGGCCAAACCAAATTTGCAAAATATTTTCTGGGAATTATAGAATCATAGAATCACTAAGGTTAGAAAAGACCTCCAAGATCATCAAGTCCAACTGTCAACCCAACACTACCATGACCACTAGACCATGCCCTGAAGTGCCACATCTACTTGGTTTTTGAATCCCTCCAGGGATGGTGACTCCACCACCTCCCTGGGCAGCCTGGGCCAGTGCTTAATCACTCTTTCAATAAAGAAATTTTTCCTAATATCCAATTTAAAGCTCCATCTGGCACAACTTGAGGCCATTTGTCCTTGCAAGCCATCCCTTCCCCACTTGTCTGCAGGACCTGGATGCCTGATAATGCCCAACTGCTCCACATTCAGCTCCTCCCTAGCTCCTAGAGACATAGAAAAATGCCAGACCCTTACTTCAAATGTTCAAGAAGGGGGTTGTCCTGGTTTCTTCACATCCTACCTCCAAAATAACATCAATTTGGCCTTTCTTCTGTTTTTTCAAAGCCTTACTAATCTACTCCCAATGTCTAGGAAGGCTGATGACTCAGTAGGTTTTCCCCCACAGTCTGGACATACAATCTTTTGGCAAGGGCTGTTTATGGCTTAGCTGCAGATGGATTTACCTATCCTGCCTTCTTTTTAGCTGAGATGCAATTAGTCATGTGGACCAGAGACATCAAAAGTGACTGGATATCTTTGTGCCTTGGCTTTTCACACTCACCTTACAAACAAACAGCTGGGCACGTAAAACTGATGCCAACCACATTTCACTGTCCTTTTGAAAGGTTTTTGCCAAAGCGCATTTTCCAAGCTCAAATTTGGTGAGTGAACTGTTTAAGATGAGGAGTAAAAGGCAAATGACAAACAACAAATCACAAGAAGTGGGTTCTGAGTCATCCTCAATGACAGAGGCTCTGCAATCAGAATCTAGGTCAGAACTGCGTCGCTATTTTAAGTGCAGGAATATAATCCACAGTCGTAGCTGTGTTGAGTCAGCAAGGCAAGCAAGAGACAAAAAATAGTTAAAATCTTGTTTTTGTCACCGCTTTTAGCCACTGTTTCTGAATATCTGTCATCGCAGGGTAAACCTGCAAAGTGGCAGACTAAGGTTTCTCAGAATAAAGTTGCAATTTTATTATTGCAAAGTGTTTTAAAGCTCAGGTCAAAAGTTCCCAGCTCATGGCATCCCAGGGTTCTTCATGTTTGAATGTGCTTTTTGATTTTATCATCTGGCAGTAATTTGTCAGGTAAGCAGTGATCATAAAAGAAACCACCACTCTGAGAAGACAAGGATCTCCCTCCCACAGTCTCATTTACAGAGCACGCTGTGCATGCTCAGAGCCAGCCTGGAGACATGGAGTAGGACATGCAGTCCTTGTGCTTCCCCACACACCTTCAGGCTGCCCAGGGAGGTGGTGGAGTCACCATCCCTGGAGGGGTTCAGAAAACAAGTAGATGTGGCGCTCTGGGACATGGTCTAGGGGTCAGGGAGATGTTGGGAGGAAGGTTGGACTTGATGATCCTAGAGGTCTTTTCCAACCTAAATGATTCTGTAATTCAGCTGGCAGCAACCAGAAATGTTCTTTAGCAATCATAGAATGCCAGGCTGGAAGGGACCTCGGGGATCATCTGGTCCAACCTTTAGCAAGGTGCTTGATCCTAAGTAAGTCCGATACAAATCATGGGTGGTGCTAGAAGGAAGGATCCAGGGCCTTTCCCAGAGAGGACCATGCTGCCAGCTCCCTGAGATAAGGTGAGCACTGACTGCTCCTGCCACAAGGCCTGGCCAGGAGCAAACTTCCCCATATCCCAGCACTCAGAACATCTGGCCTTTACAGCTTGGCAAGACACAATGTCCATCCCAGACCCACCCTGAACTTCATGCCGTGGGTGCTGCCTGCACCTTTCCCTCTGCACTGATCCACTCCTTTTGAAGATAGGACTTTGTACCTTCAGCTTCATCTACTTTCCCTTCTCCCACCACACACTGAATATGAGAGTGTGCAAGCTCTTGTTGTACAAAGCTAAGCCTTTGATTTTCAAGTTGAAAACATAGTTAAATACGGGGAAAAATGTAAATACGATGACACAAGGCAGGTGTGGAGCCAAGATCATTCCTGGTTATGCCCAAACTATTTTCTGGGGAATATCCCAGGTGTAGCTCTAGCAGCCACACACCTCCTGGACAGAGTGTGCAGGAGCAGGATCTTTGAATATCTCCTCCATTCTCCCATCATTTCTCTTTCACCCACATTTTTTTCTCTGTTTGGCTCACATTGGCATTTGGTGCAAGTGTACAAGGGACTTTTTCTTCCCCAATAAAGTCTCCCTGCCCTTGCAGACCTCCTGACTTCTCTGTTGGGTTCACTCCTTTGAGCTTAAAGCACCTTCTTAGTGCTTGCAGGGTGGTCACACTGTTCAGTAACTCTCAAGGAGCCTGCATCACTCTCAACTCACCTGCAGTTTCCTTCCCAGCTCTTATCTACACCCATGTAACCTTATCATGAGCAGCTATGCCAGCTAAGAGCCTTTCTCCAAACAACATCCCCCCTCCCTCTGCCAGTTTAGGGGCTGTACATTGCCCTGAGAGCTAACACGTCATGGCTTATTGAATGCACAATTGAGGAGCTGGGGATATTCCCAGGGCTTTTAAGCAATTAGTTATGCACTGCCTGGGCAGGACTCCTGGGCTCGAGACAGTCCAGCATCAGCAGCCGAGAGAAGCCCACATACACCACAGCTCCCCATGGGCTGCCATTCAGTGCCAAAACTGTATGAGAGCAAGAAGATGTTCAAGAACCAGGGCCAAGGCATATCAAGTCTGGAGCAACAGCTCTCAAAGAACAAACTCCTCAAAAGGCAGGTGGGGTGTTTTCAGCCTTGCTTGAACACCCAGAACCCACTAATAGCAGGAAGTCCAGAAGCTCAGGATGAGAAAAGTTGGAGGAAGGGCTTGGGCTAGGATGGGGTTGGAGAGGAGTAAGGGAGGGTGTGATTATGGATGTCACAGACACTCATGGAGTTGTTTGTTGAAAGAATTTGAAAACAACTGTAATTGATTAAGAAATGGGTAATTGTGCAATCTGCTGATTACAGAAAGGAGTTATTAATTCACCAAATGGGTCCAGTAAAGGTCCTGTCAAAGCATTAGGGAAGATGCTGTGGGCAAGAAAAGCTAGGTGAGTGGCTGGGCTGATATCCAGCAAGCCCACTACCCTTTGGGGCTGAGGATCATGGGGACTCATTCTGTCCCATCTCCAGGACCAAGTGCCATGTGCAAGAGTGTGCAGTGCATGCTATGCTAGACACACCACACCTCTTGATTGCCAACTGTGCTTGGTCCATCAAGGATTAAAGTGATTCAACCACTCATTTGATCTGGATCACTGTTGTGAGATTCATCTCACCATGGGAGGACCATGTCACCTGAGGATCCCTTTACAAACCACAATAGAGTTCAACTCATCTGTTGGACCCTGTTAAAATTGGGGTTCATTCTGATGTTAAGACACTCATGAGGTGCCTTCAGCAATCAATGGAGTCTAGGTGAGGCTGGAGGTGTCAGCTGTGGGGCGAACTGACCTTCTCTTGTGTCTCTGCTGGCTCTGAATTAAACAGCTCTCCCACAGCAATCTCTGGAGCCTGAACAGCAGCTGATGGGAGACACTCACCCTGATCCCTGGGTGTAGGTGTTTTGATCACAAAATGAACCTGATCCCAGGTGTTACAGGAGAGGAAAGCACCTGCCAGCACTGCCCCCCTCCCAGCCTGTGCCTGTTCTCCCTCTTTGCCTTGCACAGACCTAAGATCTATTGTTGACAACAAAGATCGTGTCCACACCACAGGACACATGCCCAGAGCAGAGACACAAGCTGACTGCTGCCTTCTTCCAAGCCTTTTGGCCATTGGACACCCTTTATTTGACCAGCCTCTCCAGACAGGAGCAGGGATGCTCACCTGGAGCCCCATGTGCCCCAAGCTATGTGGGTGCAGATGGTGGTCCTCCATCACCCCCTCTGCCAGAGGGACCTTCTACCCAAGGGTCACACAGCACTGTCCACTCACAGGGGCCAAATGGCAAGTGAAGATGAAAGAAAAACCCAAACTCACCATGGGGATACACTGAGTGACCGAGGCATCTCCAAGCCTTGGCTATAAGAAGCCTTGAAGATTTACCCCCCTCTTGGCCAGAGCCGTGCAAGCTCCGAGCATGGCAGATTACCTGGTGCCAGGCCCGGCCGGTTAATCTGGGCTCAGTTTCTTTATCCTGTCTGTCTATATATAACCTCCCTCCTGGCCACCTGCAGCCACCCTCACACGCTGAGGGCCGGGAGGGCAGCAGGGACGTGCAGGGAGCAGCTCAGCTCTCCCAGCTCAGCATTAGGGTGATGTGATGGGGGGGGCAACAAGCAGCCCCAGGTCTGGTCATGCAGGGAGGGACCACGTCTCCTCTGCAGCCCTGGCACCAGGCTGCTTGGAGCAGAGCTGGGTGGTTTTGCAGGCAACCATGTGCAGGGTGGGCTCGGATTGTGCTGGAGGTGAAATGAGAGATGCAGAGCACAGGATGCCTGGGTCACTTTCACTCCTAGGGGTAAGAAATCAATATAAACAAGGGATTTTTGAACGGCTGAGAGACCTGGGGCTGTTTAGCCTGGAGAAAAGAAGGCTGAGGGGAGACCTTATTGCTCTCTACAACTACCTGAAGGGAAGTTGTAGTGAGGCAAGAGTCAGTCTGTTCTCTCTAGTGCCAAGTGATAGAACAAGAGAAAAGGGCCTGAAGTTACACCAGGGGAGGTTCAGGCTGGACATTAGGAAGAATTTCTTTACTGAAAGGGTTGTCAGGCACTGGAACAGGCTGCCCAGGGAGGTGCTGGAGTCACCATCCCTGGAGGGGTTTAAGAGATGGGTAGATGTTGCACTTAGGGACATGGTTTAGTGGTGTTTGTAGGGCTAGGAGTAAGGTTGGATTCGATGATCTTGAAGGTCTCCTCCAGCTGAAACTCTTCTATAATTCTATGATTTGCCTTTCTGTGAACAAGCTGGGAGTGAGAGATCGAGTTAGAAATAAAAGAGGTGAAGACATGGCAGGGAGAAGTGATGGGACCTGTCCCATCATGAGGCTGCTGGGCAGACCAGCACAGCTGAGGGAGGATGGAAGAGCCACTGGACGTGACTCCAGGCTGGTGCAGAAGAAAAATCAGGATTTCCACAGCAGGCCTGAGTCTTCCTCACTTCTGGAGGCACAGTGCCCGATACAGACCAATTTGCATCCCTCCCACGTACTCAAAGCCCTGCATACTGCAGCTCACCAGAGACATCACATCATATGCTGCCACTGCAGGACATGGCACCGTGGGGTTGCTGAGCCTGCCAGGGAGAGAAAAGCCTCCACTCACAAGGTGCTTTCTGTTGGAGGAAAAAGAGGAGAAATCCCAGTTCTCAGGGAGGGTATTTTAGGAAATTCCCTTTCATCTTCCCAGATGTGTTGTCCATTTCAATATTGATCTCTCTGCTTTGTGTGTGCTCTGTACCTACTTAGGCTTGCCAGGTTTCAGCTTGCTCCTCCAATGGACCTGAGACAATCTGCTCCAGGCTCGTATCTTGATTTGTTTGAAAAGAAATCCCCTGGTGTCATTTGTCCTGGATTTGTGCACTGTCCTACAGAGACCCCCCCCCATCCCAGCAACCTCCTGTTGCTGCAGACTGATGGGAAATTGGGATCCAAGATTCCTTGTCACAGCTCTGCAACAGACCATGGTGGCAGCAGGGCCAGCCCCACCAAAACCTGGGGGTTTTGCACCAATATTCATGCAGGGTTTGTGCCACTGGTTTAAATGAATCCCCAATACCCAGACAGCACGAGGGGGGCTGGCTGAGCCCATCCTGACAGCCCCATTTAAATTAAAGAAGGACTAAACTACCCTTGAAACAGAGGTAACTGCTCAAAACATAGAAAACCCACCAAAAGTTAAAAACAACAAAAAATGGGCATTTGCATTCTCTGGGATAGAAATGTTGGAGTGTTCCCTATAAGAACTGCTTCCTGCATTATCTTCCTGGTGTGAGCAGGCTTCTCCCCTCAAACAGTACTAAAAGTCATGGCTATCAAATTCAAAAGAAAATAACCCGTTGAATTGAGCAAAATAAATAAAAATGTTATAACCAAAAATCTTGCAGCATCTCCAAAACCTTTTTATCTTTCGTTTCCTTTTTCTCTAGCTACAGAATTGTGACACTCTTGCAAGAAAAACCTCCTGTCCACTCAAATCTACATTTTTTTCTTTAGTTAAGTAAAATATTTGACAAGAGGAAATAACACAGGTTTAGTAGTAGTTTAACCAAGACTGTGCGTGTTGCAGTGATTTAATTTAAAGCCTTTTTTCCAGAGAGATTCACACATCCTCTCCACCCTCAGGAATATTTTACCTTTGTTCTTTCTCACTCTTTTCTGTCCTGCTTGCAAAACCAAGACCATCCAGCCCAATGGGATGCTGTTGGTCTTTGTATCAAGGTAAGCTTGAACAAAATCCCGGATAGCTTATGGCTGGGGACAACCAGAGCTTCTAGTGCCAAGGTCTTATTTCAAGGCGACTCGTGCAGTTTGACACAGATAAGAGTTCAATCAGAGCCACCAGAAATACATCAGACAAAGAGGGAAACATCTGGATGTCCCAATTCCTGCCCTTGTGCATCTGTGAGGAGACAAACCAGCGTGTGCAGGGGACTTCAGACCCTGCTCAGCAGGAGTTCAAGTGTCCCAAACTCCTCTGGGGAGAAGAAGGCTCGAAGGAACTTGCAGGAGGGGTCAGAAGAGGCAAGTCTACTCCAGGGAGAAGAAACTAGAACAGGGTATGGGAGAAAACTAGGAGGACAGGAATAACCAGGGCTTCTGCACCAGCAGCTGAGCCTTGCAAGTGTGCAGCAAGCACCAACCCCGGGGATTTATTAGAAATAACAAGAAAACCAGTGGCAGTGCTGGTTGCTCGCTGCCCCAGCAGTGTTGGAAGTGCTTTGCTGGTGAGTCTGCTCTGGGGAAAGCCTGACACAGAGGTCTACTCCCTGCAAAGCAGTGGGTACAGTCTCCACCCTGCGTCTGAGGGCTCTCAAACCTGCACAGCAGGTGCTGAGCTTCTCTGAATACCCCTACCAGTGTCACAGCCTAGTGAGAGAGGACTGGAACGCCCAGTGTGAGAGATAAGACCTGTGCTTGCCCATTCCATCCCATCCCAAGGTGGAACATTTGACCTGGTAATTCCTGGTCATGGCTGTAGATTTTTTATGAACTACTGATGATCTTCTAGAAACACAGCTCCAGTCACCAGTACCACGGAGTGGAGATGAATATGCATCAGTGGCAGTTCACCACAACTCAAATACCTTCTAGACAATCATAGGACAAATAGGAAGCCAAACTCTCCAACTCATGTAAACTGGGGCACTCTTCTCCAGCAATGAGACCTTTACTCCCCAGCCTGGTGCTACAAGAGATCCCTGTGCTGGAGGCCAAACCAGGCTGCCCCTGGTCTGGACATGGAGTGTGGAGTGAACCTTTGGGCTCAAAACACACCACTGGGCCCTGGGGCTGCTTTTGTCTGCACTGGGAAGCAAAGTGCATGTGGATGCCACTAATTTCTTGCTCCCCAGTGAGGCATTGAAGCTGCAGTGGGTGCAGGAAGGATGGATGGGTTACGTGGCTCCCAGAGTGTGGGCAGTGGGGTTTCTATCACAGCCACAATTCTGGGAGGGAGCATCACAGGACCATCTGGTGCCTGCCTTCCCTGCCAGCGTAAGGACAATTCAGAGCAGGGCTTTCAGCACTGGTGTAGATACACCACAAAGAGCAGGGTACGAGGGAGGCAAGTCCTTTTATAGTAAGTGCTCTGAAAGAGGTTCCGCCCCAACAGGGAAAGGGACAGAACAGCCAGGAAGGGAAATCTGTGTCCAATGGCTGCACCAGTCCCCCGTGATGTGCTGCACCAGGCCATGTCCCTGGGGCCTCCCCACAATCTTCCCTTCCCCTCTTAATGGTAGCTGAAGAATTGAAGAATCCTAGAATACATTGGGTTGGAAGGAACCTTTCAAGGTCGTCTAGTCCAGCCCCCCTGCAGTCAGCAGGGACATCTGCAACTAGAGCAGATTGCTCAGATCTCCATCAAGCCTGGCCTTGAACATCTCCAGAGATGGGACCTCCTCTCTGGGCAACCTGTTCCAGTGTTCAACCACCCTCACAGTAAAGAACTTCTTCCTAATGTCCAATCTAAATCTACCCTTCTCTAGTTTAAAACAATTGTCCCTCATCCCATCACTACAAGCCCTTGTAAACAGCCCCTCCCCAGCTTTCTTGTAGCCCCCTTAAGATACTGGAAGGCCTCAATAAGGTCTCCTTAGAGCCTTCTCTTCTCCAGGCTGAACAACCCCAACTCTCTCAGCCTCTCCTTGTAGCAGACATGCTCCAGCCCTCTGATCTTTTTTCTGGCTCTCCTCTGGATCCAATCCATCAGGTCCATGTTCTTCTTTTGTTGAGGGTTCAACAAAAGAACCCTCAACAGATAAGAAAGGAGAGAGATGGTGATTTCTTACAGAGTAGACCTTTTCCTTGGATTTCAGGGACTCCCCCCCCACCAACAACAACTGCTCCCACAGATGTGACCAGGCAGAGCTGGACATAGGTCACCACCTCTGCCACTGGTACTGTGTGACATAAATGGCCTAATGCTTTGGAGCTTATGGCTCCTGATCCAGGTAGCCCCAGGACAGCATCCTGCTCAGCTCCCTGCCAGCAAAATGAAGTTGGAAATGCAACCTGGGAGCTCAGAGAGCACAATGACTTTGGGGTCCTGTACTCCCTCTACACCCAGGGTTGATCAGGGTGAGCATGTGCCCTTATCCTCTCTTGAAAGCACCAGCTCTGCTTCCACCCTCGCTTCTTGGGAAGCTGGAAAGTCACAAGCTGACCTGTGAGCAAGTGCTGTGTGGGGGTTAAGCAAGAGGTGCTGACAGCATCTGTCTGGGAGCCAGCAGGTAAGGCAAGAATTTCCCCAGTACATGCCCCAGCCTTGGAGTGGAGCGAGCTGCAGTGTTGCAACACCTCCTACAAGCTCAGAAGATGCATTAAAGAAGTTCACAGGATGGAAGCACTTCTTCTAGGCCTGTTGCATAATCCAGATAAGCAGATAAGCCTGTAATATTTGCACAACACCATGTCCCTTCATTGGCCTTGTTACTGGTCTCGTTTTGCAGGGCTTAATTCAAGGGATCTGATGGATTGAGGACACCTTTCAGGTCATCCTGGGAGGTGGCTGTGACCCAGCTCTAGTGTTGTGCTACTGGGAGCATTAAAGGGACAGAGACACCTCGCTGGCAGTTGTACTTTATGCCTTGCAAACCTGTCCTGAAGACATTTTGGAAATGAGACGTATGGAAAGTACTTGGGAAGCTTCTCATGGAAAGACTGTGGCAGTGCAAAACCACCATGGGAAGAGAATAGTGATCTGCCAGGGATGAAATAACCTTTGCACAAACACACAGATACACGCAGCTTGGGCACATTCCCAAACAACTCTTTGCTTCACTCAAAGGGCACAGGAGGTGGGGATTGAGCAGTGGCAGACTCAGGTGTCAGGGAAAAAGATGGGACACAGATGAATGCATTGATTGAGCACAGGCATGGTCCAGAATCTGCTAGGAACCATCCTGCTTCAGTAAATCCCCTCTCAGAGACCATGACAGCAGCATCGACCCAACAAACAGGTAGCATAACCTTGTACTTTCCTCTGGGCTGTGGGTGCAGGGAGGACCCAGCCAGGAGGTTCCAGGGACATGCCCAAAGCACAAGGGCACAGAGTAGAACAATCAGTGCTGTACTCAGGGTACTTGGAGTGTTGAACACTGGCCTTCTCTCCAGGAGCTTCCTGCAAGCACGTCCCACACCTCACACCAAAAGGGACCAGGGTGGTCAGAGCAGGAGGCTCAGGACTTGGTGGGATGTTACTCACAGCTGCCCCAGCCCCAAACTTTGTGCACAAGCCTGAACTAACAACCTGGGGGCAGAAGGGGGCGGATGCAGGAACTTCCTACCCCAAGGACCCCAGCCTGGTTCCAGGTTACACCAGATGGATCTTCAGATGCCAGGAGAACACAAACCTCTCCCCTGTTTCTCTGGAGCCTGGGACGCCTTGTTCTTGAATGCAGACGTCTTCAGGGACATGCAGCATTTCTAAATTGCTGCAGAGACCTAGGCAGGACCAGACCTCCATGAGGGACCACAATGCTCCTCACACTTTTTGAAGACATGTCCCATTCAGAGGTCGTCAGTCCCAGCCCCACTCTCACACTGTGGGCAGGATCCCAGGGTTGGCTGTGCCCCAAGTCCTCCACTATGTTTCAGCAGTGGAGCTTTCCTCTCCCTCCTGGGTTGCTCTGACGTGCTCCCAGGTCACAGCCCTTTGGTGATGTCTATTCAGAACCCCCCCCCGGGGTGCTCATGGCCACTGTGTGGGACTTGCAGGGAAAACACACATCACTGCAGGGAACACGGGATCAGGAGACAAGCTCAGGGTGAGCAGAGCCAGCGAGGCTGAAGCTCCCAGCCCAGCTCTCCGCCTGAGTCACCACCACACTATTTATACCAGCATCAGGGGAGGGCAGGGACGCCTGGCCTAGGAAAAGGGTTTTCCATCCTTTGCTCCCTGCCGGGGATGGGGACCTTATGACTGCCCATAAAGCCATCTCTCCTGCCCCTTTCTTCTACATCTTAGTCACGAAGCATCCCTTCTACTTGCCCTGTTCCCCACCTCAACCTCCTCCTCCTACCATGGGCACAGCCCAGTCCTGGAGAGATGTTTTACCCTCTTCACCCAGTCTGGGGCAACACCCCAGAAGCCTGCAGAGATGGAGACAGAAGCTGTGGCAGCCTGACCTCCTTTCTCTGGACAATGGGAGGAAGCAGACATGGTGTGGGTACAGAGAGCTCCCCTATCTTCCCCAAAATCTCTTCCTGATTTCCAAATCTCTTTCTAGCCAAAAAGACAAGCAAATACTGGCCAGGGAAGAAGGGAAGGAGTGGGCATAAGTGATGGTACAAGACTTTGCACTCATTGCCTTTCATTCTTGGTAGGGATCACTGTGCAATTGCCAGATTGCAAAATCCACACTCGGGATTTTTTTTAAATGTTAATTCTGGATTTCCAATCTCAAGCTGGCCAGAGGGCCATGCTGCAATAACAAAAGGCCATTTGTTCTCCTGAGAGGGAAACTAGAGGCTTGTTTGTTTTCTTTCGACATCAGAAAGTCAGGTCTTATATGCCTCACTTGCTGAATTTTTGGATGGAAAAGAGCAGGTGGTTTTGTAGCGTCAGATGCACCAGGAAAACACGGTCTGAGTGCCTGAGTTGTGTCAAAATGGTTCCACGTCAGTCACTCTTGTTTGTTTCACTCAATGGCTAAATAAAGAGCGAGGAGAAAAGGTTAGTCTGTTAAGTTTCAGTGCTCATCAGCGAGGGTCAGCTGAAGCTCATTTTCTGCACGTGGGACCTCTAACAAGTCCTACAGGAAAACCAAGAAATGTCAGACGTGACCTTCCTGGCAAATCGAATGTGAAAAACAAGGAAGCTGCACTAGGCAGGCTTTTTAAGGAAGCAAAAAAAGGGCACAGCCCGTTTATTTTTCCTCAGCAGATCCTCTCTGAGGTCACTGTACTATTGTAAACTACATCTTGGTTTGGCTGATAACAGAGTTCAGTCCTGGTGCTCTGCAGCATTAGTCTTCTGTGGGTCTAAATTCATCCAGAGGAGGAGCAGAGCCTTGGAGAAAGAGTGATGAACCTCTGGTTGGCTGTGGTCAGCTCTGGTGGGGATCTGAGCATTTAATCACAGACTCCTGGTCCTAGCCTCATCCAGATCCAAAACACAGAGTGTGCCTGGAAAATCCTGGGAGTTGGAACCAGAAAAAAATCCCAACTCTGTGCTCAAAGGACCAGAGGACTTTTATTACTCTCCTTTATGAGAACCCACTAACAAGCACAGTGGTGCAAAAATATGTGTCCTGGTAACTGTTCACATTGCCTTCCCTCTTGGTCATGTTCCTTTTCAAAGCCCCTCCAACATGTTGGGGTGGTTTATGTTTTCAAGGCTTTGCTACCTGATAATCCAAGATGCAGGAGTCCCACCCAAAAGGAAAAAGCCAGGAGGGGCTGAGTCACCCAAAGGAACCAAAAAACACAGCCAAGAGAGGCCAGGCACAGGGGTCATCTAGTGAGTGTGAGTCTCCAAGGTTGACGTCTGCATTTCAGGTGCTACTTGAAGTCCTACAGTCACAAAGTGTGACATCTACGCACCACTGGCCAGACCAAACAGAAGACTACAAAGAGATGGACCATGTCCTGGGCTGCCTGTCGATAAAGGTCAGTGTGGGTGGGCTCACAGAGACTCAGAGAAATGCCAAATGAACCTCATGCCCTGTGTGACCTGCACTCAGATTTCGCTGTTGGGATGCAGGGTGGCCACACTGTCTGCATTGCTACGGTTGCTTTCATTTCCCCTCCTCATCTCTGCAAGTATTGTTCTCATTTTCTCCAGCTTTTGCTATTTAGTAAGAACATTTGTGAGGACTGTACGTGAGACTCCTCCAGTTGGAGGGGCTGTTGTGATGGACAGGCGGTGCCAAAACTCCTATCACCATGGAGAGCTTGGCCCCAGGGGACCTGAAAGCTGCATCAGGGGCACCATGGACATTAAGTTGCACCATGGAAAGGTTTGGATCTCCAACAGGAATCAAGCAGCAGTGTCCTGCTTACTGCCCAAGATGACAGATACAACAAAAATTAACCAAACAGAAGGAAAAGATGCAACACACAGGACAAGGCAGAAAGGATGGGGCTCTGAGGCCCAGTAGCCAACACCAAGGCTTGTACTCAGACACATGGAGGAAGCTGCATGTCTTCTTTCTGGAACTATGGCTGTGTTTGTCAGAAGGAGCCAAGCCAGCACTGGAGGCTGGTATAGTCAGAGCTCCTGCATGGCCACAGGAGACATTGGGAGCTGTCTGTGGAAACCCAGCATCATTCTCACTCCTGCCACGGAGCTGAGTGAAGAGTTAATCTCTCTCTCTCTCGCAAGAGCACAGAGGCAGCTCCCACCATCTGCTCTCATTCACACGTGAGCCATGCAGCCAGTTCTCCATTTATTCCCTCTGACAAAACCAGAACTACATGTACAGTGAAGGAGAAGGATGGCTGAGGCATTCCCAGCCTGCAGGGGTGGGTGGGCTGGCTGGGAGCTCCAATGGAGGGGAAACATCTGGTCACTTCCCTCTGTGCTGCCTGCTGGGAAATGTCTCACTCAACTGCTAGTGGCTGCTGGCATCTTCCAGCCAGGCCATGGTCCCTGTGCTGAGCTGCACACAGAGCTGTGTACCTGGGTCCTCATGCGGGAGTGTTTATATCCAACAAACATCCTTTGCTTGCAGAGGATTCATCTCTCCCCAAAAATCTTCTGCTCTGCTCCAGGTCAGCAGTGATGCTCTGTAGTTCAGCAATCAATCCAATTATGAAGGATAATAATCTGGGAGAAGTCCCAAGAGGCCCCAAGAGTGTCTGCACTGACCCTGGCCAGAAGCTGCCCAGCTGAAATGTGTTGGTGCAAATGGGTGTGAACAGAAATTGCAGCTGCCGGAGGGACACAACCCAAGCCCTGTTCAAAATTAACGGGGGGGCTATTTTTAAAAAATGATCCATTGTCCTAAAAAACATTGCCCATTAGTTTAAAAATCACTTTTCATTTTGACATTTTTGGCAAATTATGCTTTAAAATGGTTTTTTTAAAAGGTTGGAAGAGGATAAAGTATTTATAGATTATTCAAATGAGATGTTTATATTAATTCAAACTAAATATTTTTTTTAATGGCCTCTTCCATGACAGTTCAAACAATTTGTCCTAATTCAAGCGGGAAATGGTTTTAGCTACTCATAAACTCATGGAATGGGAAGTGAGATCTAGTGAAAATCAGCTGATAATTGCTCGTCTAAATCACTTGGCAAGAACTCCTGAAAAAACAAGTCATGCCAAAGGGAATCAAGATGGGAAAAGTAAGCTAAGCACATACCAATGAATCCAGCAAGCTCTGGTCTGCAGAGGCCAGAGGCTTTAGTGAGTCACGGGCTTTTCTGCAGGAGTGTGTTTTCTTCCTTGTCTCCCCTTTTTGGCTCATGCAAATACAGCCTGTGAGTCTTTCCCCTGCCTAGAGTTTGTTCTCTGGAAGTCCTGGCTGTGCAAACAGCTGCAGCTCCAGGGTGCCGGTTCCTGCTCCTCTAGCTGCAGACCAGGAGGAGCTCTCAGATGTGGTGGTGGCAGCAACCAGGACAGGTGAAGTTTATAAAGCTGAAGCACACAAACAGGAAGCAATGGGGGCAGGGGACTTTCATGCTGCTGCTTCTTCTCCCATTGAGCAGTGCACGGTGCTGGTGGGGCAGAGGGAAGCATCCACGGTGGTGTTGGAGCAAGGAGACCCCTCAGAAAGGGCCGTGTTGCTGGCATCCCCCACCACCCCCGTCTCCTGCACATCCTACCAGCTCTGCATCATTCTTCTTAGATCCCCTTTACTGACCCCTTCCCATCGTGTTTTCCATTTGTCAAAGCCACCAGCAGCCTGCAATGGTTTCCACACTCATTTCAGAAGCCAGGGGTGAATTGCTTCTTAGGAAAAATAGGTCAATGCAACACATTGGGAGCAACGTTTCCAAGATATCACAGAAACCAGCTGACTTCTCGGCACCCAATGAAGACATGCTTCAGAAATTCCCCTGGCAAGGCTACGCGGGAGTCTGAAATATCAGGACTTTTGCCCTGGTTTTGATATCTATTGCATGGTAACTCTCTGCCCTGTCTGCTGGGACCCCTCCAACTCTGCGCTGACTGTTTTGCAACCCAGATATTCCAGCAGGAGAGTTGTCCCCAGGGGCAGTGTCTGTGCCAGGCAGGAGGAGCAGCTCACAAGGTGCCCATGTCTAGCTTAATTCAAAGCAAAGCAGAAAGGGAGCTCAGTGGGTGTTGGTGTCTTCAACTCCAGCCTGTCAGTGCCTGCACAGAAGGTTTTATTCCCTACCTCCTCGCTGGATCTCCACCGTAAGATCTTAAACAGTCCCAGGTATTGACCCAGGGGAAAGGGGGTCCAGGAGCCTTGCAGGGGCATTACCCAGCAGGAGCTGGAGGGTGAAGCTTTATGCCATGATGCTGAGTGGCTGCAGCTCTGACACTGACCAAGTGAAAAGGAAAATAAACCACAGCGAGAGCTTAGAAGGCAGCTGACAGCACCTCCAGGTAAGAAGGCTAGACCAGAGCTGGGATGGTGGCTGAGAGCACTGAAGAGGGCAGTGCCCAGAGGAGTTTGTTCCTCTGCACCTCCCGGTTTCAGTATTTTTCAGTTAGCTCTGGCAGCAGAGGGTATGAAACCATCGAGACATCTGAGCATTGCATCCCACGTAAAAATGAAACTAATAAGAGGGTAATAACAGCAAGTGAAAACAAAACAGCTTGCAGCTCTTTGAGGCTGGAGAGACAATCTTGCAATGCTGACACCCAAGGAGACCAGAAGCACTGGCACCCAGCAGCCTCCATCTTGGGGGATGCAGACCTGCATAACGAACTCTTCAGGCCCCAACACAGCAGTCAAAGGATCCCAGATCATTCCCAGCTGGTTGGTGCTCACAAAGTCCTGCAGTCTTGCCAGGAAGGACCATGTCTCACCTGCCACTGTCACCTCATACAGCCTGGTCTGATGATCTGCATGACTGGGGGCACCAGTGTTTCTCTGAAACACTTCTGGATGAAGGCGTAGTGCTCTCCATCACTGACATCCCAAAGCCAGAGCTGTAAAATAACCACATTTCTCATCATCCTTACTGAGGCAGACTGTCCTGCATTGCACTGGCTGGTAGGATGGGTTTGCATTGGGTAGGGAACATCCACCATGCTCAGCAAAGGGAGTGCTCAGCTCTCCTGGGCAGGTAAATCTCAGGACAGCACAGAGAGAAGGAAAGGGGAAGACCAAGCTGGGCAGTGGCACATCATTATTTCCCTGTATCTCTGCAAGTCACTAACAGACAAAGGGGAACATCATCAGCAAGTGCCAAGCACGGGTGGAAAAGCTCAGCTTGTCAGCTGAAGAGTATCCACTGTAGCACAGGGCGGCAGGAGCCAGACCAGGCAGCTCAGAGCAGAGCACACTGAGCTGTGCAGAGTAAGACAAACAAGACAAGATCAAGCCCTGCACTTGGAAACCACAGCAGATGACATGGCTTTGCAGCAGTTTGCAACTGCTGGTGGAACGTGGATGGCACAAAATAAACACCAGCACAGCCTCGAGCACAGACACTCAGGGAACCGCTGGCCTGGGCGCTGCAGGAGGTGAGGGCTTTGTTAGGTGGAAAGCAGAGACCCGCTCGTGTTTGAGGTGGATTTGGATGCTGGTGGCTCCAGAAATCCAGCAGCACTAGAGGAGAAGCTGGGGCAGCAGAAGGTCATGAGGTCAGACTCAGGATAAGAAGGGATGTGAACTAAGTTTCTGGCTGTATGGCGCAGCTGGTTAGCAAAGATAGGATTTGTACTGGGACCAAGAAATCCCATGGCCAGGCACTCTTCAGTGAGAAGCCAAGGACCAACATTTCAGGATGTTGTCCATGGGATGGAGAAGATTCCAGCAATTATGGAAGGACAACAAAGCAATCGTCCATGCTTTTTTGGAAAAAAAAGCTGGATTTCAAACAACTCTAAGAACTGATCAGGACTCATCCCCCCACTGCTGGCAGAAAGGGACAGCCCAGTTCAGTGGGTCAGCAGTCCTGCTGCTGCTTCTCCTGCTGGCCTTGCCCTTTTCTCTACTTCAAGCATTACATATAACTCAAAAGATTAAATAAATGCATAATAAAGGGAATATTTTGGTCACAGGGAGGGCACTGTGGGGGCACAGCCAGTACCAAATATTTTTCCGTGCCTGGTGCGTCACTGCAAGTTGAGGCAGGTGCACTTAGAAAAACAGAGCCCATGTTTGTGCACAAGACTGTTATTGAGCTGTGTTTGGGACCCAGCAGGAAACTGAAACTCCTTTTTATGTTGTGAAGGCTACTAATGTGTAAGTAAATCACATTTTATCTAGTTAATAACATCAGAGCCTGTCCAGGGGCTCCAGGCGAGTCTGGATTAAACAAACTGCAATATCCATACAATGACTACAACATTTGCTAATGTCAAGGCAGCAAAAGGCACAGAGAGGTCACACATGGATGAGGGCTGCCTTGGACTGAAGAGGGCACGGAGGTGCCTTGGACTGCAGGGAGATGTTAGGAAGAAATTCTCTACTGACAGAGTGGTCAGGCATTGGAGCAGACTGCCCAGGGAGGTGGTGGAGTCGCCATCCCTGGAGGGGCTCAAAAAATGAGTAGATGTGGCATTGCAGGACATGGTCTAGTGGTCAGGGAGACATCGGGATGAAGGGTGGACTTGATGACCCTGGAGGTCTTTTCCAACCTTAATGATTCTACGATTCTATGAGATGCATCCTGAGAGCCTGGCACTGGGGAGAAATCAAAGGAGGGAAGCAGGGGAGTTCCCTGCAAGACCCCATCCTGCAGCACCCAAGAGCAGGCTGGTGTTGTAGGTGGATTGTCTTGGTGAAGCATCCCCATAGCACACCAGAACCTGCTGACCAGCACCTTACCCCAGCCCTGTGCCAGCAGAAGAGGGTCAGTGTGCACAGCTAGGTTCTGGCCAACCTGCACACACACAGTTTTATTACAGGAGACCATGGCCAGCTGAAACTGGCCACAAACTATTTAATCTACATGCCCACAGGGCCTTGGTTAATGCCTCTAACCTGGGCACTCGTGGGAAAATGCCTCCACTGCAGGAATCCTTTGTAACTTATCACGCCTCCCTGAGCTGCTGGGAGATGTGGCTGTGATTTGTGGCTGCACAGCCCCAGTCCAGCACTAGACAGATGCAGCTGGCCCTGGAAGGTTTGGTAAAGCCCAGCCTGTCCTGCACCTGAAGCTGTCTGGCTCTAGCTGTATCCCTGGTGCACCCTACTCACATCTGAGGTAGATATCCAAACCCTGCCTGTTTACCAGAAGTCAGACTCCAGCAGCATCCTCAGGGCAGGAGCTATCACCTGCTGGTGTCTTCACCTATAGAAACATAAAAACGCAACCAACCACAATTAGAAATGGCTGTGGAGATCACTGGGGAATGCAAAAACACCAGTTGCAGCACAAAAGCTCATTGCAAGATTGTCTTAGGAGGGGACAGCAGCTTCTAACTTTGGCCAAGGTGATTCAGCTCACACTCAACTCTCCCAAGTTTCACTCGTTCATTCTTTCATGCACACATACAAGCACCAAGACGTACGTGCTCAGGTGGCTCAGTCAGGACCACTTGTGATGGGCAGTAAGGGTCAGCAGCTCTCACCACAGCCCCTGGATTCTTCTTAGATGGGCGGTTGTGCACTGGATCTTGGGCGTGCCTCTAGTGCCCTTCAGGAACAGACAATGTTTGTGATCTCTTCCCTCTTCGTTCTATCCTGAGTCATTAGGAGGCTACTGATTGACTCGAGTTGACTGGGTTCCTTTTGGGTGTAATCTCTCCTTCCTCTGAGGCTGTCCTTTGTTTTACTGCTCCAGATGTCTTGAGGAGCTTCGTGCTGATTGCTCTGCTCTTGATGACCTGCTAATCTAGCAGATCAGCACATGCCATTCTCTTAAGCCTTCTTCTGGCTGTTTCTCCTGCTGCTTTCACATCCAGACATCCCCAACCAGGTCAATTACAAGTTTCTGTTATAAACCTCCTCAGTCTGAGCTGAACTCCAAACTGCTAACACAACGTTATAAAACCCCCTAGAAGCACAGCAGGCTTGGGTTTCTCATTGCATTGCCTAGTGCAAGAACAACCACATCCCCTTTCCCTCGTACTAGCTCCTTGAAATACTTCAGCATCAGCATTAGAAGCTGAATTTAGCCATTCATCCTCTCTGCAGAAGGATGGGGGGCATCCAGAGACTGTATCACACAATATCTTGTTTGACATTTCCTTGGAAATCACTCCCTGCACCAGTTCAGTAGATTCCTGAAGACGTCCCACATTCACTTTGTTATGTTTTGTTGGGGTCCTGCAGCTTTTAAATTGGATCTCCTTCATGTTTGGTTGGATTCATACGTGGACAGAGACAACCTGGGTTGTCTAAAACTGATGAGATTTGGCACAAATCCTATGAGCAGGAAAGGCTCTGCAAGTTCATGCTTGTCTACGGATTACCTAGAGTGTCCTTCCATGTAACATCTCCTCTCCCACCTGATATCCATGATTGTGTTTATTCCAGCCAAGTTCCTAAGAGTTTCTCCATACAAGGCCAAAAGCAGAAGACCCAGGTGGACCAAGGAGCATCAAGCCATTAGTCACAGTTCAGCTGTATAGCTTCAGGTAACCACCCAGTCACATGGGGAAGCACTTCCAAAGATGACCAACAAAAGGTGAATCTGCGAAGAATGGAGGGAGAGACCAGAACAGGTTGGGGGAGACCATCAGTGCACTACAGAGGAATCTGAAGGAAGTCCCACAGACCCTACTGGAAGAGGCTCCAGCAGCGCAAGGTCACAGTCTCTCACAGCTCACCCCTCTGCAGCGCCCAGACACTGCTCGGGCTGTGCCAGCCCCTCGGCACTTCAGTCCTTGCTCTTGGCCTGAACCCCACCAGAAGCCCCAGGTCCACAAGAAGGCAGGTGTTCTAGACTGGGAGGTGAAAGGAGGATGTGATGGGGACTGCACACACAGGATCCCACAGCTCCCAAACACCCCCGACCAGCATGAGAAAGAATGCAGTGCCCGAAGAAGCCGAGCAGCTTTATTGACTCTCCTGAGACAAGGTGCTAGAGGGTGGGTAGGAATATTAGCAGAGGAAGGGTGTTCACTGGAGGAGAGGTGGGAAGGAGCTGAGGAAGGAGCTGTCTCACAGGATGCACCAGGGACATGAGGCTCGTGGACAGTCAGCACGTTCCTCCCTCTCCAGATTTTTAAGGGCAGAAGAACAAGCGTCAGTGGCACAGCTCAGGATGCCCTGCACAGAGAGCAGCTGAGAGCTGCAGAGCAGGAACCTTCCATCTGCTGTGCCCACAGGGTTGGCACATAGGTTAGGGGGGCTTGGATCTTCCCTTCTGCTTGCAAGAGGAGACACAGGACTCCCAAGCTCAGAGAAAACTGGTGTGTAGCCAAGGCTGGTGTCCCCAGATTAGCAAAGAGGATATTTAAGTCAAATGCCCCTTGGAACCTGACCTGGCAAAGTGTTCTTGTAGCACAGCCAAGGCATCTCTGCTGGCCTGGCCAGCATTGTCCCCATCTGGGCCACCACAGGGCCCATGTTTGTGACCACAGGATCTCACTGCCATCAGCAGCTGCTGCTCATGGTGTCACTGAGTGCCCAAGCAGCTCCCACACCTACAGACAGAGCCCGAGCTGCCAGAGCTGGCCCAGCAAGCCAGCCCAGGTTGCAAATCCACAGCTGACAGGACAAGCCTAGAGCAGATGGGACAGCATTCCCGGGCTGCAAGCAGAGCCTCTGGCACCACTCAGGAGATGTTCTCAGAGGGATTAGGCTTGCAAATGAACTCAGTCAGCAGGGACTCCCAGAACAGCCACTGTGCAGTCAAGGGACCATCCCCTGCTCAGCTCCCACCACATGCAGGCTCTGAAGGGGGCTACCACAGTCAGGAAGATCCCCCCTGGCCTCTGCTTCCCCGGCCACAACCCCTGCAAAGAGTCTCACAAGTACAGTTCTCCTTTCCTACCAAAGGACTTTGCTCTTTGCCTCCTGACAGATGCTCACACAGCCCTTTGCAAGGACAATCATCTTCATCTTTACTTTTTTCTTTAGAAAAAAATAAAAATAAACATTTCCTTTTCCACTTAGAAGTTCTCCTGCTCCCACAGAGCTCAGAGAAATGGGTCTCGTTCTTATCTGCAGGCATGAGCTGATAGCAGATGAACTCTGGCAGCTCCTCCAGAAGGGTGTGTGCAAGGTGATTTCAGCCATAAACCCATCGTGGGTGGGGTGTGACTTTTTTTTATACTGTCCTTATTCTCCAGTTAGATAGTTGCACTGATTTATGAATTCCTGGTGCCCCAGTGGGTTTACATCTCCTGGGGGAGGTCCAGCTATAAACATGCCCACTGGAGGGGTGTCCTCTGCAGTGTGGGACCAGGGACTTGCTCTAACCCTGGATGGGCAGACCCAGATGGAACCACAGCATTTCTCAGTCCCCAGGCGTGATGTGGGAACAAGGGCTGGGAAGCCACCATCCCAGTGATGTGGGTCATCCCTGCTGGAGGTGCTGGGCAAGCTGTGCATTTCCCAGCACCGTCAATGAGCAGAGCAGGACAAAGCCAGGGCAGGGAAGGGATCCACCAACAACCCTTTTGGGGAGAGGGGTCGGGGCTGAGTGAGCTGAGCTGCACAGGGAATGGGGCTGTTCCCAGCAGAGCTGGAGTCAGAGCAGGGCTGTGGCCTCCGGACTCTCCATCTCCCCTGGCAGGAGGATGCCTTTGTGAGCAGTTTATGCATAATAGATCCTCCAAGGAAAGAGATACTGTCTCTGCGCTCCAAATACAATCTCAATTAGATGAATAGCAGCATAATCCCATAGAGGCACTCAGCTGGGAACTGACCATGTGAGAGGCAAGCGAGCCCTCCCCCCGTCCAGCAGTGAAAGGGGATCCCCCCCACCCCGCTACCGAGGAGGCCCCAAACCCTCCAAGAGGGACCATCTGCTGTCGCTGCAGCCCCTCCTCCCACAGCCCCCAGAGAAGAAAGAGCAGGAGCTGCCAGTGCCTTCTGCAAACAAAGGCAGCACTTCAAGACTGGTGCTCTGAGCCCCCCCTCCCCAGGACAGAGGAAGAGGAGGGTGCAAGACCCCCAGAAGCTCCAGGGGAGTCCCCCGTGCTCCAATCCTTTGGGCAGTTGGCAGGAGTGCTCCAGGAGAAGATGGGGCAGCCAAACAGGGAGAGCACATTGTCCCCGCACAGCAGGTGATGCCACCGCAGGGTAAGAGGAGAGATCACAGGGAACTCACTTCAAACTCTACTCCCTTCTCTTACTCTGCCCCTGGTACATCCCAGGGCAGGGACTTGCTTCTCCTGCCATCCTGACCAAAGGGCAGAGCTGCTCCACCATCTGCCAGTGATAACAGCCACAGTGCAAGCAGCAGAGCTGAGCACGCTCTTCCCTCTGAAGGTCTCTGGGCTCTTGGAGGGAATTTCCTCTCACACCGAAATTTTCAGACTTGTCCCTAGTGCCAAAGAGGCAATTTGGGTAAAGTCTTGAGAAACCGAGGTTGTGTAACTAGGAGTTTAAGGCGCTTTTCAACCCACAAGGCAACTGACAACACTTTTGTCAGCAACTGTTACCAAAACCCTCTGGTTCCACCGTTACAGCAAACCCTGCCCAAGCGGGAGTGCACCATGTCTGTAGGACATTACTCACTGCTCCACAACAGATGTGCTCACCTCACAAGTATCAAACCATCAGATCCTCAGCTTTGTGGGGCCCTTCTCTGTCCCTCCAAGCATCCCAACATCCTTCAGAGCAAATCCTCCTGCCAGAGGCACCCTCCATCTCCCTGCCTTAGAACAGATGGGAGAGGAGTCACAGTGCTGCAGCACATGAAGGAACATCTTCCAGTCCAAGGGGCAGCTTGACAAGATCTGCAGGGCAACGGCAAGTCATTTTGTGGTTAAAGTCAACAGATCCGAGCCTGAATACACACAGCTGGGCACAAGTGACTAGAGATCACATCTGCTGAATAAGAAGGGGTCATTGTTATGCTTTGTCACCCATTTCAGAGCAGCTCTCACTTTAAAGCCATTTGGTTTTGCACTCTGAATAGTTAAAAGGCCAGGCAGGGAGCTCAGCTGTGGGGTGGTTTCCCAGCACTGGAGCCCGATGCGAATATTCCCAGGTGCGAGTATTTGTCTGACCATCCGCTGCCTTCCCAGTCCCCAGCACGGGAGGGGAGAGCTTTGATCTCCTCCACAGCTGATCCCTGGTGCACGTTGTGCTCTCCCTGTCCCCACCAACCCCCTGACTCCACAACTTGTTGCTGTGCAGCAGGGCTCAAGCCAGCAATGCCAGAGCCAAATAACAGCTGAGGAAGGGCGAGCTCTGGGGAGACCAGGGGGCTCAGAGCCACAGCCTGACCCCACAACAAATGCCTTTAATTCACTGTTCATCTGAAATGCAGCCAGAACATGCTAATGCAACACCGGTTATTGGTTGCCAGTGAAAGGGGGAACTGCTTTCTCCTGCTTTTTGTGTCCTGGGATGAGCTGGAAGCACTGGGCACAATGGGCCCCCCCAGGCACACTCCCCACCACGCTGCTCCCACAGCGCAGTTACAAACCCCAACATAAATCATGGGTAACCTTTGCTCTCTCTCATATTGTTTGTCCAGAGGCTACAGAAATATTGCACAAGACACGTGATAGCCAGGGAAGCAAAAATAACTTTTATTAAACCTTCCCAGAGTGGGACTTTTTGGAAAGTCAATGCTTTTCACAGTAAGGGAATGCATCTGGGAAAATGCTGCAGACCAGGTATTCTTTTATCAGCAGTTAAGGGCATGTGTTGGGATCTCAAAGGCACAGACACACACCCACATGACTCACATACAGTAGAGCTCTGTGCTCTGACTCCGCTTTGAGGTCTTGTTTGCTCTTTTCAAAACCAAAACAACTTGGTTCCCATCATCGCAGCTCTTTCCAACCACCCTCACTTCAAAACTCCTGCTCATTCCCCTTCTCTCCTTCTGCCACTGCTGCAAAACAAAGATGAACATGTCCTAATGCCTCGTTAATTCTGAAAGACAGAGGATTAACCAGAAGGAGGGAAACCTGATTTTGCAAAACCCATTGAGGTTTGAATTGCAAGCAAAATAAACACCTTGCTTTGCCCAGTGCAGAACTGATTACGAGATGTTTGCATCTACCTGCAGACAGAGATATCGCCCCGCTGGACGTCTATTTGTGATGCTAAAACTGGAGTCAAGAAGGCTGAAAATATTGGGAAAGAAAATTCCTATAGGCTGAAACCCATGAAAGCAGGCACCAGAAATGGTGTCAAAGCAGCCCAGGGAATATCCAGGGTGAGTTTCTGAGGAGCAATCATCGATACCAGAGCATGCAAATATAGCCTCATGCGTCTTTTGTATCCACTCTCCACAGACCCGCGACTGAATGAGTTTTAGTAGCACAAATGTTGGAGGAAAGTGAAGTTCAAAGCTGCATGCATGAGTAACCATGGAAACGGAATTTTAAATTTGCACACGCGAGTATTTGTATCCAAAGTACTTTGTAGGCTCGGCCAATGCGGGGAGACGGACACCATCATGTCACAACCGGCCAATCGCAACTTAGAAACACAGCTTGAATTTCAAATATCACCTACTTACAGCAAACCTCCGTGCCGGAGCAGAGAAAAAAGACATGTGAAAAAACCTGCCTCAAATTGCCATCTGCTCGTGAATATTCCACAATTAGCAGAGACGGATTCATTGGATACATTATTCATTGTGGATTATTCGCCCAGATCTAACGGCGATAGTGCAACGGTATTTAAATATTGTGATGAGGAACCATTTCAGACAGAGAAGGTGGATGCGACTGTCCCCATGTATGAATATGGATGTGCTCCTGTCCTGTAGGAATCTCTGGGAGCAATGGCTGCATGGTAAATACCTGGTTCTCTGCACCAACAGAAAACCTAGAACTCTGTGATAAACTGCGGGGGTTTTAATCCCTTTTCCTGTTAATTTGTCCTCTACTCCAAACCCTCCTCCCTCGGCTGGGCCACTAATGTACCAAAATCAGCTGCCATTTTAGCAACAAAGGCACTTGCTGTTCCCCGTGCCGTGACTTAGGTTATGGGAGAGGTTTGGTGAGACAATGTTTTTCCTACTTTCACCTCAGCCTTCCACATTAGGCCTTGAAAATAATCAAACCAAACAAAATCCTCAAAGTGCAATGCTGTGTTTGCAATCATGGCTTCCCCAGGAAATCTTAGAATCAGACAATCATTCAGGTTGGAAAAGACCTCTAGGATCATCAAGTCCAACCTTCATCCCAACATCTCCATGACCCCTAGACCATGTCCCAAAGCACCACATCTACTTGTTTTTTGAACACCTCCAGGGGTGCAGGTTCCTATCTACAGCACACAGAGAAGTTCATAAGTTGCCTTGCCGTTTGCAGTGACCACAGCACAGATGGTTCTGAGGCCCCTTTGCAGGTTCAGCTTTTGTGGCCCAGAGCTTCATGGCCACCAGTGGCAGGTTGACCCTCACGTACCTGTGTGCCAAATTCTGGGCAAAACAGACACCCCAAAACACTCCTCAACTGAAAGCGATGAACAACAGGCATAGGAAGGCCTTGGAAGGGAGGAAAGTCTGGAGGGGAACACCTTCAGATGTGAGGCTGGGATATGATGCAGCCAATGCAACCAGGCTATGCCAGGATTGCTTAAGTAGAAACAACACAGAGAAAAGGAAAGGGGAAAATTGATAAGAAAAAAGAAAAAAAAAAAAACCCACAAATCTAATGAAAGAGTCCAAAGTAGCACAGGATGGGGTTATGCAACTTCAATTTGTCCAGCAGTGCTCACAGACAAACACTCCTTGAGCAGCGTGGACTTGTGCAAGTGAAGGTTGTGAAATCCCCAGGCTGCTGCCAGCTGTTGCCCAACTCTGGGCAGCGCAGAGGACAAGCCAGGATCCTACAAACACCACAGCAAAGCCCTGGTGTGATGTGCCCACAGTCCTTCACCATGGAGTCTGGGCTGAAGTCCCTTCCCAGTGCCATGCAGGGTGGTCCTCTGCCAGGCAAGCTCTGCTTTAGCTGGGGTCTCATCAAAATGGTGCAACCATCATTGCACTAAGACACGGTCAAGATAGGCAGGAGAGGCTGGCTGCTGTTAGTAGTAGCAGCTCCCAGGATACTCCTGATGTGGAAGACAGGTGGTCTGGTCTCTGGTGGGACAAAATACCCCATGCTGGATGTCTACTAGTGTCATACACAGGCACAGAGGTGACTCCCCAGGTGCTTATTTTCTTCCCCATTAGCAAAAAATTAGCTCCTGCTGAAATGGAAGAATGCAAGAAACTCACATCCAAAAATGCTTGTGATGTCCAGGATCGTGTGTGTTCAAAGCCCACAAAGAATCTGGTCTTCCTTGGGGTGCATAAGCATGCTGAGCTTCATTTCTCGGTCCCTAAGGTTTTAGGTATAGGACAAACCTTGGGTCAATGCACAGACACCCAGCTTTAGAACCTTGAGCAGGATCTGCTGAGCCCACACAGACTCTTGAGATGCTCTCCTGAAGGCAAGCTTGTAAAACCCATCAATGTGGGTCTCCATGAGTCAACACTCTATCTGGGAGCTCCCATGGGAGGACTCTTGGGACCGGAGTTTATTTAGATCTTCTTACATGGATTCTCATGGTTGTTGACTGGAAGTGTAATTCCCAGCTGGAAGATCAGCTTTGGTAGTGGGATGATTGTCCCGTGTTTGGAGTTTGCAAACCCACAAGGGTGTCTTCCCTCAACTCTGCTCTTCAGGGTTTGACTCAGTGCAAGCTGCACAGATGTGCTCCCTCACCATGCTCTGCAGGGATGGGATTGGGCAATTAAACAATGATTTGGCAAATACTTTACTTGCTAAAAAATGTGATTTTCATCCCTTTAAAGTTCAATATTGAGGTTCAACTTGAAGCATAAAGTTGATTGTAAAGATTTCATTATCTGGACCAGCACTGCTACAAGGCAAGGGACAGTCCTCTTTCCTCCACACATCTAGGAAGCCAGAGAGCCAAGGTCAGGGGACTTGATCTCCTTTTCACTGGCACTCTCCTTCCTTCTTCAACCACAAAACCCACACATTAGGGCTTATTCATTCCACACAAACAAAGACAATAGTTACTGCATTAGTGAGCTTCAAACATAGACCAGGACCTACCCTAGGAGGTATTTCTGGTCTTGCTCAGAGCTGGATAAAGGGCAACAGTTGTATCTCACACACTTCCAGATGTTACTTCAGTTGTCCAAGGCTTGCAATGCTCCAGAGACCCTTTGGAAGGCATGACCAGAGAAGGATGTGATTTCAGTGCTAGACTCACTCCAATGAGCCCCAGAGCATCTCCAAGCCACGTCTCATGCCACACAAGCTGGTGTTCCTCATTTCCTACTGCCCTGTCACTCAATCCCTCAGAAGCCTGGAAAAAGCAGTGCCAAGGATAACATTCCACTGGGGCCAGCTGAGGGGCAGAAGCTGAGTCAGGAAACAAGACAATGAGCCCTGGAGAGGGAGATGAAGATGCAACACATGGAGAGAAGCATCAAGTCCCAAAGGGAACAAAGCAGAGCTCCACATCTTGTCTGGTCCTGTTTCCCTTTCCTCTCCAACGTTCAGTCTTTTTCCCAGGTACAGGTGGGACCATACACTCTTTTTCCTCTCTTTACTGGCCAGCCAGACAAAACCTGGAGGATCTAAAAACTGCTTTAGCATGATCATAATCCAGGAGAACATCTCCTCCAACCAGCAAGGGCAAAATGGGTTAATGAGACCCATCATCATCCTGCTCTGGACAAGGAGTACAGCTAGAGCTGTAACTCAACACCTCTGAAGCTGGGAGGGGAATCACTCCACCTTTTTGTCAACCTCTTAGACAAAATCTTCAAGAACACCCACAAAGGGAAAGGGTTTGGGGAAAACCAGAAAAAATGAGAACAGCAACAAATCCCAGACGGCTTAAAGGAAAATAAGAAAAGAGCATGAGAGTGGCAGTCATGGGTTTCACTAAGTGCCACCTGAACTGAAACCACTTTCAAAGCAAATTCAGGCCATGCCAGAAGGTGGTCATCAGTGAGCTCCTGCCTGTAGATTGAGACCTGTTCATCTCAATAAATTTCCACTGGAAATACAGTTGAGCCAAAATAGAAATTCATTGTTGGAATGTGTCAATTTAAATCATATTTTCTATGCAAAAAAGTCAAACTGAATCATTTCATTCTCTCCTTCTCATTTCAGTGAGGTAGAAAGTTTCATTTGACCGTGATTCATTTCATTTAAACCTTCATAGCTAAATAACTTTTTGCACCAGAACAATATATGTGCCTCTGCATTAGATATTTACTATGTAAATCCTGCTGAAATGAGTTACCATTACCAAATCACTGCATTCTGCATCCTGCTCTGTTTTATAACTCTATCTTTCCTAGGTGATGCCTTCCAATTTGTGCACTGATGTGAACTCAGGTGCATTTTATTATGGCTGAAACAGCCCTGTCTGATGGGATCTATCCCTTATGATAAAAGACTGAGGGAGCTGGGTCTCTTTAGCTTGGAGAAGAGGAGACTGAGGGGTGACCTCAGTAATGCTTATAAATACATAAAGGGCAAGTGCCATGAGGATGGAGCCAGGCTCTTCTCAGTGATGGCCAATGATAGAACAAGGGGCAATGGGTGCAAGCTGAAGCAAAAGAGGTTCCACAAAAATATAAGGAAAAACTTTTTCCCAGTGAGGGTGCCAGACACTGGCCCAGGCTGCCCAGGGAGGTTGTGGAGTCTCCTTCTCTGGAGACATTCAAAACCCGACTGGACACATTCCTGTGTGAGCTGCTCTGGGTGACCCTGCTCTAGCAGGGGGTTGGACTAGATGATCTTTCGAGGTCCCTTCCAACCCCTGACATTCTGTGATTCTGTGAAAACCCCACCACAGTGTTCTTGGGGCTGGCTTACTCAATGAGCATCCAGGATCAGCAGGATTTGTGGGATTTACCTGGGATTCAGTCCTTCCCCAGGGGTAAGAAGGCAAAGACTCGGCACATGAAATGACTACTGTGATGAAGCCATCCTGTTCCAGCCCAGACTGAACCAGACAGGTACACAAATCATGGTTCATATCCTCTGGTATCATGGTATGAAAAAGGACTCTATTTAAATCTGGAACTGATAATTGGCTTCTTTAATTGAACTGGGAAGAAAGCCTTCTCAGGCCCTGAGAACAAAAGTGTTATTACTGTCTCGTAGGATGGCTCCTGGATGCTCTTTCAGATGTTTTATGGATGACCTGGAGTGAGTTCTGTGTTCTACATCTTGCTTTCCCCGTTTGCGAAGGCTTCATTTTCCTCAGAGGATGTTTGAAAACTCTCTGGTGCTCACACAGCCCAGCAAACACTCGTGGGGAGACATGCAAGGGAGGTCGTGAGGGATCAGCACCACCACGGGCTGTCACAGCACAGGATGTGAGCTCTGGCTACCAACCAACTGTGCTCTTTGACTCCGGTTCCTCATCCATCCACACTTCATAGAGCATCTCTTGGCCAGCTCGTCTCAGGGCTGTTCTCTACAGGTAGTATGGACAAGATCATGCCAGGTTTGGGTCCTGTTGCTGTGCCCAGATCTCCACCATCTCAGACATAATCCAACTTTGTTTCACTTGACCCACACATGGACCTGCTGCAGGAGTTGCTGTGACTGTCCTGTCCCGAGCACATGCCCTTTGGGAATAAATCTGTCTTTTCACATGTGTCTGTACAGCACCTAGCACAGCGACCTAGTAATTATGACAGAAGCTAAATTACTGCTAAAATTAGGTGCTTATTAACATCGTAGCCTCTGGGCACCACCACAACACTTAATAATGCTGCACTCTAAGAGTAACTCAGGAGCCATCATAATCTTCATGAAAAACTGTCCTCAGGGAGATTGTTTCTCTACAAGGTCTCAGTTTTCCATTAGGTCATATTTTACACATGGAAAAAAAAATAACTGTTCCAATGCCTGAGGATTGTAATTAAGTTCCGTGATTTCAACTGCAAAATGAAGGTATGCATATGTTGTCACCCCTGAACTTTGCTTTTGATTGTAATCTTTGAGTCATGAGCTTTGAGGACGGTTTTTGGGTGTTGAGGAACTTGGACTCGGGAACATCTCTCTTATGAAGAAATGCTGAGAGCCCTGGTGCTGTTGAGCTGGAGAAGTGGAGGCTGAGAGGGGATCTGATCAATACTGATCAATAGTTAAAGGGCAGGGGGCAAGAGGATGGGGCCAGACTCTTGTCAGTAGTGCCCAGTGGTAGGATGAGGAGCAACAGACACAAACTGGAACACAGAAGTTCCACCTCAACATCAGGAAAAACTTCTTTGCTATGAGGGTGTTGGAGCCTGGCCCAGGCTGCCCAGAGAGGTTGTGGAGTCTCCTTCCCTGGAGAGATCCCAAAGGGGCCTGGACACGATCCTGGGCACCCTGCTCTGGGGGAGCTGCTGGAGCAGGGGGGTTGGACCAGGTGATCTCCAGAGGTCTCTTCCAACCCCCACCACCTTGGGATTCTGGGATTCTGTGATACTGTGACAAAGGACACCTCATGACCTTGTAAAGGCCAGGGTAGGTGCTACATTGCCACCCCATAATGCGCCATTGCAGTAAAACAGACAGCACAGGGTCAAAGCCTGTGTTATCTCCTGTCTAGTTCCCACAATCTCCCTCCTTCAACCAGGGTTTCCAGTGGGGTCAGCTCCAAGCACAGGGTAAATTTACAACCATGGCTGGAACAGAGCATGGTCAAAATTCAATTTGCCACTTAAATCCAACCCAGCTGACTGAGATATTTGACATGAAATATGGTCCATGGCAGTCCCTCAGGAAACGCTGAGAAGCAAGAGGACAAAGCCAGCTGGTTCAGGTGTCACATGGTCAGGCAAGGGACAGGGTGTGCCCACGTGCCATGGGGTGGTGGGACACAGAGTAAGGGCTGTGGGGCACTTCCCAGGTCCCAGAGCTTTCCCCTTCCAGACACAGCACCCTGGAGAAGACACCAACATCCTAGTGAAGGCCATCTCTCAATCCAGCAGCCGCTTGGAGACGCAGAGACGGGATCAGAGCAGAGCTTGTGGGGACAGGGACAGACCCTAACATCTTCTCTGAAGACAACCCCCCACCACCCAGATCAGCTCACTCTTTGTCCCAGGGGAAGGAATGAGTTGTCTGGCCCCAAATGAGCAGCCATGAGGCCGTAGGCAACCACCAGCCAAGCTGGGCCGTCAGCGCTGCTATCGCCCCACACACCTTCTCTTCTGTTGCTGATTAATGAGGCTGACAAGGAAGGACTTGGAGGCTCCTCCCAGCCCTGTCCCTCATGCACACCCCCCTACAAGCACTCATATTATCTGTATCAAGCACATTTTTATGCAAATGCTCCAACCATCCCTTTCAGAGGTACAATGCCTCCCAGACTAAGCCCCTGAATGGCATCGGCACATTTCTCGTGCCTCAGCTGCTCACCCAGACAAGCAGAAGTGTGGCTCTCCACAAAGGGCTATGGTAATGTCGAGCTGGAGGAGAGCTGAGGGGAGGGGGCAAGCAGGGGCCAAAGATATTTCAATGACAGAAGAAAAGCCGGGCTCCCGATATCTCGATAAGTCAAGGAAGGGACAGGCCCCACAGATGGATAAACAGAGGAATCTCTCTGGGGTGAATAACACCAGAAAGCTCAAACAGCCCACGGAGCAGGCAAGGAGCGTGTGTAAAACCAGGAAATGCTGAAGACTCTCACATGACATCCCCAACCTCCACACGTGCTGCAGGGAGAAGTCCAAGAGATAAGAGGAGCAGCAATATCACACACTCCACCCTCATCCCACCACAACTGAGACCTTCTTCCTTCATCTCTCCTATGGTGGGGTTTCATCAGCCTTTCCCTCAAGGGCTGGTCCTTGGTGCCTGATGGCACAACCAGCAGCTCTGCCTGTGCCAGATGTGCAAAGGTCCTCATTTAGGACAGAACAACTTCTTCCGCCAGGAACAGGTCAACAATTGTGCATTGAGAAGGGTTTCAAAGCATCTAAAGGCACCTTTTACCCAGTGTTTGAGGCTGGTGTGCCAGAGAAGTGGCTCCCCAACACCACCTACCCAGCCAGAGGGACTTTCTGGCTTTTCTCACAGCAGTTCTGCATGACAAACCAAGTGCTATAACTTGGTGCATCCCTCATAGCTTGGATCATCACAGCCATAGATTAGAATAGATAGAAAGATGTGCCTTGGCCTTCCCTTGTCTCTTTCCTGTGCTCAGTAAAACCTTTACAGGGACAAGCCAGGATCAACGGGGGGTCCTGATGTGCATGGGATTGGAAGGGCCCAGAAGGAAGGAAGACCATGAAGGAACGTGTCTGTCTGTAAGCGAGGTCTGCACGGGGAGGGTGTGCAGAGAACTGAAGACAGGGCAATGAAATGATGAATGGATTTGTCCCTTGTCACCTCACTGGCTGGGGCAGAGCCCTGCAGATGGGAACAGGAGACAAATGTCCATGCACAAACAGGACGATATGGGGCTGCCCAAGTGTTCCACACCAATGTCATCTGGGTCAACTCTACAACACCAGCTGTACTCTGCTGATGGAGAGCAGCAACACCAGAGCCCACCTGGAAAAATCTGCCACTCCTGTCCTCTGCTGTCACTCATCCCAGTCACTCACTCCAACCATCCCATGAGGCCTCTGTGAAAAACTGAGCAGTTTTGGGGAGATGGTGGGGTCAGCACAGCATGGCTTTCCCAGCACCACTACAAGCCAGAGCACTGAGCAAGCTTGACAAGCACGGATCCCTCCTGGTCAGGACCCATGTGGAAAGCCCATGGCAGCGTTTCCAGCTGCCCCTCATGTACAGAAGTCCAGGCAGCACATGGTCTCACTCTTGCTGCCAGCCAAGCCGAGCACTCAGGGTATTAATCCCTCTCTGCAAAACCAGGCCAAGGGCACACGGGCATCCCTCCCGCCGATCCTTTCACTCTGATTCGATAATGCACCATTAAACTGGGAGTAAGTTTGCAGTGAGAGGCAAAAACTACAGGGACAAACACTGGACCTGACCCCTTGATGAGAAGAGCTGGTGCCTGCCCACCCCCTTGCCGTGGCTGAGGAGAGGGCAGCCTGTGTCCCATCCCCACCGAGTTGCAGTGCCCATGGGGACCACTTGTACCACTCTCCTGTCCCTCTTCCTCCAGTGCTACTAGCTGGGTGAGCTGGACCAGCCTCCTCCACTCTCCAGATCCTCCAGCACTATTTACTCCAGCAGACTTTACACCAGCCACCTGCCCGACCACTGGGACAGAGCAGGAGGGACAGGACAGCCCTGAGCATGGGAAGGAGACCCTGGAGATGAATCTGGAGTGGAAGAGGATCATGCACGTGGCATGAGGCTGTGGCAGCCTGGATCTCCATGTCCCACTTGTGCCAGGCCAGCTCAAGGGCCAAAACAAGCTTTCTGACCGAAAATCATCTTCTCCCTCCCTCCAAACATGCAGCTTTCTGACATTCCCCAAACCCAAGGTCTCAACCACCCACCAGGCTGGGGACTGCAAACCCAAGCAAAGTGCAGCTGAGGTTTGGATCAGCTCAGCAGCTCTGCCCTGGAATGTGGGCTTTGCAGCAAGCAATTATGATAATTGCCAGTGACAACAACAGACAGAAAATGTTTGTGTCATGGCAACACAGGAAACAAACTCCAGGCAGAGCCTGTGTCCATCAGCCATCCCCACCAGCACAGCTCATGCACACGCTGGTTGAAGCCCCCAACTCTTCTAAGAGCTGGGCCAGCCTGTGCTCCACTACACACCCCCCAGCTCAGAAGCCAAAGCAGCCTGGGTTACATGGTCCCAGAGCTGTTCTGACCTGCAGACACCAGTTATGGTTACACGTGGGATGGTTTTCACTTGGATAAGGATCCCTGCAGTGCTCAGCCCCACAGAAGTACCCTGATCAGACCTAATTCTCTCTGTCCCTCCAAAGCAGGGACTCCCTGGGTGACTCCACAGGGAAGAGCTACTTTGCAGAGCCCACTGTGGGGTTTTTCACCGTCCAACACACACAGGAATCCCTCCAGCTCTTGGCACATGTCCCAGTGTGAATGCTAGAGGTGGGCTGTGTCCCATCCAGCTCAGGCCTTGCAAAGGTCATGATGCCCACAAGCAAAGTTCATTCTCTGTTATTTTACAGCCAGGTCTCTTATAAGGAGAGGGTGGAAGACCCATCACTGCTGGACACCAGCACATGGACATGTCACTCCCTGTGTGCCTGCCATTTCCAACCTGCTCTGCTCCCTTTTCTCCTCACCCCTCCTTTTGTACAGCTCAGTCATGGCTGATGAGGCTTCCCTCCAATTTCCCATTAAAAAAATAATCATATCTGGACTGAGGCCAGAGAAATAAAACTTCATCTCCACAGGACAGTGATTCAGCAGTGTATCACCAAGGTTATAATTGAAGCCGCACTTACTCATACAGTTTGGGTGCTGGCATCTGCCCGTGAACACCAAACCACACAGCTTCAAATTACAAGCCAGGGAGAGGGCAAATGTTCCTGGCCCATTCCTGCCCCAAAGACCTGCATGGCTCCTGCCACCAGCTGTGCTGTGTTCCATGACATGGCTCTGCAGGATCCACCTGTGGGGAACGGGCTGCCTTCCTCCTCATCCATCAGCAGCATCTTCACCATGCTCCAGGTGATCAGCTAAAGATGAGAAAGCTGGATTCTGGTCACTGAGGGCATACTCTGGAGACAAGGACATCATGTAAGAGCAAATAGATCATGGGACATGACCTGCAGCATCTGCCACAACCTTGCAAGTGAAGCAGACAGCACAGGTTGGCTCTAAGATCTCAGGCTGACAGGTAGAGAAGACGTTGTCCTTACCTTGTTTGAGCTCCAGAGTCACAAACACCAAGTATTTTGATTTTACTCCGTTTTCCACTTAATTTGTAAAAAGTTGGATGAGTAGTTCTGCAGCCTGCTGTTAGCTCCCACTAACTCCTGGAGTCCTGGGGAGTTTCCAAAGAGCAGGTGAAGTTAACACTGGGCCAAACACTTAGAAAGGGGGGGAATAATGACTCAGATGCACTCGCAGGCTTATCTGTCTGGCTTTGATGCCAGGTGAAGGAGTAACTGATACACCAGTCTGTTAGCAAGGAATTAAAATAGAGTGATATAATTAAGACCAATTACATGGGTTTATGGAAACGGATTTTGTTGAACTAACATGGTGCTTCTGGGGGAGATTAAAAAATTGGGTGATAATGGAAAAGTGCTTCTAGGAGAATTTCTGACAGAGGTGTCTGAGTTGGTGCAACAGAAGAGCTCTCAGGGACCAAGTGCACAAGCCACTTTGTACATAGTGAATGGATGATCTCAAAAGCAGGAGTTTCACTCTTTTCCTGGCCATGTCTACATTTTTCACATTTTTTACCTGTTTCCTGGAAAACAGAATTTAAAAAACCTGGAGAACCTTCCAGGAGAAGCATAGGGCCCTGCATGCAGTCTTGATGTCCAGTCTCCCAGAGGGTAGATAAAAAGCCCCGTGCTGGGCTCCTCAGTGGCACTCACATCAGCAGGGGTGCAGGGAGCAAAGCCACGCTCTGGGCTAGCAGAAGGTACAGAGCAGAACCTTTTATCAGGACACAGACACTCTTGTGGTGGTGACTGAGAGAAGACCACTGAGCTGTGAAGGGGTGGCATGGCTGGATGTCTCCATCAGGATGAACCACTGCTTGGTGGACCCTGGCCTGTGTTAGCCTGAGCTGCAGCCACAGCACTGTGACCTTTCCAGGTGACATTGGGACTGACCCCACTGAGTGACCTGGGGCCATACGTGAAGTGTTCACACAATGTCAACTGAGCAGGAAGCATTGCTAAAGCCCCAGAGAATCCCAAACACCTTGGGGGTTTTCCCCTGACCGGAGGGAAGAGATTCCCAGGGTAGAAACTGTCACAAGGGCTGCCAGCCCCACGCTGAGTGGTGCTTTCACTTCATGTGCCATGTGCCACATCCTTTAGCAATCTACACCCTGCACAGCAGACACAAAACTGGGGTTTCCAGCCAGCTAGGGTAGGAGGGGACAGACCAGGCAAGCAGAATTTCTCCTATTACACCCTGTGCCACATGGATGGGAATCAGAGTTTCTTCTCGCACTGGCCAAGGGAAGGAGATGTGACTCTCAATGGGATTTTCAGCAGGGCTCAGCACCCACGTGTTGCTTACAGGGTGTGATCACATCCCTTGGAATTCCAGCCATAGACCCAGCTCTTCACTGATGCGTGTCCCTGAGTTCACCTAATCTTGCTGGGGGAAAGGGCTGCTCTACAGCCCCACCTCTCACAGCATCCCCACCCCTGAGTTGCTTTCACCCACTCCCCAGGTCCCAGAGGAGGATGTGAGATTTGTTTACAGGAAGATGTTTTATAGTCCTTTTAAGTCACTTCTCCTCATAGTATATGTTTATATATACTTATATGCTTAGCACATAGATGTGTGCAGATCTCTGCACTCACAAGGCACTGCAGAAATGGCACTCAGTGAATCCACTGCCCCCAGCTCACCCTTGCTGGGGTTCCTGAGCAAGCCTGCTCCAATGAGGAGCTCCAGCAGCTCACAGGGGAGCAGGGAGATGCATGGCAGCACCTTTGCCTGTGACACCTCCTGGGCTTGCATGTGACAATGCCATACCCATTGGTACACTGGGGAGATGCAAACACAAGGATCCAGATTTGGTTCTTCTACTCATTCTACCTGGGGCGTGAGCCAGCGGTGCCAGGAGCATCTGACACCAGCAGCACAACTGGAGGCTGCAAGGAGAGTCCTCGCTGCGAGCAGCTGTGGGAACTGAGCTGTCAGCCTTTCACTTTACCCTGAACATGACAGGAATGTACACCACCCCCATCTTCCGCAGACCCCCAGCAACAGCACACTGTTCAACCCCCATCCACAGCAGCCCACGCAAATTGGGGTCATCATGAGTAGGCTCTTTCCCACCTCCGTGTCTCCAGCACCTCCTGGAAATGCCTCTGTTTTTTCTGGGCTTTCCCTGAGAGTTTTGCTCTTGGGGCACAGGTCTAGAGTCACCTCCAATGCCATGGTCTTTCTTAGCAATGAGTTGGTTGGTTGCTCCTGGGAGCAGGTCCCCATGAACCCACCAGCTGAAATACCAGAAGCAGAGCTGTGGCTCACTGCCCAGCTGCAGGGCTCTGCTGACTCTCAGAGAGTAACTTTTTAGTACCTACAACCACATAACGAGCAAAAGTCTTGAACTGGAAATGCAAATAGACATATAATTTATATTTAATAAGGCAGTTAATGTAGTGTGTGTACAGTAAAGTACCATCCAGCTCCCATTACCCATTTATTGAGGTTACTCCACATAATAAATTCCAAATGAGTGATAATGGCTGTCTTTGGAATTATATTAATAACTACATGCATGTCTGAAGGCAGAGAGATGAGGGTACGAAGCGCTGAGCTTGCTGTGCAGACATGGCAGTGGGCAGGCTCAGGAGCAGTTTGGAAGTTTTATATCATTGCCATCAGCTCCAAATGAATGAATTAATTGCACCCCCTTGCACCCTGGCAGAGGGGACCTGCTCTCAGGCAACCAACATCATCTACCTGATGGTGTGAAGGAAAGATTTAAAAGGAAACATTTTCTGCAGTGTAAGTCTCCTTCCCAGGTCTTGCATCTGAAAACTTCTATGCAGGTATCTGGTAACTTGGGTCGTTTGCAGTTTGGAGGAGAAAACCTGTAATTTCAGGTACCCTAGAAGAAAAAACGTTTAAAGAAACCTCAGTTAAACTGACTCCTAAGGGGAACCAGGAGATACCAAATTCAGACTGAAAAGAAAGGTTTCCTTTTGAGTACTGCCAAAAAGCTTAAAAATAAAATGGATATTCATTTCAAATGAAAGCACAATACATTAAATGCAACTTATTGAATGATTTGTTTCAATAGTACATTTAAATTTTAGTACTTAAGTCAATACATTTTGGAGAGAAGTGTCAACCTCTCAATTTCTTTTAGGATCTTTATGCTTCTCCAGCTCAGTGATTTGCTGTTACAGACACAGAATGAGCCTATATCATGTCTTTTTGTAACGAAATAGGATTTCATTCCAACTATTTTTGTCTTTGTCTCCTGCACCTTGGTCCAGAGGTGGCAGCTCCTGCAGACACTCACCCACTTTGTGAGTCACACCAGCATGGGGAGGCACTTGCACACACTCATGCGCCTTCATGCCAAGCAAAGGTAGGGGAGATCCTCAGCCTGGGCAGACATGAGGTCAGGAATGTTCTACGAAGGCTGATAGTCATCTTCTAGCTTTACTGATGGCTCCTTAGGGTCTGAAAAGCCCAAGAGTCACCCAGTTGAGTAGCAAAGGGCTTTTAACCTAGGTAGCACAAAGGACTTCAGAGAATCCCAGAGTTGGTAGAACGGGTGTCTGGAGGCCTTTAGTCCAATCTGCTACCACCAACACCATGGCTAGTCATAGAATCATAGAATTGTCAGGGTTGGAAGGGACCTTAAAGATCATCCAGTCCCAACCCCCCTGCCATGGGCAGGGACACCTCCCACTACACCAGGTTACTCACAGCCCCATCCTGCCTGGCCTTCAAAATTTCCAGGGATGGAGCTTCCAACACCTCTCTGGACAACCTGTGCAAGTGTCTCCCCACCCTCATGGGCAACAACTTCTTCCTAACATCTAATCTGAATCTCCCCACGTCTAGTTTTGACCCATTCTCCCCAGTCCTACCACTACCCGACAGCCTAAAAAGTCCCTCCCCAGCTTTCTTGTAGCCCCTTCAGATACTGGAAGGCCACAATAATGTCCCCTCGGAGCCTTCTCTTCTCTAAGTCAGGACTTCAAAAGTCATAGAATCATTTAGGTTGAAAAAGACCTCTAAGATCATTGAGTCCAACCGTTCCCCCAGCACTGCCAAGTCCATCACTAAACCATGTCACTAAGCGCCACATCTACATGTCTCCTAAACCCTTCCAGGGATGGTGACTCCACTACTGCCCTGGGCAGCCTGGGCCAGAGCTTGACAACCCTTTCAGCAAATAAATTTTTCCTGATGTCCAACCTATACCTCCCCTGGCACAACTTGAGGCTGTTTCCTCTTGTCCGGGAACCCAGCTTGAAGGTGCCCTCACCCTGCAGCCCAGCTCGAATCTGTTCCTACACACTGTCCCCACACAGGACAGATGGCACAGCCAGGACCTGATGGTCACCATCTGCAGTTGGGCTGTGGGGAAAGGATTCAACTATTCAACAGGGTTCAACTATGAACTATGTTCAACTGTGCAGTTTCTAAAGGGTTAAGTAGTGCTGGAGTTTTGCTATCTGCCCTTGCCAGCTCTGCTGGCCACAGGGCCATGGGTTTTCCCAGGTCCCTCACACACTTCTGGTGCTTTGCAGTGGATTCTCACCACTGAAGAATCTCCCCTGAAGAATCATGAGCGAACAGGACTACAGCCATCAAGTGTGTGTTTGCTTGGGCAAGCCAGAGACCTCCTCCTACCCAGAGCAACCCCCCTGCATCCCCCTTGCATCCCTCAGCCCCTGCCCAAGCCCTGGCCCTCAGCCCACATAGTCCAGCACAGACCCCAACTTGTAGCTGAGCCCTGCAAGGGCTGCTGGGCTGGGAGGCAGGCAGGGGGAACTGAAAAGCCCAAGGCACATGGAGATCATCTCTGCCAGCATCAGCTAACGCTCAAAAGGCAAGCATCCTTTCTCCGTGCTCCCAGTCTCCTTCTGTTTCTTTTGAGCACAAAAACGGCACAAGAAAAAAAAATAATAAAGAAGAGAAAAGAAGAAAAGGAGAGGGGAGGAAAGAAAAGAAAAGGGTGACTTCCAGCCAGGCAGTAAAATGCCATCTGTCTGCCGACAGCTCATGTGACACTGACAGACGTCCACTGCGAGCCAGAGCCAGAGGCACAGCAGCCCCTGAGCCTGTCACAGCAGGCAGCGGAAGGACCCGTCCCCAGCCTCTGCTCCCTCCTGAACCTATCAAAAGTTTTTGAGCTAGGTAAAAATATGAAATCAGGCTGACCCTGGCTGCCCTTCCCAGAGGGAAGCGTGGCCGGGCGGCGGTGGAGGTGGCCGTGACTTTTCACCAGGCTGGGATCCCCTCGATCCACCTGTTTCCCTCTCCAAAGCAGCCCCCGGCACACAAAGGAGATGAACAGCAGGCAGCCCACCACCCCCACGCAACCCAACTGCTTCTCTGCCCCTGGGGAAAGGGCCTCGCTGACCCTGGGACCCTTCTGGGCTGGAGGAGCAGAGCCCCAAAGGGAGCTGTGCAGGACAGACGTGCTGCCCTGGCTGGAGCGACCGCCCGGCCCTGGGCTGGCCCCGCAGACAGACGCTGCTGCAGAGGGGGAAGCTGCAACTCGTGTTTCCCGGGAGCACAGATGTCTCTACATGACACAGACACTTCCCAGAAAGAGAGATGCCCTGGTTCGGTCCCAGAGCGGGCAGCAGGGAAGTCCCTCTGCAGCAGGTGGAAGAGGAAGAGCCCCAGATGTTCCTGGTTTCCCTGGATTCCCAGCAGTGATGGTTTCAGGAGAGCAGGACTCAGATGGGTGTTGGAAGGTGCAACCTGCTTGCCCTGCATCCAGAGTGTCTGTGGCTTAGCAGAGCAGCACAGACCCTGGGAAGCTCAGCACCCCGTGGCAAGGCTGCCCTGCAAGGGTGAAGGAGCTCTGCTCATGGGACCTGCTTGGCAGTCCTGGCCAGGCTGGGCACGTGGCCATGCACCTGCACAGAGGCTTGACCACGTTCATGCTAGCCGGAGCTGTATGTGAGGTGTCCACAGGCACAGCAGTCTGTAGAGTCTGCTGTAGAGAGTAGAGATGTCTACACAGCCCTTCTCTAGAACACCAAGCCCACCATCAGGGTCCAGCAGTGCAGACCAGCACATACCTCCCCCATGAACCTCTCCTTGTTCCCAGCCTCACCATCCAGACCACTGCTCATCACCCAATATGTAGCAGGACCTCACTGGCTTGGCCAACTTGAAGCTGAGTTGCTCATTTCCTAAACCTGCCTCCTGGGAACAGAGCTGTAGAAGGAGTCATCAGCCACAGGCAGATCTGGGGGCATGATGTGAGGGGTACAGGAGACTGGCTTCCCCTGCCTGCCAAGGGACCAACAGGTTCCACCACACCCTTGGATCCTTCCACACAACCATAGCACTCATCAGTACTTGGGAATGGTTGGGTGTCCTGTCAGGTCCTGAGCACCTTCCCTAAGAGTAGATGGAAGCCCAGGACAGCAGGGGGTGGGCACATCCCACCATCCCAGATGCAGTGTCAAGTCTCTCTTGGTGCTGGCACCTTCTGGAACATCCTGAGAGCCACTCATGGATCAGCATGGTCCAGGGGGCAGATGCTGCTGCCAACACTGAGCACCCCACACCCCTGCTCCCTCTTTGAGTCTGACAACATGGTGTCTTTGTAAGCCTCTGAACCCAAAAGCAGATGCAGGTCAAGGCCTGCAAGTATTAAACTTACATTTTTAATTAGGAATCATGGAGTTACAATGTTTGCAGGTGTGATTTCCAAAGTGCATCCCTGGATGAAGGAAGGCAGAGAAGGAGTCCAGCATTCAGCAGGTTTGCTGAGCCAGTGATGGCCACTGCATACCCAGCATGGGTTGGGATCCTGCCTCACCACAAGTGTAGCACAAAGCCAGCCCTGCCTCTGCCCCATCTCCACAGCGAGGCTGAAGCAGCCTGTCAGTGGCTGCTGACACTCTGATCCTGCTGGATGAAGCCACCAGAGAAATGTCACCACATTTCACACTATATCCTCCCTGATGCCTTCAGGGGTAGCCCTGGTCCTTGGCATTGCTGAAGGGATAAGAGAAGGGCTGGAGACATGGCTGTCTTTTAAGGGAGGGCAAAGAAGACTGGACCAGGGCAACCCAGGACAACCCCAGGCCATGGGGCACAGTGGCAGGGCAGCACCTCTTTCCCTCACCAGCTGCAGCAGGTCAGCACTGCTGTCGGGAGAAGCCACCATGCAGAGGTGCTGAAATGAGACCCTCCAGAGCCCATAATGAACTTGGGCTGTGAAGCCTGGAGGACCTTGGTGTATCACACACAATTTGCAAGAAGACCCCCAGTGTCACCCTCAGCTCCTGGTTTGCTGCCCACCATCATCTTTCCACCTGTTTCTACACCGTTTGACCCCAGAGGTGTCTGTCCAACCTCTGCAGCTATCTCTGACCCTGCAGTTATCTCAGGTGGCACCTTTAGTGGCTCCAAGCCATGTCCTGCTCCCCTGATACCTGCCTTGGCTGTGCCTCCAGGGCTTTCTCAGGAGGATGATGCATGTGTCACACATGGAGACCAGGCTCAGGGCTGTCTGGGGAACAGGGAGAGTGTCAGCACATGAAGGGCTTCGAGCCAAGACAAAGATGGTCACAAAAGGCCCTAGAGAGATCCTTAAGAGTTTATTACCATAGCAGAGGAAAAAGCTCTGATTATGTTGTGAAATTACAGAATCCCAGAACAGTAGGGGTTGGAAGGGACCTCTGAAGACCATCTAGTCCAACCCCCCTGCCAGAGCAGGCTCAGCTAAAGCAGGGTGCCCAGGATCACATCCAGGCAGGTTTTGAATGTCTCCAGAGATGGAGATTCCACCTCTCTGGGCAGCCTGTCCCACCACTCTCACAGCACAGAAGTTTCACCTCATGTTTAGATGGAACTTCCTATGTTCAAATGATGGTTTGGGATTGCTTGGCCTCAGCCCGTGGACCATGGGAGGGATGGAGACAGGCGGGGCTGGGAGGTGTGGAGCTGCCTCCACCCCAGCCCCACAGGAGCCACCGTCCAGCCCTGGGAGCAGAGAAACTCTGAAACCGCCGGGCCCTGCTGTGTTTAACCTGGCTAATGATCAGCCAGCTGGGACGTGGCCACTCAAGGGCACAGGGTAAATGAGCCCTTCTGCCTTTGCTTACACAGCACACACAGCTGGGCCCTTCCCACCAGCAGCAATGGGGAAATGCCAGCTCAGGAGCTGCATCCAAGGGCTTGGCCTGGGAGAGCAGCCCAGGAGATGCTGCCCAACCCAACTCTGCTCCCAGCTTCCCCCAAGCAAGAGCTGACTCTAATGTGGACAGTTGCATCTCTCTGCAGAGATGTTTGTGCATCCGAAGGCAAATCCAGGGAGCTGGGATGTTGTTCTTTGTCCTTCTGGCATCCATCAGAAGTTGAGTCAGGAGTTAATGTGAAGCTCTGGGGTCAAAAAGAAAGGCCTCCTTTGTGTACCTCATACTTGGAGACCCCACAAGGTTTGCTACGACACCCTCTTACCTGCCCAGAGAGCTGGTGCTTTCCCCTCCATGGCCAGCTGCAGCAGTTTCACAGCAAACTCCTTCCTTTCACTACCCAGTTCAGCCTCCCACATTCCCAGGATCCTCCCTGAAGTCTGCACATGGCTGCCATGATGAGGAACCACAGGTCTTTGATGGGGTATGATCTCATACCTGCAGTGGGAGAGTGTCAGAACTCAGAAAACAGAGCTCATGGCCACGGCTGAGGAAATCCCTTCCCATCCGAGAAACACCCCTCCTAAAATCTCATCCAAAACCACCCTCTGACCAAAGGCTGAAGACATCAGGTCCTGTGCTTCTCCCAAACCCAACAACAAGATGTTGGGATCAAAAGCCTGGTGGAACAGAGAGGCTGCTTTGCCTGAGTGCTGCACATCATGGGATCAAAGGGGCAGGCAAGGCTGGTGTGAACCCTGCACAAGCAAGCACAAAAGACCAGCAGCCCTGAGACCTGCCTGCCCCATCTCCTCACTCCCACTGCTCTCTGGGCCCCAGCACCAGGCTCAGCTGCTCTTGAAGACTCACTCTTCACCCAGCCCACCACAGGGTCCAGCATTGCTGGGTTGACACAGTGCCCGCCTGGAGCTCTGCTCCACATGGACCTGTCTGTGGGACTCATCTTAGAAGACAGTTGGACAGAGATGTCCGTGGTGCTGGAGAAGAAGGATGTATCTCCCAGTTTTGGAGACTAAAAATAGCACATGTCCTCTGCTAGGTACTCACCTCTCTTAATGTGAGTGTTTTAACACTTGGGCTGGCACCTGGACTTCACCTAGGGTGGAGTCTCCATCTTCGGAGAATTTCAAAACCTGAATGGTCTGGCCCTAAGAAACATAATGCAGATTTTAAGCCAGCTCTGCACAGAGTAGGAGGTTGGACCAGAGATCTTCTCAGGTCCCACCAATATGAATTCTTTCTGTGATTTTTTCAGCCCCTGAACTTCTGCTCTTGGCTGGCCAGTGAAAAGAAATGGGCCTATCCATAGGTTCACATCTAAGGCAAGTTTGGGAAACCCAAGGACTGGATTTGACCAGCTGTGGGTTTTGCTTTGCATGGGAAAGCCAAGGCTTTACGTGTCTCTTATATATTCCTCCCACTTAAGTTAATATTATTCTTCTTGTGAAGAGGAAACCACTTAAAATGGCTCTCACAAGTGCTCCTCATCAGCTTGAGTGAACAGAAAAGTGAATACAGACTGTTCTTAGGTAAATGAAGTCCACTTCAATTGTCACTTAGGGGTTCAAAGCCACTTAATTAATACACTTCAGCTTCACCTCCCTGTACACAGATCCAAAGAGACACCTTCCATCCACTTTCACTGCTCAGCAATTGAACAACACGACTCAATCCACATGGTGTTTGAACCATGGTGAACCTCACCCAAGCCCAGAGTCAAAATCCTCTTCTGATGCAGTAGACCCAGAGCAATTTTCAGCATTTCCTTAGCCCTTCACTCCACACCCAGCAGCCAGCACCTGCTCAGAGCAGTAGCAAACCCCAGTTCTAGAGATCACATAAATTTTCATATGTTCTCAAGTTTCCAAAGCTCTCTGCTTTCTCTTTCCTCAGATCACAGAGAGCTGAACCCACTGGAGACACATGCCCCAAGTCCCCACACAACACTAACAGTTGGAGCTTCTGAGTGATTTTTTTGTGCTGTTCTGGCAATAACTACTCATTCCACACCTGCTCCCTCAAAGGATGATGTTAGTCCCATCTCAAGCAAGAGATCGACTCAAGACTTCCAGTGTCTCTTCCAGCCAATAAGTCCCGTGTCATGGCAGTCCCTGCCTTCCTAGTGGTGGGAAGTGCTTCTCTGCCCTTTTCCCTTCCTTCCTTCCTTCCTCCCCCTCCCTCTCAATTGCAGAGGTCTCTGGTTGCACCCTCCCAGGGAGTGGAGCAGAGGCAGCCGCTCCCTGCCTGCCCGGCAGCTCGGGGTAGATCAAGGGAGGGATTTGTGCATTGACTCTGTGTTTATGTAACTCCTGTGCGAGGCCTGGCCAGGAGCAAAGAGGGATCTGACCCACATAAATAGTAACGAGCAGCATTTTTAAACTAAATCATCTGGAAAATTCACAGATGATTCCATCGGTTCCTTCTATTGTGTCACCGGAGGGTCATAAATAATTCAGCCTTGCTCAAATATTTATGGAAATCCATTTAGCCCTCAGTCCGACGTCACCTCCCTGAGAAAACAGTTTCCTTTCATATCTCAAGTGCAAACTGGCTGCCCTGCATCTCACCAGCCTCCCCAGGGCCAAGGGCACCTGTCACCTCCCAGCAACATGTCCAGGAGCCAGCCCAGACAAGCAGGTCCCCAGTCAGCTCTGGGGCCAAGGGGACCACCAGGCAGATGAAGCTGGACATGCTCCTCCAGTAGCAGGTCCAGCACCTGACTCTCTTCTGCTGTGACCACCCTAAGCTTCACAATGGGGAATATGCTCTGGCCTGGGGCAGTTGTCAGCTCCAGAGCTTAGGAGCAGCACTTGGCAAAGGTGTTGGCACATGGGGAACAGCTCCTGTGCAGCTGACAACTAATGCTCAGGTCAACAAACCCTGCACAGGAAAGAGGCTCTCTGATGTGATTGAAGGTCGTAAAATAAACTCCCACAGAGCTCCCCGTGCCTGCTCCCAGGGCAAGGTCCACAGCTCTGCCATACCTACTGCTCTACAACCTGAGCCATGACCCAGCACTTGCAGCTCGCTTCCTTGCCTCCTCTCTGGCTGACACAAGGCAAGGATTTCCAAGACCTCTCTTCCAAAAAGCAGAGTGGCCACACAGGCTGCCCATCATCACCCAGGAAGATTTCTGCCCACATGGTCAGACTCCTGGCCCTGAGCACCAAATTGATCCTTCTGAAAGCCCAGCATGTACATGGGCAATTCCTGTCTCTTGATGAAAAACCCACTTCATGGGAGCTGTGACTCTTCCAGCACCTTCATTGCACACAAAGAAACAGGACAAATTCCCAGGGTCAAAAAGCTGTCCCCTTCTGCACATCATCCAGGGGTGCAATATGCTCAGAGAGTGACTAGACCACCACACAGACCAAGACCAAATCACCTCCCAGCTCAACCACCAGCACAGAAACTGGGGGGCAGCCATACACAGCCCATGCCTGTATGGAGAAGCCACATCTTCTCCAGCCTCCGTGTTCCCTGCAGCTCCTGGAAGAATTATTCCTGGTAGGTCACTTATCTGGCCTTTCCACAAGTTTCTGAGCTCCCTTCTCTCCTCTGGTGTACTTTACTGGGAACAACATGCAGAGCTCTGCAAAGCCACGACACAGCTGGGTTCCCATGGAGCCATAGTAGACACCAGGACACCTCCTCATGTAGGGTCCCATGTAGGTCTGTCCCAGACAGCAATAAACTGGGCAGACACTAGGCTGGAAGTCCCTGGGGGACTTGAGGTGGCACGGCCATGATGCAAACACTCCATCCAAGGAGGGAGCATTTGTGGTGGTGTGGGAGAGATTATCCTCCTGTGTTTCCACCACTGGGATATTTCTGCAGCAAAAGCACCAGTCTACAAGTTTTGGCTCGAGCACCCTTTGGCTTCTGGGACAGGAGCCAAGCCTGGGTAGGGAAAGCTTGGGGCAGATTTTCCAGAGTATGGCCAGGGTCATTGGCAGCCATAGAGGTGAAACATTGATGTTTGTTCCAGCCTTTCAAAGTGTTTCAGATCCTCCAATTCTTCTTGCAGGACAAGGCAGAGAGAAGGTGTGACTGGCAGCCTGAGGGGCTGTAGGAGCTGGTATCATTGATAGCCAAGTTCTGCACCCTCTAAGCTGAAAGAACCACAAAAGCACACAGTCCAGTGTGTGAGGAGTGTCTGTGAGCTCCTCCAGCCCCAAAACTGGATAAGAAAGGTCACGGCATTTCTCCTTCCCAGGCCTCCACCAAGGATTCTGCATCTTCTGCTTTCTCCGAGTTTCCAAGTTAGACAAGGGCTGATCCAGGGCATGCACCATCACATGAACCCACATTTCTGGCCTCATGTGAGACTAGAGCTGTCCTACAGAAATCTTCTGCACTGACAGCTCTTTCCTGGGCCAAGGATCTTGGGGCAGTGAGCACTGAAGTGGAGACTCATTGCTCAGAGCTGCCTTGGAAATTCTGGCCTCTCACTTATAACAAGAGGAAAGGCAGAGGTCCACAATGAGCAAGAGGCCCAGAACCCCATTGCTGCACACTCTGAACAAGGTGCTCTGGCTGGCTCTGATAGGACACATCCCTCCAGAAGCCCCATGGCTGTGGTGGAGGTAGAGGGCCCAGCTGGGTGTAAGATCCAGTGGTAGTCTGAGCACCAGAAACTGAAGGTCTCTTCTGTTACACATATGACCCACCCATCCTTGCTGGCAATCAACCAGCACAGAGGAACAGGACAAGACACCAGGTCCAAGCATTCATGCACCATGTGAAGTGACCTGGCTCTGTCAGACACCAGCACCAGCTCCGCTCCCTACAAACTTCAGAGGTCTCTGCAATTATCCAGCTCACTGGGATTTGAACAGCCCAATTCAGCTCCTCACACTGACCCACAAACCCAAATCAGAGATCAAGCAGCAGAAGCAGCAGAGGATCTTGGTGTGTGTTAAGCAGAAAGCTGCAGAAAAAAAGAGACACTCTAACTGAAGAGTCACAGGTCCTCCAAGCAGGTGTGGGCACTGTCACTGCTTGGTAGAGGACAAGCAAACTCAGCTTGCAGTGATGGTGCACACTGGAGACCCCACAGAACTGACAGCTCTTTGGTCTGCTCCATGCAGCAAATGGGAGTTCTATAGAGCATCACCTTGAAGGACAGAGCCAGGGGGGGTGACTAGTCCATGAGAAGACTTGCAGCTGTGTGGCCTTCACCCAGGCAAGCATGGAGGAGATGGGAGCCCTTGCAAAGCTGGTGCCACTTAACTGGACTGTCAGGTATGATGGGGCCAAGATTCACAGCTCAAATTGCCAAGCTTAGGAAAACAAAGGCTAGAGAAATAACAAGTTGGGATAAAACAGTCACAGTCCTCTACTGTGTCTTCTGTACATAAATCAGTCTGGAGAAGAGAAGGTTCTGAAGGGACCTTCTTGTGGCCTTCCAGTGTCTGAAGGGGGCTACAAGAAAGCTGGGGAGGGACTTTTTAGGCTGTTGGGTAGTGGTAGGACTGGGGGGAATGGGTCAAAACTAGAGGTGGGGAGATTCAGATGAGATGTTAGGAAGAAGTTGTTGCCCATGAGGGTGGGGAGACACTGGCACAGGTTGCCCAGAGAGGTGCTGGAAGCCCCATCCCTGGAAAGTTTTAAGGCCAGGCTGGATGGGGCTGTGAGTAACCTGGTGTAGTGGGAGGTGTCCCTGCCCATGGCAGGGGGGTTGGAACAAGATGATCTTTAAGGTCCCTTCCAACCCTGACAATTCTATGATTCTATGAAATGTAAACTCCAGAACACAAAAAATCAAACCAAACAGTGTCACAGACTCAGTACACAGAGCTTCACATCTGCTTTCCAAGGGTTTCTCCTAGGGTCATGTCTCTCAGCACAGCATTGCTAAGTCTCATCAGCCTTTCAGACTCTCCTCTTTCACCCACACATGACAGCAATGCTGAGGCACCCTCAAGGCCCATGCACATCCCATGTCTGCACATCCCATGTCTGCACGTCTGTAGGTGTCACTAGATGAGAGGACCCCTGTTACTCCCACACGTAAGAGGACCAGTGATCCATACAGGGCGTAGCTTACCATTTGTAAGGGAAGGCTTCAGGTGATCCTCCCAAAATCACAACCCTCTTGTCCCTCAATTAAGCTGTGATCCCTGCTGGGGTTTCCAAGGTGCCACCAGCTTCAATGGGGCAAGGAGAAAGGGAGAGTGGAGCTCAAAGGAGCTACCCCATCTGCCCCAGGAGAGCTGCAGCAATAGCCAAGCCCCTCTGAAGAGCAGCATGATGCAGTTTGCCTCAGCTCCAACCCAAAGGACAAGTCTCCCCCAGCACACCCGGGCTTGGGAGACAAAGGGATCAGGGTGTGCACAAACACTACTAACATGGAAGAGCTTCACCAGAAATAACCAGCTCTTGTTAGGAGAAAATCCCAGGGAAATTTTTGACAAAAAGATGGGTAGAATCCTTTTCCTGTTGTTTTGGCCTCCCTGTCTGGAAAAGTCCCTCTCTTGCCCAGCATTTATGACTGGGGGCCTTGGAAAGTGTATTTTTCTTTGTCAGACTGGAAGGAAAGGGATGTTCCTGGGCTGCAGGGTCCTGAACTGCCTGGCATTTGAGATGCCACCTACCAATTATCCCTAATTCATAGCCCCATTCTGAAAGTGTCTGTCTCTGCACCAGTGCCAGGAGGTCCCCTGGTCTTTCTGCAGAGCTGCTCCTGGAAGCACGTGCATTAGTTGTGCTTTATTCAAAAAGGGGTTAATTTGCGCCCTCTTCTCCCCCCAGCACAGTAACACAATCAACCTCAAAAGAGGTGCTTGGCTTTCTCCTCCATTCTCCAGCCATCACATCTTGGCTCTTAATAAATTATTCAGCTTTCCTAAATATGCATAGGGGTCTCATTAACAACTAATTTTGCTTATTTAAAACAAATGCATAATCAAACCACTATAGTGTTTCGCCTTTCTTACATTCATGAATTATTCACGTGCCAGGAATCTGCATACAAATTTATTGATTCTTAACAGGGTGCCTTTTCCACAGCCTGGAAAAAAAAGAAACCCTGGTTATCCTGGCTTTGAACGTTTTGGCCCAAAGTCCCATCTAACAACTGTTTTCCTGGGGGCAGAGGGCAGGCAAACCCAAAGGCACCTGGAATCCCTGAGTGCAACAAAAGGGAGCGTGTCCAACACTGCAATTGATCAGTTGTACTCGCAGCCCTTTCCCAGGGTGCCAGAGGTTTGTTGTTGCAGCATCTATTTCACCGGCTTCTTGGTGCCTGGGCAAGGATGGGACGTCTTGTGAAGGCACCAGAGTCACTGGATCCAATCTGGGCTTATCCCACAAAAAAGCCCTGAAGATACAAATGTGTGCAGGGTCAAGAGGGCAGAGGCACCAATGAGAGTTTCAGCCTTCAGGGCTGCTCAGCCACCACTGCTTAGGGGAGCAGGGCATTAAACCCCCACACAGATGCCTGCACCTGCACAGCCCCCAACTCCTGGCCCGTTGCATCTCCGGACCCTACATCCTTGCATAGATTCTCTTGCATCCTCTTTTTAGGAGGAACTTCTTCTCTCTGAGGGTGGTGAGACACTGGCACAGGTTGCCCAGGGAAGCTGTGGATGCTCCATCCCTGGAGGTGTTCAAGACTAAGTTGGATGGAGCCTTGAGCAATCTGGTCTAGTGGGAGGTGTCCCTGCCCATGGCAGAGGGGATGGAACTAGATGACCTTTGAAGTCCAGCTTCTATGATTGGAGGTTCCAACCCGAACCACTCTATGATTCTATGTTTCTTGCATAAAGGAGCTGGTCCTATCTTGCTCTCAGGCTCACAGAATTACAGACTAATTCAGGTCAGAAGGGAACTCTGGAGTTTTCCAGTTCAATTTTTCCAATGTATATCCACTATCTCTTGTCCTTCTGTGCACTCTTGTGAAGATCTTGGGTCTCTCTTCCTGATAAACTCCTCCTGCCCCAACCACCCCTGGTTATTATTTCTCTCCAGCCAACAAGACCTGCCTAAATCTCAGGCTGAGCTCTGGAGGGGCATTGGCCTTAATGGCAGCCACAGCATCACAAAAGCTTCTACAAACCCTCCTTATTCTCAAAAAAGGGCATTTTTGGAGGAGGCTTTGACAACCCCATCCCATGAGAAGGGACTACAGTGAATGTTAGAAATGAAGCCATGGAGCAGTGACCTTCAACCCATTGTAAACAAAGAGGGATTTAGAAACACCTGTTCATCTTCTTGTAGGTACCTCCAGGTCCTCAGTTCCTGGCACCTGCTGGTGGCTGGAGGTCTAAGGGGATATTAAGAATGTCTCCATGCTCCCCAGTTGGAGTCCTTGGTATGAGCTCCAGTACACACAGCTCCTTCCTGAGGTATGCTATGGTCCTCCAGCCCAGGGGAAGGTCCATAAATGCCAGGCAGAATCCCAGGAAACACACACTTCTTGTGCTTGCAGGGAATTGTCAATGCTCCTTCAGTTGGCAAGAGCTGCACGTGAGTCAATCTTTGCAGAGAAGCTTCAAGCTGCATGTCCCTCAAGAGCTCTGATCTGTTTGGGAACACCCAACCTTAGGACAGCGCTCACCTCTGCAAAGCCAATGTCCAGCCCTCAGTGGCTGTAGCAGTGTTTTTGGTGAGCCCAGGTTCACTGCCAGCATGGACATTTCAGTTCTACCCCAACACTGTGACCAGGGCAGCAGCACTGAGCCCAGGGGAATTTGTGGTGCTGCCTTTCAAGAAGAGTCGTCCTTGCAGGGCTGGCTCGGGGCACGTCCCTGGCAGCCTCTGGGTTCAGCACATGTGGCCTCGGTCAGAGATGTCTCACATGGGGCACAACTGCACCTCTGTAGCCACGTCTCTCTCTGAGCCCCTGCTGACAAAGCCAGGGCTTATCTGCCCCATGAGCCGTGTGAGTTTCCTCACTGAGAGAACATCATGGTTCACTTTATTCATCCTTTGAGAACTGGGCAGGCTTTCTTTTTTCTGTTTGCTTAGTAAGGGACCAGGTTACCGTGTTTTAATTTCATTTCTTACTCTTTCATGATAAAAAAAAAATCCACTAACCACAGGGGGACCACGTAAACAATTGTTTAAATGTAAAATTTAAAAATCAAATGTAAACAATTGTTTAAATGTGAAAATTGTAAGCAATTTTTATAACACAGTGGAGTCCTGAGACAAGATCTCTCTTTCTTCCCTTCCCTGTCTTCATTGCTGGCTGGCTCTCTATCTACTCATCTGCTTGTCTGCAGCTTCTTGGGGTGCACCACATGGAGCAGTCTGAGCTCTTGATCCCTGTGATGGTCTCGAGTTTTCAGCCAAGACGTGTTCAGAGAGGACCTGGTGGTGCCACAGATAAGACAGAAGGAGCTGGGTTGGGGAGATATGCTTTGCACACAGAGGGATGCAGGGTGGCCGTTGACTGCCCATGTCCCACACATTTAGCTCAAGGCAGTGGTGTGCTGACCCATCCTTGAATGAGGGGATGGATCTGCTCCTCACTGGCCCTGCAGAGGTGCCAGCACATCGTGTCATCCTGCCACCAGAGCTGGCAGGACTACATTGATTATAACGTGCTGCTGTGAGTCACGGGTGGCTTTGCCAGAGCTCCTCACACGGCACTTGGAGAAGTTAATCACACTCAGCGTGACTGCTGGAGACAAAGGCATCGAGGAAATGGCCGGTGCTTCCAGGCTGTTCTGGATGTCTTCTCAATGACCCATGGCCCTGCTCACTCAAAAGCCATCGCTTCTCCTCCCAGCTGATGACACTCTGGTACCACAACCTCTGCTGCTCCTCCCCGTGTGGCTCAGCTCTGGGGTCCCTCCACCAGCTGGGACACCAGCAGGGCTTTGCTGAAGAACTGAATGCTTCTGCCCTGTCTTCAGACTGGACAGGTGAGGGGGGGTCTGGGTGAATGATGCAGGAAGGGTAGGAAAAATGGAGAGCAGAGATGGAAAGACACTGAGAGGAAGGGCAGGATGACATCAGTAACCAAGGAGTTGAAGCGCTGAACTTGTTTGTAAACTATGGTCCCATGAATCTTTGGAAAAACATTTAGTTTCTTAAGTAAGAGAAAACTGTCTTAAGGTAGAGCAGCTAACATCCTGCTCCAATCAGATGAAGGATCCCAGGAGAAACTCCATCTCATCAGAACAGCACCAAGGGACACATTGACCAGAATCTTGCAGCAGGTCTGCTTAAAGTGCATCTGAACGCATGTTCTCAAGAGCTAATTCTGTGCAGACAGCAGCCCTGAAACAGCAGCTTCTAAGAAACATGGCCAAGAAGAGAGACAAAAGGCAAGTGAAAGAGACCATTTCAAGCCTGGGTGCTGAAGTTCCTGGCAGTGTGGCAAGGAGGCTTTTGGTTCCTGTTGAAGAAGCAAGTTTGTGTTCTTGTTTTGGAAATGGGTAGAAACAGATCTGTGAGTTCAGATGAAAACCACCTGAGGTGCCTCTGTTGGATTCAGTGGAACTTCAAGTAGAAAAACCCAAGTTTCTTCCTCTAAGGTCAGGCCTCTGTGGCAGTTTCTGTGTCCTCAGCCTGTCCCTGCTCCTCTGTGCCAGGTCCCTGCACTTTATGAGAGCTGAGTACATCCCGTGGTTGTGGAGCAGAACCGGTAACCAGGGTGCCTGCATCCTGCAGAGGGTGGAGAAGGTGCCATCCTCGACTCGTTGGGTGAGAATGAGCCAGTCATCTGCCTCTTGCAGACCTTGTTTTCCCAGATGGAGATGGGTCTATTTACCTACATTAGTAAACACCAGTTTACAGCCTGGGTTAATGCTGATTTCCAAGTGACTGCACTAAAGTCTCATCCAGGCTTTAGCACCCATTCAGAGCTTCCTTCTTTCCCAGCACTTCACAGGTCAACTGCAGAGCAACATAGATGCAACAAGAAGCTGATATGGGTGGTATCAAAGTCCAGCTCCTTCCTGCAGCTGCTCTTCAGAGTGAGTTCCCCATGAAGAGACCCCTCACACAGCACCCGAGAGGAGGAGATCACTTGACTTTTCTTTTGCCCATGGCAGCTGAACCTCCTGGGGCATATTCCCGATCTGCTCTTCAGAGATGAGTGGCTGACCTGCTCTTGACACTTCCATCCAGACAGAGCCCAGCACACGCACACCCCTTCAGCATCTACCCATGGCTGAGTGGGAGCAGATGAAATCCAGACATGTCATGAGAACAAATAGACAAACAGGTTGTTTATTGTTTATGGCTTTGCTGCACAGTCTGAGAAGCTCTCTGCTGGTCCCTGGGGGTGTGTGCACCGGTACCAGCCGTTCACTGCCCTCCCTGCCTGCCCCATGGAGACAGGGAGCGGCAGGGAACGTCTGGATTCCATAAGAAGCTGAGATACTCATATAGGAAGCATTAATTACAACTCTCAACATTTAATTATACATTCCCTTGGTTTCCACCGTATATTTACAGCTGAAAAGCCTCACTAATTGCCTCTGTGCTTCCATAGCTCAGATGTGAGCTCACATTCTAGCAATGGCAGAACCACTCAGCACGTTCCAGACCAGCTCATGACATTAATGATCTGCCACTTATTTACGGGCACCTAGAGAGAGCTAAAGAGGAGGACATGAGTGTTCGTCACCAACCTCATTCCCTGCTTACAACAGCAAGTCCCAAAAATGGCCTCAGGCAGTTTAGAAGACCAAGAATCTCCTCGAAATCAGCAGAGGAATGGAGTTGTTCTGGGGGCAGTAATCATAGAATCATAGAATCGTAGAACCATGGAATCATAGAACCATGGAATCATAGAATGTGTTGGGTTTCAAGGGACCTCTAAAGGTCATCTAGTCCAACCCCCAATCCATGGGGAAGCTGAGACCTTGAAGGACACAAGACACTGCTCCAGTGGAGCTCCTTCTAAATGGACTGCAAACCAGAACTGATCTTCTGTGAATATCAGCAGATAGGAGGTGATTGCTCTCAGAGTCACACCCTGGGTGCTTCACCAGGTGCCCACAATACCCAAGGATGCTCATGGGCACAGGGATAGCACCAGGACTTACGCTGTAGAACTGAGTCATATCACGAAATGTCCCAACCACATCCTTTCTCTGCAGTTCCCTGCTCCCTTCCCATTCCCCGTGGTGTGATGCTGCCTGTGCTCGGGTGGAGGGGATAAGTTGCTGTGATGGGTTTGTGCTCCCCTTGGAGTGGCGTGGCTCCAAGCCTAGAGCATCTAGATCATTGACAGGGCACAGGGAGAAGGGAGCAGCCTCCTTTCTGCACTGATGCCAGCACTCTTCCATGAAGCTGGGCATGCAGAGCTGGGCCTGAATTAGGACTTCAAACCCCTCTCTGAGCACTGGATGACTATTGTCTCTGCTGTGTGGGAGCAGCTTCTTCCAAATTATGGTTATGTGATCCAGGAACAGGAGCCCGTGGCACATTTTGTAAGATCGCCCATTTTCCATGGAAGATCCTCCCCCAGTGCTTGCCAAAGGGACTGGCCCAACTGGACAGGAGGCACCAGGTTGTTCCCAGAACCAGGCGTGATCTGTGCAAATATGCCCTGTCCTGCCCTCCCTAAACACAGACGGGAAAACTGCTGCACAGAGACACTCCCAGGCTTCCCTGGAAGCCATGGCAGGGACATGCCCATGGGGTGAGTGTGCAGGAGCTCCACTCTACGATGGTGAGGAGCAATGGGCTGAACCCAACCTTGGAAGGCAGGGAGCAGCAACTGCCTTACCCAGCTTCCCAGGACAGCCTTGCCAGGCTCTAGCCTCTGTATGCCCCTTCCACCCTGGTGCTGGGTGTCACCAAAATCACCTGGAGATTCTTCCTATAGTCTTTTCCCATGGATTATGACAGTCCTGACCATAGAGAGCTTGGAAATATCCTTCTGCCTTATCACATCTAATGCACAAGCACCAACTGGCTCAAAGGGAACAGCCGTAAAATAACCCAGCTTGGGAACACAAGACAATGCTCCTGAGACTGCCCGTGCTGCTTGGAGCACACGTGCTCCCAGCTTGGCAATATGCTCCCATCAGCAAGACCACGTCACAGCGACCTCTCCACGGGCTGCCCCCGAGGATCCTGCAGCATCCCTGCAACTCCTCGTTCTTCAGGAAGCACCAGAGCTGCCGTGTCTCTTAAGTCAGCATTGAAAGAGTGAGAGGACCAGTGGTGTTCAGTTCATGGAGCTTAGTCCTCTGTGTTTCTGGGCCCTGTAGCATCTCTGAAGCCCACACATCACAGTACCAGGGCTGTAGTGACAAATATGGCTTCATTTCTGTGAGGGAAGGAGGAGAATACGCCCAGCACAGTAGAAATGTGACCACTCCCTGCTGCACTCTGCCCTACTTGGAGACCAACAAGATAAATCCTACTGATTCCCAGCTCGTCTTCTTGCTCTGCTTTTGGTCAGGCTGACACAGACACCAACACACAGAGGCACCTGCATTGCCTCTCAGCATCAGCTGCAGCTGCCTAGGGTTGGCCCCAGAAGAGCTGAGTTCTCCCTGCAGCCCAGAGCCTTTTATCTAAACCCACCTTCCTAACCAGACAGGGGATTCAGCCCCCCTGAGATGGCAGAGGGATGGATCCCCACCACTGGGCTAAGCAGTGAGTGTGTGTAGGTGGGAACACAGCAGCTTCCATCCCATTACACTGCGTGGCAAAGGTGGTGGGTGTGTGCAGAAACAGCAGCATGGTCCAGGCTGAGCACTGGGCTCAGCAGCAACAGGACCATGTAAGAGCACCAGCTCCAGGCTCTCTGCATGACTTGGTTTCTCTATCTCTTAAAAATAGGAACTCTGAGGGTGGCAGAGCACTGGAACAGGCTGCCCAGAGATGTAGAGTATCTGTCTCTGGAGACATTCAAAACCCACCTGGATGCCATCCTGTGCAACCTGCTCGGGGTGAACCTGCTCTGGTTACTAGATGATCTCCAGAGGTCCCTTCCAACCCCCACCATGCTGGGATGCTGTGATTCTGTGAATGACCATTCACTGTTTTGGGGAAGTGCTAACCTGGGTATGAGGTTATGGGCATGAGCCTTGTGGGTCTTCTTGAAACATCTCCTGGGGACTGCTTTCTAAGACAGCTGAAGGGGAGGGTGGCACACTGGCTATGAAGAACTTACATGGAACCCCTGGCCTTCCCTGTCTGTGTTGGTCATTAGGTGCCACCAAGAAGGGGACGTTGTCTGATGCTACCACTGGTTTTATGAGCTCTTCCAAAGAAGCATCCTCATGGTATCACTGAAGAAACAAGCTGATGTACAACCACACCACCTGGGAAGGTTCTCCTCCCCCTCTACTCTGCCCTGGGGAGACCACATCTGGGATACTGTGTCCAGTTCTGGGCAGTTCAAGAAGGACACGGAACNCCTCTCCTCTGGCACTTCCTTGCCCAAGCCAGTACCTGGTAGTCAGATGGTCACAGCAGGTCATTCCTTAGCCCATCCGCTGTTCCCCAAGGACAGATCCTTTGCACTTTGGCTAAACGGTCACAGTGGAGTCATCCAAGGAGTCATTCAGCCCTGGGCCACCTCTGGCCAAGCACACAGCTGGTGTCCAGTCCTTAGGGCAATACAGAGCCATGCACTGCAAGACAGAGAGTAGACATGCCTGGGGCGCAGCCCATAGACTGTCCTTAAAGCTCAACAACTAATTGCCCTGAGGATGGATGGATCTGCTCCTAGTAGGTGGTGTCCATTCATTCCTCTGCAGTTAGGAGAGAAATGCCCCTTATGACAATGACTGTGAAAAGGCATCTCCACCCTGACAACTGGGTGGAGAAAAAATGAGGAAGAAAGTCTCAGTTCCTGATGTCTTCTGTCCTGCTTGGCCTCCACACATCGCCCTTGTGATTGTTAGGGTTTTACAGGTGCAGGGCCATTGGGGTCTGCTGCTTTGCTTTCACTTCCTTGGGTAGGTGGCCCTGCATGGGCAAGGGCAGGGAGAGGGAGCCAAGGACATGTCCCCCACTGGAAACCCTCCCAGCCTTCTCTCTCCTGGTAACAGCACAGGTCCAAGTCCCCTCTCCACTGACCCACAAGCCAAGTGGCTCCCAGCTGGGATGCACCACAGCAGAGCTGCAGAGACCCAGTCCTGGGGCAGGTTCTGCAGCTGCAGAGGCACCAATGGGAGGCCCACACCCCGTGGGACCTGTGCAGGGACTCTGCTGGGGACAGCAGGTCTCCCCACCTCACTGGAGACCTGCATCCAGGATCCAGCTGTAGGGACATCAGCACAGAAAGGCCAGCCTGAAAACTTCTCACCAGAGCTGATAAGGAGGTACAGAGGCCTCCCCCCATGGAGAACCACCCCAGGGCAGCTCCACATGCTGCATATTCCAGCTAAACACCTCTCAGAGGACAGCAGCTGTGATGGGATTTAGAGAGAGCTGGGGAGGAACCAGAAGAACCCACAGCCAGCTCCTGCCTGACTGCCCCATCTCAACCACTGATCCCAACTCTTGTTAGGACAACCTGGAGCACTAGAGGATGCCAGCCAGGGGCCACCTTACAGTGTAACCATCCATGGGGGGGAGGTTTCTGCCACACCTGCTCAGACCCATCCAGCTCCCAAGGGCTTCCTCTTTCTTCTGACCAGCCATGCTCCCAGTAACCCTGGTGCTGTGCCTGTGGTCACTGGGAACAGCCAGGTCTCCCCATCACCACACCTCCCTGCAACCATGATCCCTCATGCACAAAGTTTTAACTACTCCTTGTGTCTCAGCCTATTCACCTTCACCCGTGGCCACAGACTCCACACAGCTCCTTGACCAGCCCCACACCGGGTGGTGTTTGCACTCAAACCTGCAGGATGCTCAGTGAGCAAGGTGCCATCCAGCTCTTGTCCAGCTCCCATTAGAGACAAGACAAGGACACCCTTGACCTTGGGAGAATCTGGAGAAGTCCTCACCTGGCTCAATGTCTATGTACAAGCTCATTCCTTCGCTCAGCCAAGGGTTTTCATTCCCATTTAGGGAAATTACCACATTTTCCTGTGTTTGTGACGAGCATCAGAATAAAACACTTCAAATTCCATCTTAATGGGATCCTGCCCCTAAGGGACAAAAACTTTTCCTTCGCAGCAGTCTCTGCCTGAGCCATGCATGAGTACTTGGAGACCTTCCCAGTGTTTACTTGGAGCTGCGAAGAGCTGCCAGTTGGTTGAGTTGTAAAGCCCTTATTAGAGCTTTCACCAGAGGAGATTGTGGAGGCTGATGCCCTCCATGTACCCCCATACCCACCTACCTGCCCAGCCTGCAGCACAGGAGGAAGCTGGACCTTTGCTCTGTGTCCTGTTCCTCACCAGGCAAGCAAGGTACCAATGCAGAGGAGAAAAGGGGTTGGACCTTTGGCTCTATAGATCTTAGACCACTGCACTGCTTTGGTTTGAACCCAACTTTGAACCATCACATTACCTGATTCAAACTATTGCAAGTGACTTTCCAGGGTGACAAAAGGGAAAACTATGGGGCTTGGTATAATCCCAGTTGATCTGTATGTTGGGAAATGAAATAGCACATGAATTTCACCACTGACAGCCACAGAACAGCGTAATTGCTGATGGGACTTACAGAATCACTGAGGCATGGGCCTGGAGCATCATGTATGATGGCAACCTCTGATTCATGTGCAGCTATGGCCAAATACTCCGTGACAGCTCTAGCAGAGAAGCCCTCACAGGGCTTCATAAAATCATAGAATTGTCAGGGTTGGAAGGGACCTTAAAGATCACCCAGTTCCAACCCCCCTGCCATGGGCAGGGACACCTCCCACTACAGCAGTTGCTCACAGCCCCAGCCAGCCTGGCCTTCCAAATGTCCAGGGATGGGGCTTCCAGCACCTCTCTGGCCAACCTGGGCCAGTGTCTCCCCACCCTCCTGGGCAACAACTTCTTCCTAACGTCTCATCTGAATCTCCCCACCTCTAGTTTTGACCCATTCCCCCCAGTCCTACTAGTCCTTCAGGGTCTCCTGTCTGTCCAGGGTTTCCCCTGGGAACCAGGAGGCAACCATCTGCCAAAGAGCAGGAACAGAGGCTGGGACAGCGTCAGGCTGCTCAGGGAAGAGGGATTCCAAATTCTTGCTGATCAAGGAGGAGCCTATTTTTGAAAATTCCAGGAGCCACAGGCTGGGCTGTGGAAAGCTCCTGTCCCCCTGCACCTCACCAGTGTCTCAGCTTGCCTGAGATGCTTCTGCCTTTTTTTGACTTATCCTGATGAGCAGCTGCCCCTTTCTGGTCTGCTTCTCAGCAGTGCTAAATGGAAGCACTTCAGATGGTTTGTAATGAAGGAATTAAAGCCAGGGTTTTTAAGTGAGCCAGAGGGAATTATGAGTCCACAATCCACTGAAGTTCAAACCTGTTGCTTTCTGGAAGAAAACTCCTTTTAGCAGCACCAGCACAGGGTATGACTTCGCTCCTCAGAGATGGGAACAAGCCCTTTGCTTTCCCAATGGTGACCAGTCCCAATGACAGCTACACCCTGGCTGTGCCAATGAGGTTCAACGTGTGTGCAGAATTTGGCCAAGAAACCCACAGGATAGAAAGTTTAGATGTCATAATACGTTGCATTATGTCACATCAAGCCATGTGATGTCCTCCTACGTTATGTCAAAACACAAAGCAGCAGCGTCCTGGTGATTCTGTCATTGAGCCTGATCTATAGTCCCCCCCTCCCAAAGCATTCAAGTCTGGGTGACAGATGAAGAACAGAATATTCTGTAATTCTCTGAGTAACTATTTTGTAGGTGCAAAAATTAAATTTCTAAGAATTTACAAGAGAAATGTTTATTAGTACCTGAATTAACATGAATACAGAGAAGATCCTTTATGAAAGGATCCAGTGTCAGGCAGCATTTCCCCCATTGATCATATCAATCAAACAGCACACATTCCCAGCCACTGATAGAGGTGAAATTCTCTGAAATATCATGGAGACACTACATTTTGGGAATATTTCCTCAGGAATAAAGGACCTTGCTGCCTCCTGCTCTCTGAGAAATGTCCTTCTGCAGCAGCTATCACTCCTCCTGTCATTCAGAGCTGTGCCACCCCTTCCTATTCCCAATTAACACGAAACCCCAGCAATGCCATTAGAAAAGCTCATCTCTCAGAAGGGCCTCTGCAATTTCAACCTAACTTTAGCCCTGATGTTTCCTTTTGCTACAGTTGTTTGTGCATAATTAGCCTCTGAAAATGATTTATCATCATTTTCCAATCTGGATGCCCCATCTGAACTGGCTGCTCTCCAGCCAGAGGTGTTTACACAACCCACGTTTGCATTTGCCCTGCACTTGCTGCTCCTGGAGGTGGGGTGGCCTGTGAGCAGGTGGGGGTCCCATCACTTCCCACCAGCTCTGCTCTGAGAGCAGCCGAGGAGCTCTGGCACTGCTGATGAGCCAGAAAAAAGTCACGATGCTGATTATAGTCTGTCAACTTCCCTAACCACTTCCAGCAATTAGATTTAAGGACTTTCTTACTAAATTTACAGAAATTGCTTCCTTCCCTCCTGTTCCTGGGAGCAGAAGCAGCAGAGCCTGATCCCAGCTCTGCCCATGTGCATTGTCAGGACAAACAGCTCCTGACGCACCCCAGTCAAGGTCCATCTCCAGACCCGGCACAGCCTCCCCGGGCAGACACCTGCACCGAGCTTCCAGGGACCCTGACCTTCACCATAACCCAAGCAAGAGATCGTGAAGAGCTTTACCTTCAAGCCAGGTGCTGTCATCTGGCAGCTGGAGCTACGTCAGCTCCCAGGCAGCGAAAGCTGGGCTGAGGTCAGCAATGAGGTGGGTTGCTCTTAACAGATCCTGGGGGATTTGTGGACTATTTGCTTCCCCTTCCCCTCAACCCCACGTACTCAATCTTCTGGTGATTTATAAATCCCTCCGATTTCGACAAGGCAGGACCCACCCCCCCCCAGCCCCTGGAGCCCCTTTCTGTGCAAACAACCACTGCACGGGGCCGATGTGACCCCACACAAAACTCTTTTTGCAAGGTTATTCCTCCCCACCCCAGCTCAGCCAGCACTGGCACAGGGGCAAGCAGGAACATGCCACCAAGGGCAGGAGCCTTGGCAGCCTTGGCCTCCACTTAGATCAGCTCCTGCCATGGGAAATGGATACATGAAAGAGAAGATCTCCACAAGGGACAGTTCACCCCCTCCCAGCCTGCACGCTCTGTTCCTTCTCCTCGCTGTGTCCTTGGCAGAACACAGGCTGTACCTTGCCATGGCAGAACACATATTTTTTTTATCTCTTGCAAAGCCCCAGGCAGCCCAGTAACACTAGACAGGAGGCAGAATTTGTACCAGAGTTCTTATCTCCCAGAGGGTCCATCCCCAGGAGGCAGATCAGCAGAGCAGTGTGATCCACAGTGTGTCCTTTGCATATCAGACCGAGAGGATGAAGAAACAGAGATTCTGGAACATATTTCCAAATCACAGGGATGGCACGAGCCTGAGTGAACATGGACCTCCCCAGGCAAGGGCTTCCTGGACCTCTTGGACTGGAGAGCATGGCAGGAGGAACCTAAGCAAGAAGCTCTTTACTATGGGGGTGGTGGAACACAGGAACAGGCTGCCCAGAGAGGTGGTGGAGGCCCCATCCCTGGAAACATTCAAGGCCAGGCTTGATGGGGCTGTGAGCAACCTGATCTAGTTAGAGATGTCCCTGCTGACTGAAGGGGGAGGTGGATTAGGTGACCTTGGAAGGTCCTTTCCAACCCAATGCATTCCATGATTCATTCTTAAGTTCTGCCCTCCTGCTCAGGTGCTGGGTTACTAAAACAAGTCCATCTCACCCACCCTAGTGCAAGCACCCAACAGTGGAGGTTCCTGGGCTGTGTGGTGCTGCAGTTTGAAGCAAAGCCCACAAGGTGAAAAGCTGAGACTGGACATAGCAAAGTCTGAGTGTTGAGGCCCTGCAGGAGTGACCTGGATGTCCATGCTGTTCCCACCACAGGAGCAGAGTGATGGGAGGACAAGCAATGAGCAAGGGGAAAGCAGTGAGTCCAGAGGGGTGTCAGGACTGAGGTGCAGGAACACCTTTCCTGGGCAAGTGCACATCTCAGGAGACTGAATTTTCAAGTCTGGATACAGAAGGTAGACTACCCCAAATGCTGCTCGGAGCAGGGCTGGTGCTGAGCCTGCTGTTTTCCCCCGTTTGCAAGACAAAGTGGGGGCTGTGTGTCCAGCTAGAGGCTGGGATGTGTTTCTGCTGTCCACCACCATCTCTGTGCTTGAAACACTCTCCAAGGTCCCCTTCCTCCACAACCTCCACTGGCCAATCACAAATGCAAGACATTTGTTCCCAAATTCCACCAAAATCTTGACCTCAGTTTTTCCTGGGCCTTCTTGCTACATTTCTGTCTTTATTCCCCCTTCTCTTGTAGCTCCCCTTTCTGAGGTGGGGATCTAAAAACCCTTTATAGGAGTAGGAGTTGCAGCCAGCAAAAACAGGGGAAAGAGTCCTTAGACCATGGGTGCCAAGACAATGGGCACCAGTCCCGTGCCCCTGGTGACCACAAAGCTGATACAGTGGCTGTGAAAGTGCTGCTCAGAGGTGGGGTACATTAAGATCTCCTTAGATTCAATGGGGAACCCAAGCTCAGAGCAGACATTTTGGGGGAGCGATAACGTGACATGAAACAGCAGCTGAACGAGAGCTTGTAGCTACAACTGGAGAGCTACCATATGAGCAACCACAGCCAGTGCTTTTAAACAGGTTCTGGGACTATCGTGGGTCCATCAGCTCAGCACCATCTGAGCTGTTCCTTCTGGAAGATGTTGGCACTGAGATTTCCTTCAGGAGCCACTGCAGTTGGCCAGGTCTCTGGAAGCACACCCTTTGCTGGCTGTGAGACACACCTTGTACAATGCAGGGGAGGCCCTCTGGGTTGAAACCATCAGGAGTTCAGGAAACCAGCAACTAAGCACCTGAATGAGCAGATCAGCCCTTGGGTCACTTTGTGGCTCTTGGTCATGATGTTTGCCTCAGCGACCACACAAGGAGACGCTGCAGGGCTGGAACCACAAATGACATGGAGGAGGTGAATGAGGAACAATTAGTCTCTGTTTTCCAGTCCTTGTGCACAGCCCATCTTTCCTCTTTCCTCTCCAGCATGCCCTGGGCTCCACCAGAGCATCAGCCAGAACTATGCTCCCCACCACCACCCACCCAGCCAGCCCCTGCCTCCTTGTCCCCACGCATGGGCTGGTTCTGCTCAGCCAGGACTCGGGCAGCTCTTGCTCTGTCCCCAGGCAGCTCCCGTGGGCTCTTGCTCAGGCAGCCCTAGACTGTTGGATTGTCCTGGGCTCATTAGCAGGACTCTGATGTGATTTATGGTTTTTTGTTATTTCTTGACTACTGGAAGAATCATGTTCTTCTTCCAAGCAGCACGAGACAGAAACTGCAGCCTCTGCAAAGATCTCATCACTTCAGCACTCCCCACACAGCACGCACCCACCCTTTGGATTTGCCTTGCACTGGGAGAGCCCCTCTCATCAGACCTGACCCACAGCACAGTCCCAGGGCACCACACTTCTGGGTGCTCCTGCCCTTCCCTGGCATGAAGCGTCCTACAGCAACCACAGCTGAGGAGTCTCCCTGGGCCTCAGCAAGATAACAAGGCCATAAGAGGCTAAGTTCAGCTGGTCTGACCTTCTACTGTAGGACATGATGAGCTCAGGGATGTGGGTCTGGCCACAGCATTGGTCCTTGGAGGTATCATAGAATCATAGAATTGTCAGGGTTGGAAGGGACCTTAAAGATCACCCAGTTCCAACCCCCTGCCATGGGCAGGGACACCTCCCACTAGGTATCAGTTAGATATCACTAGATATCAGTTAGATCACTAGATATCACTAGATATCAGTTAGCATAGACATGGAAAAGCCACGGCCCATTGCTCGGCTGGCCCCAGCTCACAGGGTTTGGTGACTCACGTTGCTGTAACCCAGAGCCTGCCTTCCTGTGTGAAGGTTTCAGCTGCCAACCGTTGGGCCATGTCCTGTCACTTCCTATGAAACCAAGGGACCACTTAGTGCCAGGGATGTTCTCCCCAAGAAAACTTCAGGTGAAACAACAAAGGTGTCTCTCAGCTCACCCTGTTCCTCGCGAGGTGAGTGGGAACCCAGGAGTGATCTCCCGTGCACTATTTTTCCATCAGCTGCTCTGCAAAAGGCCACAGTTGACCGAGGAACTTGGCCACGTGGTGATGTGCAGAGCGGAGCGAGCACTGCACCACATCCCAGGAGGGAAGTCTGGCTGTGGTGGTTCTGTCTGCTGTTTGCTTGTTTTGCTCAGCACACACGTTCAGCTGGCAGGAGGGCTCTTCATCACAAAGTGACTTCCCTCGATGTGCTCAGAAAACCATCCATCTTTAATCTTGACAAAAAACAAGCAGAAACTCAAATTGCCCTCCTGTCTCTGTAGCTTTCCCTGAAGGGGAACCTAGTCAGTGGGAGGCTTCTGGAGGGTTTCATGGAATCATAGAATTATTTAGGTTGGAAAAGACCTCTAGGATCATCAAGTCCAACCTTTGTCCAACATCTCCCTGACTCCTAGACCACATCCAGAAGCGACACATCTACTTGTTTTTTGAACCCCTCCAGGGATGGTGACTCCACCACCTCCCTGGGCAGCCTGGTCCAGTGCCTGACCACTCCCTCAGTAAAGAACTTCTTCCTAATATCCAATCTAAACCTCCCCTGCTCCCCTTCCTTACACCTCTCCTGCTCCTCTCCCCATCCTATGCATTGGTCCCAGGTGGACACTTCATGGGGAAAGGTGATCATGCTGGGGCATAGCTGTGCCTGAAGCCCAGCACAGGGACCTTCTTCCCATGAGAACCATGCCATGGAACAGTTTTTTCTCTGTCTGTGCTGCTTCCCCAAGTTGATTTGTCTTAGGAAATTATAATAGTGTATATAGTAATCATAATTTAGAAACATTCTGTCAACACACATCAATTTTAGCAGATTTTCCATTCTTTCCAAACTGTTGATTTCCTTCCTCCTGCCTCTTCTGCCCCCAGTCCCAGCCAGTCTGGTTTTTAACTGCACACACGGCGCTGCCACCTCCAGCCAACCAAAAACGTGAAATTCCCCATATCATCACACTGGCTTGGAGATCATTTAAAGCATAATTATTAAAAATCATGGGCAAACGAGGTTGGTGTGCTTTGCCTGAGTCTGAAAAGGTCACATTTCTGTCCAAGTGTCTCCACCCAGGATCCTTTTTCCTAAGTGATGGCTGAGATTCACTTGGCATTTGCTGTGGATGGAGCTTCCTCAGGGACCCGAACTTGCATGAATACTGATTTTGTTTTCAATTTGAGCCCTGGGGGTTCCCAAATGCAAAACCTCAGGCAAGTTCCTCACAAGATGGCATGAAATGTCTGCCTGGTGCTTCCTCCAGGCTCTGCCTGAAACAGCCAAAACCAGCAGCGCTCCTGCAAAGATGGCAAACCAGAAACCGGAGGGTAGTAGATGAACCGTGCCTGGCAAGCTGGGGGAAGCTATCACCTGTCCTACTCGAGGCTACAGCTGGAATACAAGGACCAGTGTTGGAGCCCAGTTCAGGAGGGAGGTGGGGAAACTGGAAAGAGACAGGTCCAGGGAGCTGGAGCATAGGGTAGAGGCTGAGCAAACAGGGATGGTTTAGCACAGCAAAGAAGAGGCTAAGGGCAATCTAACAGCAGCCCACATGGAAATCGAGATCTTCACCTCATCTTCACCTTGGAATTTTTCAAGACAACTAGAAAAAGATACAGCCAGCTTGATCTGTTGCTGGGGACAGTCCTGCTCCAAGTCCTGCTGTACTGGAGACCTCCAGACCCCTGTCCACCAGCACTTCAGTGACCCTGAAAGCCTCCTTGCCCCTGCTGTGAGTCCCCCATTACTCAGTGCCACTTAAAGCCTTCAGAGCTTCCAAAAATGTGGGAGAGGAACCCACAATATAGAGCAAAATATTGTGGAGAAGTATTGGAGAGGCAAGAAGAGTGCAAAACCTTCTTTCTTGTGGTGGCTGCAAACGAAGCAGGTGGATCCTCAGAGCCTGTGGGAGATGAAGGGGAGGGGAAGAGCAGGCAGAAAGGTGATGGAAGGAGAAGGGGAACAGGCACAGAGGTGTGGGTGCAGCTGCTTTACAGGGCTGCTTGCAAAGTGTGAGGAGATGAAGGAATGGTTTCCAGTGCTATCAGCAGCTGTGACTGAGGGCTTGTCTTCATGGCAAGGGCAGCCCAATCCCTCTGCAAGGTGGACACAAAACACAAGTGGAATCAACTTCTCTCTCTGTGCCCTTGTCCTGTGTTTCTGCTAAGGACCACCAGAGTGTACACCCTTCATCCCTCTAGACACCCAGAGCCAGTCATCCCCTCTCTCCACCATTGAACATTATACAGGTGGCATACAGTGAAAGAGATGCCACTAGGCCTTGAGAGAGCTCAGCCTTCCCACCTCCTGCTTCCTGCTGCTCGACCCATGGAGATGAGGACTCAGTGCCTAGAAATGTCCTTGGCAAGGGAACACCAGCCCAGAGCCCCTCCTCACCTGCTCCCCTCAGCACTGTCCACTTCACCCACGCTCCATGTTCAACTGAAACCCCTGGCAATTGCAGCTCAACACTTTGACGTGACCCAAAAACATTTCCTAGTGAATAAATGATCCCCTTCCCCTCTCCCAGCTGGATCACCGGGAAGTTGAGGCTCATCAGCTGGATGGATATGGTCCAGTCCTCCATCCTGGCTCTCCTAAGGACTTTATGTCCATACATCTCTCACCAGAGAACTGAGGAGATCAAGTGCTGCTGACAACCCCAGTGCATGCTCACCTGAGCAGTCCCTCTGTTGCCCTGGGAGAGCAACCCAAACCCCCCATGGCAGCACCACCACAGGGATGGGGCTCTGGGCCAGTCCTTATATCTGCTCCAGCCCCCAAAGGAGAGCTCCTATTTGGACATGTCCCCAAGTGTGGGTTTCACATTGTGGCCCAGCACTCATGGACCAGCCCTGGAGCATGCCTACCTATCCCAGTCTGCCCAGCAGCAGTAGGACTCCTCTACAGAGCCTGATGGTAACAGCACCAGCTCCTTCTGAGGTCTCCACATCTGCTGCCCTGCCAGCATCACTGCAGGAACAGCTGTGGAAAGCCAAAGAGATGGCAGCACTGGGAGCAGCCAAAGCAGACCTCAGAGAGGGTCCAGAGCTTAACTGGAGCCTTCATACCATTAGTGTAGCCCCAGAGAGCCTCCAGCAACCTTGGAGATTGGTGAGGAGAGCACTGGATGACCTCTGTGTGTCTCACCATGTACTTTCCATCACCTGCTGCAGGGTTGGGTACAATCATCCCTGACACATCTCCCCTTCCTCTCTGGGAGCTCTGCTGCCTCAAGGGCTGTCAGCAGGAGCTGGGCAGTGGAGCCAGGGGAGTGATGGTGGAGTGAGAAGTGACCCTTTCTCCTCACCTCAGTAGTGGTGGGTGAAAACCCATCAGAGCCACTCCAAACCCCCCTCCCCAGGAGTTCCACCTCCTGCCTCATTCAAACCACCATCTATGGGACACCAGGAAGCTGGGGCTCTTTAGCTTGGAAAAAAGGAGACTGAGGGGTGACCTCATTAATGTTTATAAATACAGTAAGGGAGAGGGTCAGGAGGATGGAGCCAGGCTCTGCTCAGTGGTATCTAATGATAGGACAAGAGGCAACGGGTGCAAGCTGGAACAGAGGAGATTCCACATAAATATGAGAAGAAACTTCCCAGTGAGGGTGCCAGACACTGGCCCAGGCTGCCCAGGGAGGTTGTGGAGTCTCCTTCTCTGGCGACGTTTAAAGCCACCTGGACACATTCCTGTGCAACTTAGTTTAGGTGTTCCTGCTCCGGTGGGGGGATTGGACTAGATGGTCTTTTGAGGTCCCTTCCAACCCCTGACATTCTGTGATTCTGTGATCTTCTCATGCAACAGACCTGGGCCAGAAAGGGGCTGGGCCAGTCCCCAGCAGAACCTTGCACAAGCCTCTGAATGCACCTCCTCCTCCTCCCTCAGCCCCTAGGAAGCCCACCACGGCTTCTCCACACGCTGCTTTCTAGAAACACCAAAATAAGGCCAATCTGATGTGGAGCAGCAGGTTTGGCTCTGCCACCCGGGCTGGCTGAAGGTGGCAGGTCCCCACCTCGGGAAGAGGGGGGGTCTTGCACAACAGAGCCCCCTCTCCCCACCCCCACCCGGGTGGCTGCGGCACCCCCAGGACGCTGGTGCCTCTCCCCCCGCTGGGGAAGCAGCTTCCTCCCGGCGGGGCCGCACAGGAAGCGCTGCTGGTTATTTATAGCTCCCTCCGAGAGACTCTTGCACAAACCCGGGGAAAAATCTACAACAAAAACAACCTCCCTGCACCCAGGGAGCCGGCACCATGGGAGATGTTCTCAGCACACTCCTGGCCCCACAGGTCCTAGGGAGGAGGTTGTAGGACCAGCTCTACCACACAGATGGGATGAGGAGCCTTCCCCAGGATTATTTCTGCTCTTCTCTGCTGCTGCCTTCCCCACTTGCCTCTTTCCATCTCTCACCATCTGATCCCTCCAGCTCTCCTCCATCTTCCTGATCCCCCCTCCTTATGCTCTGTGTGATCAGAGCAAGCTGCTCCCCATCCAGCCAGGTGCACTTAAGCAAGGGAATGAGTGACCAAGATGCAGAGGACACTGCTGCACAGGAGAGAAGGGCAGAATTATAGAATTAGGATTATAGAATTGTCAGGGTTGGAAGGGACCTTAAAGATCATCTCGTTCCAACCCCCCTGCCATGGGCAGGGACCCCTCCCCCTCCATCAGTTGCTCACAGCCCCAGCCAGCCTGGCCTTCAAAAGGTCCATAGATGGGGCTTCCAGCACCTCTCTGGGCAACCTGGGCCAGTGTCTCCCCACCCTCATGGGCAACAACTTCTTCCTAACATCTAATCTGAATCTCCCCACCTCTAGTTTTGACCCATCCCCCCCAGTCCTACCACTACCTGACATCCTAAAAAGTCCCTCCCCAGCTTTCTTGTAGCCCCCTTAAGATACAGGAAGGTCACAATAAGGTCCCCTCGGAGCCTTCAGAGGAATCAGAGCAAGTCATTGACAAAAGGTGACATGTATCCATCTCTCTGGGCCACAGGGAATCTGCGCAGATGCAAAGATCCCTTCCACCAGGGATTTCAGAATTTGATTTTAACTGGGATAAAAGACATGGAAACTAAATGTTGCGTTCATTATTTTAGGTAATTCCAAGTTTCCGTTTCTACCCTGAACTTTAAGTGATTTTCTGCTATCACATAAAGCAAGAAAAATATTGAGATTTCAAAACATCCACTTCCAAAGGAAACACAGAAATGTTTCACCCCAAAGGAGCTCTGAAACAAGTTCAATTACAGCTCTGAACTTCTCTTTCCTGAATGGATTCTGCTTCACTTGGTCCCGTTCCATGATTTCTTGGTAGATTTGTATAGGCTGAGGCAATACTAGTTCCAGGAATTTTTTCCTAGTCAGTTCTGGGTCTAACACAAGACCACGTCCAAGCCCAGCCATGTTCATTTCCATCTGCCCTGGAGGTATCCTCACCCTTGGCCATGTCCTGCAATCAGCCCTCTGAGCAGCCTACAAGGCACAACAGGTGATGATCTCCCTGGCACCCCAACACAAATGACCCCGCTGGTAGTTTTTCCCCATTTCTCTGTCTTACAGCTGGCCAAGCTTGCTCAGCAAAGCTGTCCTGGGGATGAGTGACACACAGCCAAGATTTTCCACCTTTCATCCCAGAGGGATGCAGGGACCACACAGAGCCCAGCCTGGACATGCTCAGAGCAGCCAGCCCCTTGAAGGAGCTTGAACTGCTGCCTCCTTCCCAGGGTTGGTGCTCATCAAGAAGGCTGCAAGCCAGCCCTGAGGTGACCCAGTTGTGGCTTGTGCTGAATCTGTGTCAAGAAGTGCTGCTGCTACCTGGAAAGCACGTCAGGTGGGCAGTGCTGGCCCAGGCACAGGGAGATTGCATCTGCTGCATTGCCCAGCAAAGGAGACAAACCAGTTACCTCTTGTTCCTCCACCATGAGGCTGGAATTGGCTCTGCCAGTCAAGCTGGGAATGGTCAGCACAGGCTGAGCCCATTGTAGCCATGGGCTCTCCTGTCTCCCTGGGCTGTTCTACCTGACTCGGACCCATTCCTGGGAGGCAGGTGGGCTCTCATGTTTAGCAAACATGCTGTGGCTGAAAACTTAGTCCATCAGAAAAATGCTCTTTGCTCATTCTTCCCGTCTCTTGGCTCTGCAGCGGCACAAGCTGAGGAGAGTGTGCAGGGAGAGCTCCACCATCATTGTCCCAAGGAAGAGATACAGGAACAGCATCACTGTGCAGCCCTCTGGAGACCAAGGCTTGAGTTACCTTCCAGGAATTCTGTCTAAAGCCTGTGGTGAAGGTGCAATGGCAGGAAGATTTACTTCAAGGTTCTGCAGGGCTTTCAAACAGTGCTTGTTTGTTTAATGGAAGCACTGAGGGATGATGGAACAAAACTCCACCTTCCTCTCCCAGGGCAGGAATAACTCCCAAGAAATTAGCAGGATTGATTGAGGCTTGGCATTTAGTAACAGTCTAATGTGGAGTCTCAGGGCTCCACTGACACCACTTGCCCCCTCCCTCCCAAATACCAAGGTGGCAGGTGTGCACCCTGCAGAGCCCAGCCAAGCTCTGCTTTGAGGGGTTAGCATTCACCCCACATTTCTCCATCAGCATTTCCAGGCACTGGTGGCTGGGCAGCGGGGCTGACTCCTGGAGCTGTGGGCAGACAGCAAGCACAGCCTGCCCCATCCGAGGGCCATGGCCACACTGGACTAGGTGAGGTGCTCACTGCCCCCCACCCTGAGATTTTGGAGGGGCCACGGAACTGATCTGGAGTGTCAGATCATCACAGCATTGTTTCTGGGGCTGCCAGACCTATAGTGGTGCTGCAGGCTCAGGAGTGCACCCCAGCAGCCTCCCCTGCTCGTGTGAAATCAGACCCCACTCCAAGTCCATCAGTCCAGGTCCAGGGGTTTCCATTTCTGGAGGGCTGCAGTGTCCAATCTTGTTTACATGCAGGTTTTGATTGCACTGGAGCCCAGAGCTGGTTCCAGGCCACATGGCTGGAGAGGAAACATTCCCAGGATCACCAGAGACCAGAGAGGAAAAAAACCCCAACACATCAATTGTTTTCTTAAGCAGGAAAGGAATCGGGAACAAAAAGCAACCTGACGTGCCAGCCCAGGCAGGCGATAACGGCTCCTCTTTCACAACACGCCTCCCGCAGAGCGCAGGGGAGGGTGACAGCAAGAGCTGGGGCTGCTCCGGGGACAACACAAGCACCAACACACACAGAGCCCTGTGCCCGCAGCTGCTGCACCTTCACACCACCACCACCGAGGCTTCCATGGCTCCTGCACCCCTGCAAGGCAGGATGGTTTCCATTCCCACACTGCAAAACGCTGGATCCTTGGAAGGATCTGGGTAAATCATAGAATCATAGAATGGTTTGGGTTGGAAGGGACTTTCCAAGGTCATCAAGTCCAGCCCCCCTGCAGTCAGCAGGGACATTTCTACCTAGGGCAGGTTGCTCTGAGCCCCATGAAGCCTGACCTTGAATGTCTCCAGGGATGGGGCCTCCACCACCTCTCTGGGCAACCTGTTCCAGTGATCAATCCCCCTCATATTAAAGAACTTTTTCCTATTGTCTGACCTAAATCTACCCTTTTCTATCTTAACACCTTTATCCCTAATCCTGTCGCTATTTGTGAACAGAATGCTCAGGCCTGGGGCATCTTGTCTTAAAGCCTGGAGCTCTGCAAATCCTGACCTTGATGCCTCAGCCCACCAGGCCACCAAACTGTGATAAGGAGTCACATGCTCAATAATCACACACCTTCAGCAGCCAGAGGTGTGGGAGAACTGGTCAACCTTCTGCAAGGACCAAGCACACTTGAATCTGAGCCACCCTCCGTTATCTGCTCTGGCTGAGGACTTCCTCCTCAGGCATGAAAAATGGTCATTCACAAAGAATGGCCATTTATCCCCAGGGGAGCATCCAGGGCTGCAGGCACACCGCTGAGAGCAGGACTGCAGGAAGCCCTGAGGGTTCAGCATCTTGTCCTGCTCCCGAGAAAGGAGATAGCAGATGATTAAGTCCATATGCACTCTCTCCATTCCATCCCATGTGTGGGGTCAGGGGCATCAACAAGGTAACCAAGAAGGACTACCTCAAATAGCATCTTACTTTATAAGCACAGTATATGAAATATATATGAGATCTGTGCTAAGCTTCATACTTGGGACCTATTTTGAATTAGCAGAACCCATGGCTGGCTGCAATGAGCTGACAATTCCAATATCCCAGCAGGGAAAGGTTTTTGTTGTGACAGAATCCCAAACTGGCGTGGATCTTGTCATTTTTCTAGTGTCATTCCTCAAAGCTGAGCCCATGGGGGCTGCTGACAAATACACCAAACACCCTCCTTTGGCCTGTGGCCCCTCTCTCCACCCGTACGTACACAGGAGTTCACATGTGTTGTCTGAAAATTCCTGCTTAGATGTGGGAGCTGAAGATGGAGCCCAGGGAGTGGGTTTCTATGGCCTCAGCTCCTGCTGGTGGTGTGCTGAGATGATCTGCCCTTGCCTGCAAACATTATCTCTCCATCCTCTCTGGGAAAGGCTCAAGCTGAGGCTGCATCTTGAAGATAACTGCTAACATGGGAATATTTACGCAGGTCTCTCTCCTGGAGCCAGGCCAAGCTGCCTGTGGTTTGTGGGCTACAATAACAAACGTTACAGCAGAAGACAGTATTTGTTTAACTGCTTGTTCTGTCAATATCGTAGCTTGCAAAAGCCCAAAACTTGCAGTCCGGGCTGGTGACATTTCGGAAATCATCTGTTCTGGCACCAAGAGTAGGGGCTGTCCTGCCATGAGGTGGGACTGCGAGGTGGGACTGTGAGGTGGGACTCCTCTGCTGGGCTTCACTCCTCTCTGGAGCCTGGGGCTGGGATGGTGGGATGGGGGTGCACCTGCTGTCCAGAAGACATGGTTCTGCTCCCCTGTTACACCCTGAGCTTGGAAGTCTCCAGCATAAAACTGTGTCCTGGCCTGCCTGGGTCTGACCATGCTTTCAGCAAAAGCCTTTGCACCCAAGGTCTTGTCCCGTGGAAACCCAAAGCTCAGCTGTGGGAAGGTCCATAAGCCAGACAACTCCTATCAAGGTACAGCAGCATGAAATCCTAGCAGCAAGAACCACCAAGATGGCCTCCTCAGAATGCAAACAATGCCAAGTCTCAGGCCACACCACTATCTGCACAGTCATTTTTTCTGCCCTGGAGGAAGCTCCTTGAGGATGCCCAGCACTCAAAATGGCTGCTTGGTGTTTGGTCCTCTCTTGGCCTGAACTATAAAACTACCACATGAGTAGCAAAGGGCAGATGCTCCACTCTGGAAACTCAGTAGACCCTGACCCAAGAGACCACTCTCTGGGGACCACAGAGACAGAAGAGGCCATCTTCTTGGATCACAGAAGCTCATAGACTGGACATGGCATCATCTTGGGACCTTGGGTGAAGACAGACCTGCTCTCTAACCCCCGGTAGCTCAGCCATCCTTACATTGTCCTATTTTAAAGTTCTTACAAGATGAAGAGCTGTCTCCAGGCAGGACGATCTTCCTTGGGTCTAGTGTGAATCCCCTTCCCACAGCTGAAGTCCCTTGGTCAGGTGGTGGACACCATGAACATGGCAGAAAGATCTTTCACCTACACAGCAGTCTTCTGTGCATTTGCAGACTGTTCTCCTGCCTGCTTCTGTTGTCCTTTCTCCAGGATAAACTGTCCAGCACCTCCAGCTACCAGGGTTCTGCTGGTGATTGCTCATCTCAAAACAGTCTCCAGTTGCTCCACATCTTTCCTGAAGTGCTGGGGCTTCAGGAAACCTTCCCCTGGGGTTTCTTTATTCACAGCTACCCTGTTAGATCTTCTCCACTCTACCAGGACCACATTTAGCCAAACTTCACCACAGGTGGGGTTTCAGCAGTGCACGCTGGCTCAGCTACCCCTGTTAGACACAGGTTAGCCCCTGTCTCAGGGAAGGTGCAGCAGTACCCAGAACTCCCAGGACAGGGTTGATCCAGAGGCAAGGTTGACTCTAAGAAAACATTTAGTAGACATCCCTGCATTCATTTCAGCTTCTGCTGGCCTGCTGATGGTTTCCTCAGCATCTGGCCACAACATGGTGCCAGGTGCAGTATTATCCATTGATGTTAGTCTATAGCCTAGAGCCCTTGAAATGCCACAGGTTGCAAAAGAAGAGTGAATAAGAAGCAACGTGTTTTGTGGAGGAGCAGGTCGAGCGGGTCTGTGGGCTTCTGCCAGGACCAAGGTAGGTTCTCTGGTGGAGCTTGGGAGGAAGAGGTGAGCAGAGCACGGAGGCAGCAGGAGCAGGGAAGAGGGGCAGCCCCAGCACCCAGGACCTCCCTGCAGAGAACTTTCGCTGCCTTCCTGCAGCCCAGTCCCACTTTCCTTTCCTCTTTGTGAAAGGTTTCAGGTTTCTTGCTGGGGTAGCTTGAGTTTGTTGTGCACCAGAACTAAGTGTTGAGCTGGGAAAGCTGCCGGTTTCATTGCTTCTCAGAATAGCAGCTTTTTTTTCCTACGCCTTATTTATAAACTGCTGCTGTTTGGGGCTTTTATGACAAAGATAGTGAGTTCAGGAAATCAGCAGTGGTTTCTGTTATCTGGAGCACAACTATGTGAGAGAGGGAAGAGGGTGTCACTCCAGGAGCCTGTTCATGGAAACTAGTATCTCATTGCTCTGCCCCTTGAGAGTCAGATATTTATAACCCTTCTCATCTCCTCTTCCTGCTCCTTTCTCTCACCAGCTTCAAAACTCGCTCATACTTTTAACCTCACAAAAGTAGCCACCTCTCTTCCCTTCCCACGTGTAATTCGTTGCTCACACATTGCACAGACCAGGCACCAGAGCTGCAGCAGTTCAGGTCATCTCCAGCGGACCTTCCCACCTCCTGGCCTTGGTGGTAACGCATCATCCCCAGCACACCCCACGCTCCTTCCCAGGCACAGCCAACATCCACACCAAACACTGACATGCCCCACACTTCTTGGGCAGCACAGAACCCAGGCACTGGTCAGATCCCAAGACACTGTCTTGTGCATCATCAGGCAGCATCAGAGAGACCCCCATGACAGAAGAACCTCAGAGTCTTGCCTCAGCCGCTTCTCCATTGAGATATAGAGGAGCATCCCTCGAGACAGCTCCACACAGGCCATGCACAGCCCTGTCTGTAGACTCAGCAGCAGAGACAGGGCGAGGCAAGTGGAGACAGGAGGGGGAGAAGGGAAGCTTTCAGTCCCCCAGGCCCTGCTGCAGGCTCACCCCCCACCAACACCTCTTTGAGTATTGCTTCAGCTCCTGGGTGAAGAGGCACCCATGGCTCCCCAGCGGGATGCTGGCCTGTGGTCATGCTGGTCTCCCAGGCAGGAGCTTTACCATGAAGTCTGGCTCTCATTTTCCTCTCCTTAACTCCATCCCATGGTTCCAAGTTCTGCCTCCTGCATCAAGCCAGGGACCTCCTTGCCTGGCTTTGGGCTGACCACCAGCTGCTCCCACCCCTCCTGTATCCCACTAGCACTGACTGTCCTACCACCGCCCTTCCTGGAGCCCGGGCAGGAGGCACACAATGCAGAGCAAGGCACTAACAATGCCTTTCAAAAGCACACAGCCTGGCCCGTGGCAAACAGGAGGAGGGTTTCTCTCCCCGCCTGGCACTCTGCTGCTTTCACCAGCTTGTCCCTTACACAACAGATGCCTTCAGCAATCGGTGTTCCCAAAAAGGGCAATTGCGTTTTAATCCTGACAATGGCAGCAGCAACACGAGCTGTTTTCCTGACATCACATATGCCAACAGCTCTCACGGGTTTCAGTGGATCCTGGCCAGGAAAGCGCATTTTTGGGCAGCGCTTGTTTTCAGGTTACTCCCAATAAATTGATAACTCACTTAAGCATCCAGACCATTTTCTTCATGTAGAAAGAAAATGTGTCCACACGAGAACTAAGCTTCCTCTGACCACAAGCTCTGCTGCTTGGGCCGACCTCCAGACATCTGACACATGGCCACTGCACCAGGCCAGCAGTGCTGCTCAGTCCACTGGTATTGCCACCCTGGTGACACCAGGAGATGACTAAAGCCCAGGTAGGTAGCTCAGGATGCTGCTCGGTGAGACAGGCACAGCTGGGCTTCTTTCACCACAAAGACCAACACATGTTTTCTTCTTCATTTCTGAGACCAGGATGAGGTACTGGTCATAGAATCATAGAATTGTCAGGGTTGGAAGGGATGTTAAAGATCATCTAGTTCCAACCCCTCAGAGCCCCATCCAGCCTGGCCCTGTAAGCTTTTACCATGATAAAAAGGAGAATGGTTGATGCAAGAGAGATTGTGTCTTTATTTTCTTAACATAAACTCGACATTTTCATTTAGAAGTTAAGGACCTTCTCATTAAGGGAAAAATACATACCAGGGAAATCCCTGGTTTAGCTGGCAGGTTTTCCTGCTGAAACTTGTTCTGAGTAGAAATGTCCTGTCCAGCTCCAGAAAGAAGTTGTTGCAGACCAAGGAAACAGCAATGTCCACCCCAAATATCTTCTCCCCAGAGACATCTACAGCCTCCCAAGGTGGTTCAGGCTGTGTCAAGGGCCTGTTGTCAGCTCTTTCCCTCTTCTATACACCCAGCAGGTTCTCACCCCTCACACAGCAGTGACTCACCTGCACAGCTCTGTCCCATCCTATCCCAGCCCAGTGACAACTCAGAGACTGTCACCAGCCCACAGCCCGAGCCAGGGTCCAGCAGAGCTCACCCCTGCTGCAGGAGGGCTCCAGCTGGACAGCAAAGCCCAGAGAAGCCTCCCACCTGCTGTAAGCTCAGCCCACAGCCCCCATGCACAAAGCTACAGTCACACGCTGCAGAGCCTGAAAGTCTCCTCTGACAGCAGAGGTCTGCCCTGGCTTTAGAGGAGGCTGCTGGGAAGGCAAGTTCTCAGGCAGCTCTAGGGGCTGTTCCCAGCAGCGTGGCCCAGGAGAGGAGCAGCTCCTGCTGAAGGCAGCCATGGGACTGGTGCAACTGCCCATGGTCATGGCAGAGCCAAAATCCTCCCATGGCAGACCCAAAATCTGGCCATGGCAGAGCCAAAATCCAGCTGCACAAGCAGCTGCTCTGCACAGGATGCCCTCCATGCTCCGCGCCGTGTGATGCCAATCAGCTGACAACAACATGATTTGTTTTCAGGAATACTAAGCCGATGAATAACAAAAATAGGAACCTGACAAACAGGTCTCGGAGACCTGGATCCCAGGCAGCTCTCCCAGAACAAAACTTTCAGTCGCCCTGAGTCACCCGCCCCATTCCTCCCCTGGCCACACAAACCGGAGCCGCGGGTACCCAGCCCATGGCAAGCTCACACCTTCCCAGAGCTTCACCACAGCCCCTGCTCAACACTTGGGCTGGTTAGGAAGTGGAAAAGCACGTGGGCATCCTAATGCCATTAAGGGAGTGAGAGGGGCAGGAGTGAGGTGGAGAAGCTCTGTCATAGCCATGAGGGTCTGGAAATACCAGGAAGAACGTCGTTGCTACATTAACCAGGGAAAACAACCACTGCCATTTGAAAAGAAGGTTGCATAACGTGACGGAAAGAGAGGGCAGATAAACAGCAACAGCTATTTCTAATGATAATGCAAGAAACACCACATTATGCCCCCCTCAAAGACTCACCACCACAGCCCTGACTACCCCACACATCCAAATGCAAGACGGTTGCATGAGGCAACTTCAGCAGACCAGAGAAACCACCAGCAGCTAATCTGCCTCAAGACAGCAGCAATGCAGGCACCAAGAGATAAGAAGAAATAACCTAAAACCTCTCTGACTCCATGCCCCGGAGGACGCTGTGCCTTGCAGGAGCAGCCATTTGGGTGAGAACACCCCACTACTGTCCATCTCCACGGATCCCACCACCGTGCCCCAGATCCTGGGAGGAACTGCCAGAGAGACAGGGCGTTGCACGGGGACCCAAGAAGACGTAGCCTTGACCCATGATGTCTGACTCAATAGACTCCTTGCCAGAGAAACCACAGCACTGCTCTGTCCATCTGTGCTTCAAATTCAGCCTAAGGGAAGCTGCAGTGGGCAGGATATCCAGAGAAGCCAGTCAGGGAGAAACATATACCCAGGCAGCAATGCAAGCCAGGCCTTGGGCAAAGCAGCTTCTTAATCTGAAGCAGACCTATAGGTTGCTCACATCAGAAGGGATTACTCCTTGGCTTGGCTTTAGCAGGGAAAAGGACACCCTGGGCAGGACAGTCATGGGACTGAAGGGACCGTGCAAGAACAGCCCCCCATGATACTACATGTGGATCATTCCTTTGACACTACAGCTGGCTCCGTGTGCAGGCTCACAGCCATAGACCACAGACACCATATAGACACCTGGAAAACTCCAAGGTGGAAAGGAAGGATGGAAACAGGAAACACCAAGAAAGCACTAGCGAGGCCTGGGCAGAAGGACAGGGTCGGTGCTGTGGTTTCCTTGGCCGTGGAGAGCCACAGGGCCGTGCTGGGGAGGGGTGACAGCACAGGGAAGAGGGGTGACAGCACAGGGAGGAGGGGAGCAGCACCACATGCAGCTGAGACCAGAGCTGGTGACGTGCGTGGCCTCGGACCGTGTCAGAGGCTGTGCTGGCAAACTGGTCTGGTAGGCTGCTGGTCCTGCCAAGCTTGGAGCAGCACCTGGAGCCCTTTGGGCCAGGCTCAGGCTGCACATCTATGGCTGGGGAGTGCTCAGGCTGCCAGCTCTCTCTACAGCAGAACTGATTTTCTGTCTTCAGAACCTACAAGGGAAGTCCCTGAGGGCTCAGGGGGGTGGCAAGTGGCATCTCTGGGCAGAGTGGGGCCAGGCAGCAGGGTGGGCTGGGTGTCAGGCACCACATCAGCTGTACTGGGGTTGGCTCCATCAGGACCAGAAGCCTTTCAGCCCTTTGAGGCTAAAGTGCAGCCAATGCCCGCCACAGCCCGGGGCTGAACTCAAAAGGGCTGCATTGGCACAAGTGCAGCAGAGCAAGGCAAAGTTCAGGGCAAAGAGCCAGGATGCAGAACAGGACCTTGCAGAGTCCCACACCAGCTCTGCAGGCATCAGTGAGGAGAAGCCAGACCCCATCACCCACTCCTGCTCACCACCAGCAGCCTGGCCCCACAAGGACACCCCAGGAGGCCCGGGGCTGTGCTGGGCTCACCTCCCAACCACCATCCCCAGAGCGAGGAGAAGGCTCTGGGCAGAGCAGGGCATGGAGCAGGACGCTGCCAGTACAAGGGCTGAGAGCAAACAAGAGAAAGCAATTGAGGAAGCTCATGTCTCATTCGTGTGCATCTCAGCCAAAGTCCAAAGCAGGAGGTGCTTGCAAAGGACATTGGAAAAATTCCAGTGATGTTATCTGCCCCCACAGAGCAAGATTAGCCCAGAGGGGAAAAAAAATCAGCAGTTGTTTACAAGCTGTGCAAGCAGCTGAGTGGCTGGAGCGCGGCAGCGCTGGGGTCAGCTGCTGGGCTGGCCATGGCTGCCACCTCAGGAGAAGCACCAGAGCCGTGCCCTGCCCCGTTCTCAGCCAACTTTGCACCCCACATTTAGTGTCCCTGCCCGGTGAGATGCTGCCAAAGGGCTCCCAGCCCCACGTCGCTCTGAGCGTGTGCAAAGCGTGTGTCCCAGAGCTCGTGTGCAGGGAGCTCACACGTGAGCCACGTGCTGGCTTGGCAGCGGGCACAGCTCACCTGGCACCTTCCCTCCTGAACCCCAGCAGGGTTAATGGAGAGCCCAGTTTCCCTGGATCTGGCCACCAGTTGCAGACCAGTCACCCTCGCCCTCCGCTTTAGCAGTCCCTGCATGCAGGGAGGTTGTGGGGAGCAGCCCCTCAGCCCCTCCCCTGGGCCAGCTGCATTGCTGGGCTCTGCCTAACACCTCCTGTGTTTCTTGAAGTGTTTCCATCTAAATGCAGATGAGGAATCGCAGGATAATGTAACACCTGGATCTGACGCTCCTGGAGGACCTTTTTACCATGCAGAAACTGGGAAGAGGGTTTTGAGTTGCTGCTCTGTGCATCCTGACATTGCTGTCGTGTGGCTGCCCAGGCACCAGCCAGGGAGACACCATCAGTGCCCCGTGTCCTGGGGAGGAGCTGCACTGTCCCCTCTTGGGCTCTTCACTTTTCCTCCATATTCTTTCTCTTTTGTGGGTTTTTTTTTCCTAATCTTAATGAAAAATCTTTTCTGTTGGACATTCGTGGCTGCTCTTGGTGAAACCCACACTCACCTCATCTCTCTCCTGTCCATCTGTCTAGGAGGTATTTGCCCAAGGCTGTTCCACGCTGGCACGAGCCTGTCCTTGTCCCACACGTTCCTGTCCCTGCTGCTGTCCCACATGTACTAATGCATCTACACTGCAGAGGGAAGGTACAACACTGTGGCCGCCAGGCAAAGTCCTCCCCTGGAGACCACAGAGGATAGCTCCACAGACCTGTCACCAAGCAGGTAGCATCTAGGGCACCTTCCCAGGAGAAGCTGATGTGTCCTGCTGTAAAGCTCCTGAGGAACTCAGATCCACCACAGCTTCTTGCTGGGCTGTGCTGGGTCTCACGGCCCTGAGGGCACCGCAGATGCACCATGTCCTGCCCAGGGAACGGTGCTTGTCCCTCCTTTATCCAAATTAGACCCATCTGAAGACAAGAAAAGGGTTTGTTAACAGGTGTCTGAAATAATTTGCTATTGGCCAGTATCCTTCTAGTTCTCTCTGTTAGAGACTCCTGTGAGACACAGTTATGCTCTTTGTCAAGAAGCTTAATATTTAATTTAACTTCTAAATCTTGGCTTGTTGACATACTTATTTAAAGACAAACCAGAGAAATGCCATCGAAATTTGCTCCGGGTTCAGTGTTTATAGCACCATGGCCTCTGCTAGACTTCTCAGCTTCAAAGTTGAGGTTTGCCAACCACTGTGATCATCCCTAAACAAACAAAACTGACAGTGCATTGCATCCCTTTCCCATCTCCTGGCTGCCAATAAACTAACCTGCTAGGAAAGCATCACATGTGCAGTAGAGATTCACTAGGAGCCTTTTGAGACACGGTACAGAGAACGAACCCCAGCAGCTGACAGTGAGTATTTGATTAAACAGGATGTAAAACATTAGATAGAAGCTTTCAGCTCCTGGGCAGTGCAGGGAGAGGCAGTGGACACAGTGGACCCATCCCCACTGGCATCTCCTCAGGACCCTCCTCCTCTGGAGACTTTCAAAACCCATCTGGATGTGTTCCTGTGTGACCTGTCCTAGGTGACCCTGCTTTGACAGAGGGGTTGGACTCGATGATCTCCAGAGGTCCCTTTCAACTCCTTCCATTCTGTGGTTCTGAGATTCTGTGACCCCTCTGGCCCTTCCTTTCTCAAAAACTCAAAATGTAGGTAAGAGCTTTGCATGATGAGGAGTAGATTAAGTGAGGTTTTTGGAGAAATAGGAAGGTGCTGTTATGTTATGACTGCCTTGGTGTTTAATGGCTCATCCTCCTGTACACTGTGTGCCCTTGACATTTTCCTCATTCCATGGAACAAAATGTGTGCTTTAGTGATTCAGATCTGGACTCACCCAACTCAAGATTTTCCCAAACGCCACAGCCAAGCTGCTGCTGTGCCCAGGGAAGCAGCTCACCTGAGTGTCTCCTGGAAAAACATTCTTCCAGGAATCCTTTGTGATGCAGCTGAGAGCTCCGGGGAGTTCAAGCTGCTGTGATTTATGCACACTGCTGTGCTGCATCTGCCCATGGCCAGACCCAGACACAGCAATGCCCAACAGTGGTACCTGATGGATCTCGGTTTAGGTCACACCTCTGCAGATTTCCAGCCTCCCACCACACACTCCTACTCTCTGTATTTGTCCTTCAGTGAGAGGGGTTTCTTCTGGACATCTGTGCCTCAAAGGCAAGCTTCTCCCTTAACAGATGATATTTCAAATTGCTTTAGCTTCTATGTGCACACCTCAACTCGTTGGAAACTTGCAGGAGCTCTGGAGGGCCAAGCATTGACTTAGCTGGGCATCCAGGAGTCTTTGAATCATAGGGTTCCTCAGATTCTTCCATCTACACCCAAATACATAGCTCACATTACTATTCAAATTGCTCTGCAATCTCCATGCAAAGGTAGATCACACCCCACAGCAGTGGGTGGGTTGTAAATGGAAATGCACAGTGAGAATCACTTGGTCAGAGGAAATTCCCTCCCTAAATTCCCGAGCTGCTCTCCATTCATCAGAACATTTTACATCCTACAAAGCTCTTGATAAAAATATCCTTTTTTTTTCTTCCTCCCCACAAAAGCTGAGGCTCTCAGACTCTTGCAAAAGCAAGATCTGGGACCACAGATCAGCAATTGGAATTAGCAAGAACCAGTTTTGACACATGCAAAACATTGTGAGATAAAAGTGTTCACATCTCTGGTTACAAAAAGCAGTCGCCTGCACAACCTCTCAGCCCTGGGGGGTTTGGGGACATGATTTTACCACAGAAACACCACTGGAGCTGTGCAGTCCATGCATGATCATCAGGGATCAAATACGAGGAGGAAATATCTTACATAAAATCCTAGGTAGCACAGCCCAGCTGTACCTCAGGCTGCATGCACCCCCCAGAGATGGCAAAGGAAAGGTCTGTGGTGTGCTGGTGATCAGATCCCTACCTTGGTGCCCACCCACATGGATGCCTTGACCTGGGACACAGACACACAGGCGGTGCTTGCAGATCCCCAGTCATGCAGAGCCAAACTGGTGCCACTGGAGCAACAATCTGATTAATTCCCAGTAATCCACCCTCGATAACACAGGGCTGATGACACCAGCACAGCCAGACTGGGGAAGTCCCAGGTCAGGAAGCTGTGAGTGACACACTCCTGGAGGTGGCTTATGTGGTGACTTCAGACAGGGCTGACCAACTGGCAGCCCCGAGGCTGGACCTGGTACAGGGCAGTTTATCAGCTTTCCCAGAAAGGCCAGTCTGCCCAGGGGCTGATGAGGGATGGCAGCACAGGGGGAGAGGGAGGAGACCCCGTGAGCCTGGGGTGGAGCCATGCACAGGGCCTTGTAAATACAGCTGCAGTGGCTTGGGTCCTTCATACTTGAGTGCTTAGCATGACAAGAAACCACTGCCTGTTCTGGGTCAAAAAGATGAGTGAGGAAGATGCTACCAGGACTAGTCAGTCCTTTCCCAGCTCTACTCCCCAGCCACTGGCTGGGCAGCATGAACTGCAGTAGACAAGTCTACGCTGGTCCTTGTAAAATGAAATATTCCTTGCTCAAGAACAGGCAGCCCAATGGCACACAGCATGGCAAACATGGGGACTGGGGATCTGTAGACACCTCTCGCCACTGCAAAGCCTCCTCTCCCCCAGCCCCTTCCTTTTCTGCAGGCACTGGTTCCTCTCAAATGGTTATGCTGGTGAAACATCTAGAGGATGATCAGAGAGCTGATCCCAGCCAACAGAGCTCCATTTTTGGTCAAATTCTATTCAAACTGGATGACCTACTGATCTGGCTTACCTTCCCAAAGGACATAAATCAGTGTAGAGATGGAGGAGACTTTCACACGTGCTCAGCAAGTGTGCTCTCTCATCTGCTAATTTGTTTCCAAAATGATGGGCCATTTACCACCCTTGGGGTCTTCTATAAAGCCAACAGCTGTGGATACCCCCTTCCTACCTGTTACTCCTGCCAAAGAATTCCTGCCACTGCCCAGGACCTGCTCCACATCACACCTCTCCTCCAAGTGAGAGGTTTATATGGCTGGATGCACCTGCAAAGACAAGGGCAGACACTCCCCTTGGATTTGTTCCTCACCTGCGTGTGAACTCGCGGGTGGGCAGGTGTAGGTCTGGGAGCATGTGTTTGTTAGCACTAAAAATGCATTTGTCAAAATCTCCAGAGTTAAAAAACAATCATTACATAATTACATTAAACAATTAACCAACTGATTCATCAGTTAGAGGCTCACCAACAACACCTGAAACCCATCCCAGCCACTTAAAAAGGCAGAAGGTGGCACAAACAAAAGCAACTCCCACAAGAGCCTGGAGGTTAATGGCCCTGTGCTCTGTCCAGGTAGGAGAAGACACTTTCCATTCCTGGCTCCTCACACCTAGAAGCTGATGGCTTCTGGGCTTTATCTGCCCTGAGCTGCTGGTTCAAGGTGTTTTCATCCAGAGATACTCCACATAAGTAACCCTTGAGGTCACTGCTGTGTGGTTGGGCACTCACCCAAGCTGCTCATGCTGCCCAGCTCCAGTCACTTCATGATAGTATATACTTAGACCTCATTTCTCAAGTAATACAGTTAGCAACAAACAACTTATTTGGCAACATTCAAAACACTTTGTTGGTGCTTCCTTCTACTCAGCAGAGTCTGTGAGCACAATGAATACACAAAACATATAGAACTTCATGAAACAGCCTTCTCCAAGTGTCCAGAAAAGATCTGTCTGTTGTCACCAGAGCTGTGATCTGCAGCTGCAGTTAAAGGCTGCACAGCAGAGCACACACAGGTAGAATGAAGTTGGGGAAGCAAGTTTAACTTTGCCATCACCTGCCTTCCCAGTGGGTAACCATGCAACACTAATACCTTTTAAAAAGAAGTCTCTGGGTTCCTTCAAAACAAAAAATAAAGGGGAAAAATCACCGCTGTGCTTTCATACACTACTGTAAAGCACCACGTCCTACTGAGAGCATCAGTGCTGCTGCAGTCTAGGCCCATGGTAAAATAATGGAGCTAGCAGAGCTCCATGGGTGAGCATGGGGGGCACACTGTTAAACAGGGCTCAAGGTGATAATTGCTGGACTGATTGACTGGCTCCAGGACACGACACATCGTTAACAACAGCAGAGATAAACCAGAGTGATAAACCAAAATACCTTTTACAATAAATCTTTAAATCAAACCCCAGGCCAGAACACCCCTTAGGGATTTTAGCCCCAGGACCAATCAAGGACAACAGATACGATGTCACTTCATCTCAACTTACAGTGTATAAGTATTCTTTGTCTGGTTACTACGGGGTGCTGGTTCTCTTGGCATTAGCCTGATAGCACCAATCCTGCACAAGATTGGAAAAAACTTGGTATCTCGTCTCTGTGTGTAGATTGGACTTTGCACACTGGGTAATGAATTCATATTTTTGGGACAACAACACTGGGACCCTGTGAGCCAAGACTCGACTCAGAGTTGAAAGACACTGCTGCAGAGTTACACCAGCAAATCTCTGCTTGTAACATTCACCTTGCTACCATATGTGTTTAGAACATTGGTGCATCCTTGCTGGGAAGGCACTGCTGGCAGAGTAACCAAACATCTAGTTGATGGCGTTCGGTAACTCGGTCACCAGCCACCTTGGTGAGTAGGATCTCACTATGTGGTAGCACCTCATTGCTGACCCTGCAACCAGAACTGCCATCAAGCAAGGACCCTACTGCACCAGGCCACATGTTGGCAGGTGGCCCTGGCAGCGCTTGGCAAAGGTCTATCTGCACGTGCTTCAGTATGAAGGGGAAGTTCAGCACAACCTCCACAGCAGGTACCCACACCCCAGCCCACCAGGTAGAAGTGCTTGGACAGAGTGACACTGGGGGAGAAGGCGGCCCTGGAGGTGTGACTCTCTCCAGAGAGCTGATCTTGTGCTGTTTGCAGTACCAGAGGCAGGGTCTCTGCTCAGGAAGCAGAGTGGATACAATGCAAGCAAATATTGTTCAAAATCAGTGCTTCACATGAACACACCATTCTCAGCATGCATGGGCTGGGAGCAGAAATGACCTGAGGTTCTCCAGCCAATTCAGGCCCACTCCTTGCCCCAAGGCACATAAGTAGGGTATTGAACAGGGGTGACCCAAATTTTCTGCAGTCGAGTATCCCTGGAGGAATTGTGGTGCCCACTGAGGGATCCCCAGCCCAGTACACTTGAGAACACTGTCCGTTGTTCCCAGCCACCTCCTGCCCATGGCTTTCGTTGACACTGACATGGAAAACCAGGATGGCACATGCACCATCTGTGGAGATGGTAACACCAGGCAGTGAGGCTGGACCTTGGCATCCTGTTCAGGAGCAGAGTGTGCATTGGGGGGGCTGCTCTCCCCCAGCAGGGTACCAGTGTGAAACTGGGACACTGATCTGGAGGCCCTGGATACCATCCTTTCGTTTCCTCTCCAGCCTGTTCGAGGTGTCTGCACCTCTGATCCAAGGGGAGAGAGCCCGATCCCAAAGCCCTATGGGCTGGAGGCGTGTCGCGATCAGGAGACGTGTTGCAAGCAGGGACCGTTCTGCGAGCACGGCTCGGAGAGCCTCGCTAGCAGCCGCGCGCGCCGATGAAGCAGCCGGGAAAGCGGCCAGGCCATTGTGCCGCCCGCCCGCCCCGTCGGGGGCCGGGCAGCCCGAGCCGCGCTCCAATGGGCGGCGGGGGCCGGGCCCGGGGCCCGCCCCTGCCCGCGTCCCTATAAGTGACGGGAGCGCAGCGCAGGGCACACGGCGAGCCCAGCAGAGCTAGTGCCGGACGCGGAGCCGCTGCCGCCGGAGCCCCGGATCGGTGCGTACCCGCGCGGGCACAGCCCGGCCCCCGGCGCGGTGTCAGGGGCGCCCCGCAGGGACCCCGCGGTGCACGTCGCGCCGAGCTTTACCCGGCAGCGCCGGGCGGGCGGCAGCTCGGCTCCCAGGGAGGGTGCGGCGCCGGTGCCTTTTGCCCGGTTCTCCGGGATCCTTGGACGGGAGCGGGAAGCGGTGCTGACCCCGGGAGCCTTGCCCTGAGACGTGTGTCCCTTTGCAGGGGCCTGGAGCCATGGCCGAGCACATGATGATGTCCATGAACCACGGTGGCACCGGGCTGCAGAGCTACCGCATGGGGGTGAGTGGGCTGCAGGGACCCCCGCAGCACGGGCAGCATGTGCTGAGGACGCTGCCTGCCGCCAACCAGATGATGCCCTATGGAGGGGCTGGCATGGATGGTGCGATGAGACCGAGACCCAACCTCAGCGGACAGATGGGCCACCACCAGATGCAGAATGCGATGATGTTCAATGGCCCGAGCCAGCAGCAGCAGTACATGGGGCCGGTGGGCACCCAGCAGCTAATGGCTAGCATGCACCTACAAAAACTCAACACCCAGTACCAGGGCCACCCGCTGGGTATGAGCAACGGGCCCATGGGACCTGGTGCCCAGCAGTACAGAGTGGGGCCAAACCAGCACCCAGGCATGCAGCACATGCCCTCGCCTGCACTGACCTTGAACGTTATGGACACTGATCTCATAGATGAGGAGGTTTTGACATCCCTTGTCCTGGAACTGGGGTTGGACCGGATTCAGGAGCTGCCAGAGCTATTCTTGGGACAGAACGAGTTTGACTTCATTTCAGACTTCGTTAGCAAACAGCAACCCAGTGCCATCAGTTGTTGAGGGGCTTTGAGCTCCTCCTTGTGTCTTTGTGGTTTTGAGTTTGTTTCTAACTTCCTCCTTCACCTGCCATCCTCCTCCCTTCCCCTGCCTTGCCCTGTCCTGGATTCCCGACCTCCCCAAAGAGACAATCATCGGACACTGGCTTGCAATGGATTGCTTTTCTCCTCTGCGTGGTTTTTCTGTGTGGGAGTTCCTGGGGAGGGGGTGCGTACCCCGAACGGAGCAGATCAAGAGCTCCTGCTGTAGACCTGCCTCTAAACGGCATTAACAAGATTTCTGGCTTAAGTAGAAATAATGGATTTACGACTTTCCACAACTAGGCTTTGGGCGCAGGAAGCGCTGGGCAGCTGGCAGCCCTGCCGGGGGCTGGATTTGCTCAAGAATTCTGTGGTGCCAGGGAAGTTAAAGGATCCCCTGAGAGAGGATTGTCTTCCTGGTGCACGGTTTGAACCAGTTTCCCCTTGCAAACATGGGTGGGGTTAGATATTGTTGGGACTTTTTGCTGTGGCAGTAACTAGGTCTCCAGTCCTGTCCGTTCAGCTGGGGAGGGGGCGCTTCCCCTCCCGCGGGCTTTTCTCTAACTGGCTGAGCAAAATAAAGTATGACTTGGGGAAGGGTGTGCGTATGTGCCTAATGTTCATCTCTGTGGAACTTCGGATCTCCGACCTGTACAGCTAATCAACTGTAAAATTTACCAAGTGTTTGAGGTTGATTCAGGCATAAAGCTTAAAGCTGCAGTCTAGCTCCGCTTTTTTCCACCTCTGAAACCAAATAAAGACCATGTAACTGTATATTCCAGATCTAACCTTATTTATTTTCCTATGATTATTTATTTGCAAGGGCTTCTTTTGTTATTTGGCTTTGGGACTGCTGGGAAGGATGCATGGAGAGTACTGCAGCTTTAAGATGCTGGCTTCAGAAAAAAAAAGAAGGAAAAAAAAAAAAAAGCAAGGCTGGGATAGTTTTCAAGCTGTTCTGCAGATAGTCACTTCAACCCGAGATCTTTGTGCTGAACGCATAGAACTGTAAATCCAACACCTTTCTGAATGTGATAAAGATGACTCGATTTCTAATTCCCTTACTCGGAAAAGGTTAAATGTAAAAGCTGGTGGGGTTTTGTTTCCTCTGCCGTCTCTTGTTTCCAGGCTCTGTGGAAAGCTCCTGTTAACTCCTAGTTGCTGCTGCCCCCTGCTGCTGACAGCTCCTGGCAGCTGTCACTCAACCGAGTGAGAATGTACAGATGAATTTGCGAATAAAAGCTGAAATATCTCCCGTGTGCCTTTGTTGGGTGCTGGTCTCTGGCCCAGGTGCGGTGCTGAGCGCTGGGGAGAAGGCTCCTCTTCTCTCCCCTTGGTGGGCTGTGGGGCCAGTCACCTCCAGCTGACACCTGAGTTGTAAGGATTGTGTTTCTTGTTTAACGCTTGCACTAAGTCTACCCTCAAAGTGTGGCTGGGGGGGTGAGATGCTTCCCCCTCTGTGCTGAGGGCAAATTTCTAAGGTGGCTGGTGCTGCTCCGTTGCAGTGGTTGCTGTTGCTTGGAGCCCTGCTGACCTGAGGTGCTCAGAGCAGGGGGTGGTGGCTCCTTGCATGTCCTTCAGACCAAGTGCTGCTCTGCTACCTGGGTTACAGCTCTGCTGAGAGGTCTCTGCTGCAATTTTCAATATCACAAAGACTAAAAATCCAGACAATCTTTGATCTCCTATTCCAGAGCTTAGGTTTTTCTTTTTAAAGGGATTCCCAGCCAGTCCCTTTGAGAGTTCAGGAATATTTCTGTGCCCCTTTCCTGCCCTGGAGCAATGAGGCTGTGAATGCTCATATTGGAGTGGCTGGATCACTCTGACCACACTTGGGATTGCACTTGTTCCTTGCACGATGTGAGTTGTTAAACTCCTGTCCTGTCCTTTTGGTGGCTGTGTCTGTGCAATGTGGAGAGCTGGGCAGAAGGTAACTGGCAGGGCTTGCGTTGCAGGTGGGAGAGCCCTTCTTGGGCTGTCAGCTCTATGGTGATGGGCTGTTGGGGACCTGGGAGAGTTTTGCTTTCTCTGTGCATCTGCAGAATAGCGATGGCTGGGTGAGCACGTTGTAGGTAAGTGAGGAATTAGCATTTGGATTTATTCCTCAAAGTAGCCGAAGCCCAAAATAAACAGGCACGTTCTGGAGTGATAGTTGTGGTTGCTGGGAGTGCAGGCTGTGACACACCACGGGACCTACAGTGTCCCACCTACAAGAGGGGAGCTATCCCCAGCCCACAGATGCAGGATTACCAACTTTAGCAATTTCTGCAGAGGTTCCCCAGGAACAGTTTCTCTTTAACAAGCACTTGGCATCTGATGCAAACTGGACAGGGGGACATGTCTGTGTGTCCTCAGGAAGGGCTGTGCAGGGCTCTGGAAAAGGGGCTGTTGATTTAGGCTGGAGCAGGGGAGCTGATGTTATCAGAGATGTGGAGTGACCAGAGGGTCCCAGTCAGGATTTTCTTAGTGCCTGTCCTAGCAGGCTCAGTTGAACTTATTTCGATGTCAGCTTTCATACAAATACAAACTTCAGAGCAGGAATGAACTCCTCAGGTGTGTTACCTCTTCGTTTCCCCACAAAATACTGTTCATGGTGGCCAGCCCCTTCTGATTCCTTAGATAACCCAGGCCAGAAACAGTCATGATTTCTGCTACAGGCCTATTGCTTCTGGCTGGGTTAGACTGGATGAGTCCAATGGTCACCTTCCTAATGCCTTGCTTTAGGAGCAGTTTGGGCCATCCCTCCTCATGCTGCCCGCTTTGTATGCCTTGTGTTGGGCACGCAGGACTTGCTCCAGCAGTACAAGCTGCAGCTTGGATGGCTCCAGTTCTCCACCTCCACCTTTACAGTGCAGCTTGTCCAGGTCCCTGGTGGGGTGGCTGGCACCACACCGTGGAGAGAGATACCAGGTGGCAAAATGGGGTGACCCAGCTACCTGGGCCTGTAGATGAGTTTCTGGAAGTCACCCATGATCACCAATATCTAACAAGGTTGAGCTCTGATTTTTCTACCTAACTGCCACTGATCTCTTCATCCAGCAAGAAGCAGGAGGGCAGCAGGATGATGCTCCAAAGCACTGGTATCTGTAGGGACTGACAGTGGCTGCTGAGGGATGGTGCCAGCTGGTTTGGGAGCTTTGAGGATATGAGTGAGCTCCTCACATGGAGAGTTTGTGTTTACAGACTGCTGCTGGGAAGCACCTCTCTTCTAGGTACTGGGAGGCTGCATTCTGTTGGGGAAGAAGGAAGGTTCTCCAGCCCCACTGCCTAGTCCAGATGGGATGGCTGGGACACGACCACCTCACCCAAGCTGGATCCTCTGTCAAACTCCAAAAAGGTTTTGTAGCTAGTGTTGTGAAGACCAGGTCTTGAGGCAGCCTCTGGGAGCAGGTGAAAGCACAGAAAGACAAGGTACTTCTCTACATCCCTGTCTTTGACCACGTGTGCTCTCAGGGTGATGAAGTTTGGTGATAGTGCTCGGTGATTTGGAGTAGCAAAAATGAAAGTGAGTGCATAGAGCTGGTGAAGGATCTGCTAGTAGTGGGCAATAAAATGAGCAATGACTGGTAAATATGAAATTATATGTGTAGGGTGGATCTTTCTGGACTTCACACACAAACCTGGGCTCTAAACTAGCTACAGCCACTCAGAAAGACCCTGGCATTACAATGAAAATGAAAATCACGTAAAAAATCTCAGCTTCCTGTCCAGGAGGAGCTGGACAAGCCAAGGGAAGGCTGGAAATCACTAGGAGAGGAATAGAAAGTAGAATGAAACAGTGAATACCCTCTGGTATGGATACACAGCTCAGCTGCATCCTCTGCACTGCCCACGCCAGCAAATTGTCCAAAATTCTGGTCTGGTCATCAGAAAAACGGTCATGTAAAACTAGAGAAACTGAAGAGAAAGTGGAAACAACTGAAGCAGAGAAATGTTTCTCTAAAGAAGCCACAAAACAGACAAGGGCTCCCCAGTCAGGAAGGGGGCTGAGCAAGAGAGGTTTATACAACAACAGAAAGGGGAAGGTGAGTAGGGAATTATTTCCCCCAGGTGTAATGGGAGGTATCTGTTGGGCTCTGCAAATGTAGGTGGTGGGAGCCAGTTCAGACCTGGTGAGCAGTGGTATCTGTGCTCAAACAGGGAAATTCTGACATCAGGGGGGGTACGTGGGCTCTTCTGCATGACCAAAAAGCCACTTGACTGTAGGAACTGCTGAGAGCAGAGAATGCAGCAGAGACCACGGCTTCTGTCCCTGTATGTCTGTGTGGTTCACCTCCCACCTGCACACTGTGCTTGTCCTACCACCTCCTGCCTCAGAGAGGATGGGGTGGGAATGGAAAAAGTTCAGATAAGGGCAACCAGATGATCAAAGGTGTGGGGCAGCCTCAGTCTGAGGTCCCACTAACCAAAGCTCTTCAGAGAGTATCTGAGAAGGGATGCAGTTGGTCACAGCCTCCTCCCCGTGCAAACAATAAGGCACCAAAGGAGACTGGCAAGTTGTAGGTTCAAAGCAAATTAAAGGAGGTGGATTTTTCTACAATGAATATTAGAATCATAGAATTGTCAGGGTTGGAAGATCATCTAGTTCCAACCCCCCTGCCATGGCAGGGACACCTCCCACTACAGCAGTTGCTCACAGCCCCATCCAGCCTGGCCTTCAAAATGTCCAGGGATGGGGCTTCCAGCACCTCTCTGGGCAACCTGGGCCAGTGTCTCCCCACCCTCCTGGGGAAGAACTTCTTCCTAATATCTAATCTGAATCTCTATTTGAGCTGTGGGACTTGCCTCCATAAGAGTGGACATGTGAGGTTGCTGAAGGTTTGAGGGATGGCCAGACAAGTTCTTGGAAGAGAAATCCATGAAGGGTCTGTCAGCACACACAACATTATGTTTGGCTTAGGAGGTTGCAGGAACAGCAAAGAGTTAAGGGCTGGAAAACTGGCCAAGCCTGCAGCACCATGCACGATTTCCTTGTGCTTGTGTTCTGCTGAAGGTATCTGTTGAGCACAATGTTGGAGACAGGACATGAAGCTGTCATTTGGGCTGACCCTGACCTGCTCCTCCATGTGATCTGGCCTGACCCAGGACACCTCTCATGCTGCAGGGTGTGATAGGTGCTGAGACACATGGCTTCGAAGAGCAGATAGACAAAAAACCTTGGGAAAAAAATCCACCCTAATAAAAAGATCCTGTTTCTGAGTCAGGAAGTCTGATTCAGGACGTCTTTGAGCTACAGATCAATGCTGGAGAGTGAACCTGGGAAGGACCAGGACAAAGGACCATGCCCTCTGCCCCAGGCACTGCTGTCAGCCACAGGTTGGAGCAGTTCTGTGCACCCCAGGGACCTGTGGTCTGACCAAGCCTGGGGGTTGCCCATCTGCATGTGTGTCCACTCCCACTGGCCATAACTGGAAAATTGGGGCTGAGCCAGAGTAACACTGTCAAAAAGAGACAAAGTCCCATTTAGAGCCAAAGGGATTGAGAACATCAAGTGAGAGCTGCCAGGGAAGGTCAAGCCAAAAGCCCATCCAGCCCTCCCTGCTCTCTGGGCTTTGGTAGTCAGGGAGGGCATATGAGACATCAAGAGATTGCACGTAGTCCTTCTCATGATGCTCCTTCACAGCTTTCAGAATGTAGTTGTCCAAGGAGCGCTGAGCCACATGTTATGTTTTTACCATGTTCACTACCCTGCTCTGGACCTACCCACCCTGTACCTGCAATCACTTTGTAATTCATAGGTACATTTTACTCCGGCAGCATCTTGTGCTGAAGAAATCCACACGGGAATTATGAAGATGTAATCAAGTTCTTCATAAGAAGCTTAAGCTCTGTAAGCTCCTCTTTGCTTTAAAGCTGCCACCCACTCACTTTGTTGGGTGTCCCCTAACTCCTAATCATTTCTTGGTCACCTTCTCCACACCACTAATGATTTTTCTGTGATGTTCCCTCCTGAGTGTCTCCCCATTCAAGAATCACTTTGTGTTGTAGATTGTTGAGATCACCTTTTTCTGTACTGTCCCTAGTTCTATGGGATAGTGGAGGGAACAGCACTGGTTCGAGCCATGGATGTCTCATGGGTTCCTCCAATGCTGGAATAACCTCTGGTTGTTCTATATTTCAAACATTCATCACAGAACCATAGAGAGACTCAGACTGCAAGGGCCCTTTGGGGGTCACTCAGTCCAATCCCCCGTGCCAAGCAGGACTGCATTCATTCAGATTTTGAAGACATCAGAGGATGTGATTCCTCCAGACCCTGTTTCAGTGCTGCTCTGCTCTCGGGTTTTTCCCAATTTCTCCCTTTCCAGTTGGTTCCTGGCTGGCACAGATGCTGACCTAATATTTTCAGAGATCTGTGTGCAGGCACTGCAGATACCTCTCCCAAGGGATAATACTGCACTTAGAGTCATAGAATCATTTAGATTGGAAAAGACCTCTAGGATCATCAAGTCCAACCTCCACTTGTAGCCACCTTTGCGTGTGCTTCAGGCTTCTCTCTCCTGTGAGCACTCCTGGCCTAGGAGATGGTGAATGGCCACTTCTGCATCTCAAATACAAGTGCAATTGTTGCCCAAATACCCATGTTCCTAAAAACTGCACCCCAGCCCCATCCCTTGGTTCTCCAAGCAGCTCAGACACCTCCCAGAGGCATCCTCAATAGAGCCATTCTCCCATCCACACTCCAGCTGCCAACCTGCACGGACTGACCCCATCCTGCTGTGGGACATTCCTCCCTCTCTGCTGCTCAGGGCTGGTACAAGAGTCTTTCCTCCCTGAGCCTCCATCAATGAGCTCTCCTCCCTTCTCTGCAGCACCTTTCTGAGGGCAGTTTTTTCCTACTGAAAACAGCCAAGGTGAAAATACAACTTGTTCTTGAGACATCTTGACTTTGCTTATGAGTCCTCGGGACTATCAGAGGGGTGAGGAAGAAAGGGGATTTTACAACTTCAAATGTCTTACCTGAAAGGGTTGTGGAGGGCTGCCCAGGGCAGTGGTGGAGTCCCCATCCCTGGAGGGGTTTCCAAGGCATGGAGATGTGGTGCTGAGGGACATGGGTTAGTGGTGCCCTGGCAGTGCTGGGGCAATGGTTGGACTCAGTGAGTCTCTTCCAACCAAAATGATTCTATGATACTATGTCTGTACTCAGACACATCTCAGTTCTTAGACACACTACATCCAAAAAGCAACTTGCTCCCTTCCTTGCCTCCTCTTGGCTACCTTGGCAAGGCACCATGGCTTCGTTTAACCCCAGCCAGGGCAAACAACCAGGCAACAGGTCTGTCCTGGGAATACAGCGTGAGAAACAGGTAACAAGTCACCTCCTTGTTATTAAGGACACACCAAATGAAATTTGGAGTCACAGAAGGGCAGATTTGGCCCTTTGCAAAACATGGGCTCCCCAGGCAGGAGCCAATACTCAGACCACAGCAGTGGCCACGCTTGGCATGGGGAAGAGCTGACACACATCTCTGATGCATCACTGAAAGTACCCCATGCCACCCAGGAGTGGGGCAAAGTGGGTGCCCTCCTCCTGCACCATGACCACCCATTGCACAAAGCAGCGATGCCGTGGGGGCAGGGGGAGCTCAGCTCTAGCCTGCCACAGCTCATCTGCATGTCCCTGTGGATCCAGAGGAGCCATCCCAGGGCTCAGCATATGAGGCTCTGAAAGCACCAGTTGCTGGCTTGTGGACTCAGGGTTTCATCTCTCTTTTGGTCAGCAGCTCTGTGTATTCTCAGGTCTGTGGCTCATGGAGAAGGACACCATGGCCAAGATGAGCAGTGCAGAGGGGCTGTGCATCACTCCCCAGGCAGGCTGGGGGCTCTTGAGGAGCCACTGCGGAGTAGTCACGGGGAGCAGTCCCACTTTGCTGAACCCAAGCCCTAGGGATCCCCAGTAGCTCCCCCGTGTGCCTGAATCAATGGGGATTAGGGAAAGCAGCTCTTTGCCAAATCCAGTGATATTCCAGAGACAAAGGACTAAGCCCATAGCAAAGGCTTTGCAAGTGGCTGCTTTTGCAAGCATCTGATCCCAGCTCGATTCCCAGTTCAGCCTTTGCCCTGAAGGAGGAGGAAAGGAGAGGATCTGCACCTCAAGCCTCAGCACCGTGGGTGAGAGAGCACAGGAGGTTACTCTGGCCCATCTCTCAGCAGCATTTGAAGGCTGAGGGTCTCTTCTGGGGCTTGTCATTGTTTATGGCACATTACAACACTCATGATTTTCAGATGCTGGTTGCAGGCTGCCGTTAGGTTGCTTCATAATTGCTACACCAAGGTATGGACCAAGTCCTGCTTTTCCTGTTTCAACTGTAAATACAAGAGGCAGTTGATTGCAAGGCATTGTAGGGAGTTGAGAAAAGCTTTGACAAGTGAGCCAAGTCCTGTTGTCAGTTGTGTGTGTGCAGCTCAGAAGCACTGGGACCTTACAGTGTGCAGGGGCCACACTGCATCCTGCAGCCTCCAGATGGAAGATGATTTCCTTGCCAGAAATATCCCTGAGTCCACATGTCCAAGGGAATCCAGCCTGCTACAAAAGTTCATGACCACTGAAATACCAAGGGGGTGAAGAGACCTCAATTCAGCTGTTTTCTGATCTTCTCCCACTCTGTTGGCTTTGAGCCACGTGTCCATCCTCACTACTTCAGCTGCTCGGTGTGAGAGCCACACCAAAACCTGGCTCTCCTTGTGTGGCTGGAGAGCTGCGTGGGCTGCCCCAGACTCTCCCCATCCCTCTGCACACCCCTTCCTTTCTCCAACAGCACCAAGGCAAACATCAGAAGGGGACAGTGGGGTTTATTTCATTCTTTTGTTCTTGGCAGACCCTCTGTGTGTTGTTTTGCTGGGCACACTGGTTTTCAGTGCCAGGCTACCAAGAGCCACAGCCAGAAGCCACCACATCACCACTGGTGGTACCTGGGTAAGGCTGCGGTGCTGTGCTGTGAGCAGAGCCAACAGCAAACCCTGCTGGCAAAGAGGGCACAGCTGAGTCAGGAGATGAGCAGTAGTTTTAATAATTAAACCTGGTCCTAGCTTGCCTGGAGTTTCTGGTGGGGTCAGAAGAGGACTCTAATATCCCTGGGGGAAGAGGACCTCAGCACTGCCCACAGAGCCGCTGGCATGCTGGAGGAAGACAAGGGGAGTAGGCAGAGGTTTGCCCAGCATCCCTCACGATTAAACTGGGTAAAATCCTAAGAAAGGCATCTCAGGAAGATGAGATTGAAGGTGTCTGTTTCTCTCCTTTGACAGGGAAGGAGAGCTAGCTAAGGCTTGGAGGCTGCGGTTTGGGAACCCCACCTCAAGTGTGTGCACAGTGAACACTGCACTGCTCAGCAGCTTGGAAAGACAGAGCTAAACCTGCTGCTAATTCCTGCCCATACACAAGGATCATCCCCCTTGGACCAGCAGATTTGGTTCACACGTTAAAGGCATGATTGCCACAAATGATCATTTTCATCTCTCTTATGAAGAAAGAATGAGGGACTTGGGGATTTTTAGCCTAGAGAAGAGAAGACTGAGGGGGGATCTTATCAATGCTTATCAATAGCTAAAGGGTGGGTGTCAGGAGGATGGGGCCACTCTTTTCAGTGATGCCCAGTGACAGGACAAGAGGTAACGGGCACAAACTGGAACCCAGGAAGTTTCATCTAAACATAAGGAGGAACTTTTTTACTGAGGGTGACAGAGCCTGGCCCAGGCTGCCCAGAGAGGTGGTGGAGTCACCATGTCTGGAGACATTCAAAACCCACCTGGATGCTGTCCTGGGCAACCTGCTCTAGGTGAACCTGCTCTAGCAGGAGGGTTGGACAAGATGATCTCCAGAGGTCCCTTCCAACCCCCACCAGTCTGTAATTCTGTAATCCAGGGCTGTGAACATCACCAACTGCACAGCCAAGGTGTTTAGGACTGAATTAGATACTCCCTGGAGCTGGTAACTCCAAAGAGCTATTAAAAGCTGTAGCGTGCCTCCAGCAGATGATCAGCAAGATCTGCTCTGTTCTCTCCTGTCTGAAGGATCTCTGGGTGAACTTAAAGCTGCAAGTGGCCCTGCCCCCCCTGCCAGAGCAGGCTCAGCACAGCCGCTGTTTATAAATAGCCCGTTTCAGGAAAAGGCACTTTCCGTTCTGGTGTCAGTGTGCTGGAAAGAATAAACAGCTTTCCGAGCTGAAAAAAGCCCTCCTTATCTTCTCAGCATGCAAAACCTGCATCTGCCTCCCTGTGCTCAGTGAGCTCAGGCACTCAGGACACGCTGGAGTCCCCCGGGCTGGTCAGGGAGGCTGGCAGGGGACCCTGGCTCGTGCCCTGCAGGGAAGTGTTTGCTGCAGTTTTTACACAGCAGTTGTTATGCAGGACATGAAATCAGTTCCCTCATTTCTGCACTCCTGACCTGGGTTACAGGGGAGAAGAAGAACAATGAAGGGACTGAGCACCCTGGACCAGTGCCCATGGTGCGAGGGCACAGCCTCTCATTTGAGGACCTTACCACACTTCCCCAAATCAGAGCTGGACCACAGACTGAAATTCTCAGTATTCCAGGTAGAAAACAGACAGAAGAATCCTCAGTCAGTGTGAGACCAGCACCCACAGAGCTCAGAGCAAAGGGAGGGAGCTGCACTTCTGCTCCAGGCACAGGGCAGCTCAGCCCAGCAGCACCATATGGGGATTTCTACAGGGACTTGGTTTAAGTCAAAGTAGCTCTCAGACCTGCCTAGTAAAGACAGTTTCTAGAATCCTGGCACTTTCTGGAAAGCACACCCCGACTTTCCATTTTGTCTTCATCCCTGGGAGCCCAGGACTATTTTGATGCCCAATGGAAAGGGGTTGGAAGGGGGACAGGAGGGTTTCTCCAGCAGTAGGGTGGAGGGGAGGCAAAGCCCTGCAGAGCTGGGTCTGCTTCCACACCAGGGCCTTGAGCTCAGCTCTTTATGGGAGCCAGTGTAAAGCAGAGGAGTGTAAGGACACGGTGCAAGTCCCTTCCTCCCCACCCCAGCACGGCTGTCCCCAGATCAGGAGGGACACTGGGGTGCTGGGGGCTGACTGCTCAAGGGCCATCAATGGTGACGGCATCGCCCTGGCATGGGCACCACCAAGCAGCCGTGGGACTCTGCCAGAGCCAGGCAAGGCAGGGAGGGTCCCCAGCCCTTGGCACCCAGGGCACCAGGGCACCCTGAGCACCAGGGGCCACCAAGGATCTCCCGCAGGGCGCTGCTGCCCCCCGATGGCACTGGGCGAGAGCCACAGCCCCGTCTGGCCAGAGCGCTGGGAGCACTGGGGGAGCATCCTGGGTTTCAGACCCTGGGGTCATTTTTCAGCCCCTCCCAGCCCCAGTCACGCTGTTGGCTCCAGAGGCTGGGGCTGTGTGTAATGGTGGTGACATCTTCACATTGTGCACCCTCAGAAACTGGAGCAAGGAGCCAGGACCTGGAAATTGTCCCCGTTGCTGAAGCAGAACACACTGTAAGTACATCAACGTTCTGGGGATCTCCCCTAAAGTTATTTCTGTTGCTTTAACTCCTTCTGCAAAATCCTTTTCTGCTCCCTGTGCTCCCCATGTCCCATCTCCCCACTTCCATTGGAGCAGAGCCAACCCTGGTGCACCAGGTCCTGCACCAGCACTTCATGTGTTGGGGACCTCCTGCCCCCACCTCAAACTGCTCAACAGGCACTGCAAGTGCCTCCAGGTGCTCTCTGTGTCCTGAGCCTGAGGAAGCTGGAGCTGCAGAGACTGGCAGCATGGCCCAGCCACCACAGCGGCACAGGACCAAACCTGGGCACCTATTGCCAGAGAACGGCTGCTATTAAGTCTAAATCAGAACTGAGGGGGCACAGGTCCCCTTTCCAGCTCTACCACAGGCTTCCTGGACAAATTTGATTTGTCTTGGACAAATCTTTCAATCTTCCCTCCATCCCAGTTTCCTTTCTGCTTCATAAAAGCCTTGTGACCATTGTCCCCGTGCTCAGGTAACACAGGTATGAGGTGCATGACAACCCACACTGCTGTCCCCAGGAGCACCCTTCTCCTCCTTCTTCTCTTTCTTTCTCCTTCTCCTTCTCCTCCTTCTCCTCCTCCCTCAGCCATGCACTAGCAGAGGGCTGTAGCACTGATCTCTACAGTCTCCCAAAGTCCTGCATCACCTCACAACACCGATACCTACCTCCAGTCCTCAGGGCAACACACAGAAACTCTCCAGCTGCAGCAGGTGCTGCCAAACCCACTGCGCTGCATGAGCAGCCACAACCAGGTTCTCTGAAGAAGCAACTTGCCATGAGACACCTCTTTAGAGAGCAAACACTTTGCTGAGTGCAGCACAGTGGCCCTTGGAAAACTGCTGAAAGCCTCTGGATTGTCTTTTGCTCTCGTTGTCATCCCATCCTCTTGCTGAGCATCCCCCAGTGACTCTCTACAGTGGTGAGTTCTACAGGCCAATTATGTGAACTGTTTGAATTTCAATCAAATCATAGGATCACAGAATGGTTTGGGTTGGAAAGAATCTCAAAGATCAACTAGTTCCACCCCCCCTGCCATGGCAGAGACACCTCCCACTAGACCAGGTTGCTCAAAGCCCCATCTAACTTGGCCTTGAACACCTCCAGGGATGGAGCATCCCCAACCCCCCTGGGCAACCTGTGCCAGTGTCTCATCACCCTCAGGGTAAAGAATTTCCTTCTAATTTCCAATCTAAATCTCCTCTCTTTCAGTTTGAACCCATTACCCCTCGTCCTATCACTGCAGACCTTTGTGAAAAGTCCCTCCAAATATCACCTTGTTCTTGCTATGAAACAAAATGTAGACGCTGTTGAGAAACTTGTGGTTAACCAAGTTTTTCTCACCCACTGTCCCACTTGCTTCCCAGCCCCAGGACTGGTGGTGCAGATACAGCCATACTGCTCCAGGACCCCATGTTCCCCTGGGCCTTCAAGCAAGCCCCACCTCCCAGTCTGCAGCAAGTGCTGCTGCCCAGTTTGTGCAAAGTTTCCCAGTATCGGGAACTTTACTGACTTTAACAGTGAATTGTGGTTTGTAAGAAGAGGTTTTGCCTTGTGCTGGGCCAGCTGTACCACAGCATCGTTGTACAGAGGCTCTTGGTTTGCCAGCTATGTCCAGTCTTGCCCTTGGTTTACCACTGTCAGATACCATCTATAGCCTCATTTTAAATCCATTTAGGACATGCAGCACCCTCCAGCCCACCAGCACACAGGCTGCTTCTGATTAGCTTGGCCACTGGAAAATAAAATAGCAAATGAATGACCAGTGTGAGCAAGGAGTTTCTCCTGAGGAACAGGAAAGCTTCATGCCAAAAGGTTCTCACCCTCTTGGATGCTCAGTTCCTTGAAGCCTTTGCCTTCCTGCTCAGCACTGCCACAGCCTCTCCTGAAATAAATCAGAGCAAACATTCTTCATTCTGCCTGGTGTGGACACTGGTTATTGCCATAAGAACCACAGAGGTCTCACCAAGCCACATAGTGAGTTTGATAGGTAGAAGAGGGTCCTGGCTGAGTGCTCAGGACACTGTCTGGTGCACAGGCAGCAAGAGAGCTCTGCTGACAACCCCAATCCCCTGTTCTGTCCACACACAACCCACAGGTCAGTTCCTTCCCAGGCTCCATTTCTAGAGACTTGCCAAGGATTTTGAGGCACTATAGAAAATGAAGATTTTCTGTCAGGTCTCTGCCATGGCTTGACATAGACACTCTACACCAACATGCACCAGATGCTCAGAGATGGTATCAACATGAAGTGCTGGGGCCTGAGTTGTGGGCCCTGAGTTAGAGTTGACCTGTGGATGAATCACAGCCCAGCAGAATGTTTTGTTTCCCTATTGGCTTCATGTTCCAGAGGTAGAACCTGCCCCACTTGTGCTCTGGGGCTCCACGTCACCCAGGTGGTTGTGGCTGGGGCAGTGGGTGAGGCCAGGACTATATCAACCAGGAGCTGAGCAGTTGGAGGAGCTTCCTGTTGAGTGTGGCTTCTGTTGGGATCTTGCTGAAGTCTCTCAGTGGTGTCCTTCCATGTGATGGCCACTGAGGAGCCATCTCTGTCCATTGTGTCCAGCAGGTGATGCTGGCACCACAGTGGGCAGTGGAGGAGCTGGGCCCACAGGAACCTGTGGTGAGATTGTTTGAAAGAAGATTTCCAAGGGGATGTTGGTGAGTTGAGCATTGGCCTGTGTGAGCAGGAACTGATGGCAGCAGAAAATGATGATGGCTGAACTGGGACAACACACCAATGTCCTGTCCTCTGCATTCCATCAGTGACAAGTCATCAAAGTGTGGGGTCCTGGAGAGGGTCTGCAGCGCTCTCTGTCCAGTGCCACTCTTTTCCCCCAGGTCAGGAGGATCCTCCAACTCAGAGTGGTAGAGATATGGCATGGCATCTGAGAGCACAGCAGATACACAGGTCATGCTTAGGTAACACACTCAAGCAGGAATGAGTGCGTGGTGCCTAAAGAGGTTTCGGGGCTTCCCAACCCCACTTTTCCTTACTGTTCAGATTCCAGGCTCTCCAAACATTGGACCTCCATGATCTGCTCATTGACAGCCAGAGAGCACTTCCAGCTGGCAATGAGCTGCTGACCAGGAGCAGTAAATAGCAATTATGTGAGAAGTACCTCCAGAGCAGAACCCATCCTGACAGACAACTCTGTCACCACCTCCTTGCCTGCCAAACATTGCTGTGCTCCCCAGGAATGCCACTTTGCACATCTGCACTCTCAGAACCAAACCCAGCAGGCAGAACTGCAGCTTGCTGGGCTTCCAGGCATCTCCTCAAGAGTGATGACCTATGGTGCTGCTCTCTTTGTAGTTTTCCTCCTCAGTATCCTCTCTCTGCTTCCAAATCTTCCTTTCAACTGACAGGTCTGGAGTGCATCCATCCAACAATGGATGTTTTCCACATCCCATTTCCCTCTCTGGGGATCATCCCAAATTAGATTTATCTTTGTGAAGTTCTTTGGAAGATCTTTGAAGACTGTCATGAGCAGGCATTACAGGCTCTCTGGGTGTGCTAGTTGTTTTCTTCCGTGATTGGATTTAGCCTGTGAAGAACAAAGACCCTAAATTCATGCTAGCATGAATTTAGGTGACTTTTGTCAGAGTAACGCAGCGTAGAGAGCTGGGTGTGAATGCAGCTGGGTGTCCTTCCCTGCAGGTGTATGCTCTCTCTGCCATCCACTATTGCTCCCCCACACCAGTTTCTTGAGGAAGGATTGTTTCTTCAGTCCCAGGAGAAATGTACCACCAAGAAAGGAAGAACTTTCCTTAGAGGGCTGGAGATATTTTTAGATACCTCCAGAAACTAGGCTGCATTCCCACTGCTGAGGCTGCAGGCAGGTGGAGTCTCCGAAGGGCAGCAGCGATCACTGGTGGAGGCACCTGCATGGTGTGTGCCACAGGCTTCCTTAGATCCAAGAGATTACCTCTGTGGTCTGTGTCATTCCTCTTCTTTCTACTCATTTTGTCCACAGGCTTCATTTCTCTATAGATGGTCCTATTTCACTGAAGAAAGGTGCAAAAGGAGATATTGGCAATTCTGCATTTGAAGAATTGGTTCCTCAGACGCTGAATAAATTCCCCACCTTAAAAACACTGTGAACTTTTTTGTTACAACCAAGCTTTAATTCTTCCACAGGGATGAACAGAATTGGAGCTGGGAGATCCCAGTACACAGGACGAATTGATTTTGCAGTCAGTGATGCCTGGTGCTGATGAATATAGAGAGAGCAGGAAATAGCTGGTATCAAGAGTCCAGAGCTGCACTCCCCTCCTCCCCCATGGGTCAGTCAATGTGTGCAGGGAAATCTCATGACTCAGAGATTCTCTTCTTTGGAATTAACATTTTTATTGGTTTCCCAAAAAAAACCCCCAACTCCCAGGGCACAAAAGCACCTAGAGAAGACACTGGTGCTTTTCAGCCAGACAATATCGTGTGTAAATCATCAGGGCAGAAATTTCCACAATAAAGCACGTCCATCTCCAGGAGACTGGCTGTTTGTCTGTCGCCTCTCCAGAGCTGACACTGACAAAAGGGAACAAAAGAGAAAGAGAAAGCTCTCTCATTCTCTCCGATGAGAGTGTCATTATTCTTCAAAGGGAGGGAGGGAGGGTGGGATTTTAGCAGAGCAAAGGCACCACACTAAAATGGACACTCAGGAGAGCAGCTCAGCCAGGAGAGCAGCTCAGCCAGGAGAGCACAATGTCCACCTGAGCTGCAGCCAAACCACCCCAGCATCATTACACATCTTCAGGAACCATGAATCCAATGTGGCCAAATCTGGATTTTCCCAGTAACCTTCTGTCAAGAGACAAAGAAAACCCTTTTGAAGTGCTGCTGCTTTTCTTTAAAGTGTATTTTCATCTCTTGACAATGGTTTTCTTATTTCACGTATCTAAGAGAGGGCGCCTGCAGTACAATTCCCTGCTCCACCACCATGGATGGAAGTACATCCACCACCATACATGAAGTATGTTTGCTTTACTTCAATTTGTTTTACGAAGCCTTTTTTAGGAATAGAACTGCAGAGGGATGAGGGTAATTTCTCCTGGCATACTTCTGAAGATGAAAAGCAAGTTCTAGCTTGTTAATGCTCTTCAATAGAGAAAGAAATGGTGCTTCACCAAAATTTGTAGTATAGATTACTGGAATTGCTACATCCTGTTTCAGATTAGTTTCTGTCACAAAGGAGGGGAATCGGGGACCTGCCTGTGCTACACTCAGGGCCCTCTCCAACTTTCTCATGGCCTTGTTTGTGCTTACAAAGGTTTGTTGAACATGAGCAAGTGTTTTACGAGTTCTGGACCTGCAAGTATCTGCTGTTTCAAGCAAATCAGCTGTCAAACCAACCTCAACAACTGCTTGTCTGCCTAAAGCTGACAAGTGGTATGAGGGTGGTAGATCGCCGGAACAGGTTGCCCAGAGAGGTGGTGGAGGCCCCATAGAATGTTTGAGGCTGGAAGGGACCTCTAGAGGTCATCCTGTCCAACCTCCCTACACAAGTAGGGACATCTCTACCTAGGTCATCATAGAATCACAGAATTGTCAGGGTTGGAAGGGACCTTATAGATCATCTAGTTCCAACCCCCCCTGCCATGGGCAGGGACACCTCCCACTACATCAGTCACTCACAGCCCCATCCAGCCTGGCCTTCAAAATTTCCAGGAATGGGGCTTCCAGCACCTCTCTGGGCAACCTGTTCTTGTGATCTCTGGAGACATTCAAGGAGCTTGATGGGGCTCTGAGCAACCTGACCTAGCTAGAGATGTCCCTGCTGACTGCAGGGGGGTTGGAGTAGACCTTGGAAGGTCCCTTCCAACCCAAACCATTCTATAAGTGTCTATTGCACATGCAGGTTTCATCTACAGTCCTGCTTTATATTTACCATAATTTAGACCTTCTGTAATTGGAACTTTGTTACTGTATCAGGTATTTCTCAAATGAATATTTACACTCTTAATATACACATATTGACTTCTTTACTCCTTACAGGGCAAGACCTCAGAGTTTTTATTCAAAGATTGAATATACTTTCTTTAAAATACTATAATTTCTGCAGCAGGCAGATGAAATGAATGTAAACTTAAGTTTCTTTTCTCTTTATTTGAAAGCCAGCATTGCATTATTAGCTGAACAAAAAGAGGTAAGTTGAGAAACTGTAACAATATTATCAATTTCTTTATAATTTTTAAATGTAAAATTTATAATTTTAAAATGTAAATTGCTTTCAACATTTCATGAGGTTATTTTTTATATTGCCCATTGTTTTCCTCCTGGTTTATATTATGACATCACTAAAGTGATCATTTTGTAATGTCTGTGAATCCACATTGAAATACTCATGCTTTTTAGATCGAAATATTTCATTTTTATTGTGCTTATTGTACAGAAATGCACACAACAACAGCTTGAGTAACAAATAAACTCCGAAATACAAATCAAATCCTGAGCTGGACCAAATCAACCCTGAATTGCTCCAGTGAGATGACAAACCCCCCTCCTCAGCAGCACCTGAAACCAGTGAGAAACCTTCTCCTTGGTCACTGATTAGATTCCACCTCTGACCAAAGCCTTAAATATGGACTTGCCTGTGTAATAAATGTCTGCGGGAAGTTTGTTAATTTATTGGAAGGCATTGTTAGCAGTGAAGCAATTTTCTTCTTCAGAGGCTGCGTTTTCAGGTAACGGGGCTATTTATTTTAAATACCACTTCAGTATCTTTAGGATTGGTACAAATGGGTTTGTTTGTTGCCTACAATCATTTTTTTAAGTCCAGACAGGATTCCCTCCAGTGGTGGCATTAAAAAAGCACCTGTAATTTAGGTCATTATGTATTTTAAGCTGAAATTAAAACAAGACAACAACAAACTAATTTTACAGCCTTAGTTTGATTAAAATTAGTTATCTGGCCTAACAAATTATACAACTGATTATTTAAATTAAATTGCTCTGCTGTCTTGAAAAAGATGTTTCCCCAGGATATGTGTCATGGTTTGAGATGCAATTTAAAGCAGTATTACACAGAAAGAACCTCATCATTGTCTTTGACAGCTTTGTAACAATGGAAAGATAAAGTTTAATCACAAATGGTTGTGTTACTTCTAAACTCGTATTCATTATTCTCCCACTGTTTTAGTGACTAATTATAAATTCTAGGCCTCTTCCAAGGCTGTTCAGAGGCACTACAGCAGGATTTATCTAGTGAGGCCTGAAACGTTGGGTTCCTTGTTTTGCATCACACTCACACAGCCATAGGTCATGACCAAAACAGTCATGGCTGTCCCTGGGTCTGCAGTGACAGGTTCCCCTTCCCTGGGGTGGGTCCTGGCATTTGGCCACAGGATGAGGTGGGTCGGGAAGGGGCCTCTTCTGACAAGAACAATCAATTCCTTGATTGAGCTCCTCCAAAGAACTAGTGTAAGCCCCAGCAGGGGCACAGGCGAGGGCACAACTTTCCCTCACAACTAGAAGATGGTGGCACTGATTGGTGGTGGAACTACACGCTCAAGAATATCTCTGTATTTGAAGGGGGCCTATGAAAAAGCTGGGGAGGACTTTCCACAAGGGCTCAAACTGGAAGGGGGAGATTTAGATTAGATGTAAGGAAGTTCTTCACCCTGAGGGTGGTGAGACACTGGTACAGGTTGCCCAGGGGGGCTGTGGAAGCTCCATCCCTGGAGGTGTTGAAGGCAAGGTTGGATGGGGCCTTGAGCAAACCCGGTCTTGATACCCACAAGCTGATGCCTGCAAGCAGCTGATGCTTGCAAGTCAAGCCCTGCAACAATAGGAGCAGGAGTTTATTCTTCAGCTTCAGGAATGAAGTTGCAGGGGGCAGCGCAGACCCCACCAACCGCACACTGACTGCCTGGTGCCCTCAGCTGAGCTTCTCAAAAGGCAGGGGGGTGGAAGAACCCCCCCACAGCAGGCAATGAATCTTCCCAATTAGCAAAACAACCGAGTAAAGGAGTTACCAAGGCCTTGGGAAACCTGATCTGGTGGTGAGAGGGAGCCAAGAGACAGCAAAGTGTCTGCTTTTACAAAGAACTGAGAAAAGCTCACAACTCGGCCTTTGAAGGAGAGCCCAAAAAGACTGATAAAAAGGAAAGATCCTTCCTAATAGGCACCGAGAACTGGGGAATTGCCAGAAGAGGCAAGAAGTCAGCAAAAATCTGCAGTAACTGGGGGAAAGGTGAAGGTGGCAGGGGGAGAGCGTGACCACTCATGGACCACCTGCCCAGATCATGGCACCACCTCAAAGGGGACAGAGCACACATAGTAATTCACACAGCAAGTGAGGACGTACTAACCAATCATACAGGTGAATATGTATTAGAAAACAGAATAATTAACAACTTTGTGTATAAATAACTGGTGCTACAGGATGAGGGTGTGCGTGTTAAGAGGAGAGACCCCCCTGCACGCAGCGCCTGCCTTCTACAACTTCAAGTCTTAGAGGGTTTCCTTTCCGAGTGGATCTCACTGTATCAGCCTAGGGGGAGGTGTCCCTGCCCTGGCAGGCGGGTGGAACCAGACGGTCTCTGAGGTCCCCTCCAACGCAGTCCCTCCTATGTCTCCCCAGGAGCGAGGCCCCTCCCCAGGCTCCCGCCCCGCCCCGTTCCCATGGCACCCGCGGCCGCCCCGCCCCTGGAGCGC
>VYZX01004246.1:231534-285863 GCA_013401335.1 Brachypteracias leptosomus
CTCCGCGGGGTCCCGGGGCTGGCCCAGTCTCCGGCAGGGCGGTGCCGGGCGGTGGCCGTGGGCACGGCCAGCCGGTAGCAGAGCTGCCTCCTCCTCGCCGGCCTGGCGAGAACCGTGCTCCCGCCGCTCTGGGGGCGGTGTTCGTGTCACTCCGGCCAAGCTGCGCCCTGACCCCAAACCCTCAGGCCCCTCCCCAGACCCTCAGTCCCCCTCCTGACCCGAGTCCCTTGGTACCTCCTCTGACCCGAGACCCGATGTCCCCCTGGGGCCAGCCCGTCTCTGCCTCGCCCGTAGGGACCTTCTCTGGGGCGCTCCAGTGGAAGCAGGGGCCAAAGGTTGTCACCCCGCCTTGCGCAGAGCGTCTGGGAGATGGTGCTGAAGAGGTTTCTGAGGGCTGATGTGAACTTGCCCATTTCCTCCTACCTGCTGGCGGAGTTCCCCAGGGAAGCTCTGCTGCACAACAGATTGCCCCTGAGCAGCTGGTGTCGCAGTTTCTTGGTCATATGATCATTGTTAGAGAAAGTTATGAGTATCGTGAGCTAATTGCTGAGGTTCTGGTATTGATTGCTGAAATACTGCTTACTGAGTCACTTCCAAAAGAGTCTGTGACATAACCCCTTCCTAAGCATACTGCCTTTGCTAAAAAATGCATTAATTGTCCAAGTACCCATGCAAGGTAGGGGCAAGGTTGGCTGAACACAGTGGTTCTTCTGAAAGTTGGGGACTTCTCCAATTTGATTATATGAAGCTGCTATTCTTGCTGAAGCTGCTTTGCTTTGCTCAGTCATGTTCACTTCCTTTTGGTGTAGACACAGCTGCTAGTTGAATTGGTTCTAAGTTTACCAAATAGCACGGTTGTTTGGGTTTCTTCCTTTTTTTTTGTCTATATTTTTTTCTTTACACCTCATCTCCTTTCCATGAGATTTCCATGAACTTCCTCCTCTGAGGAGGTCAGGTCCTCTCTCTCATAGGACAAGCTTCCACTGTCTCATGACCAGCAGCCATCCTATCTCAAATGAAACAAACAGCCTCATAGTTTTTATCAAGGTGGGAAGACACAGAACATCTGACTTAACGTTGTGGTAATTAACTTTATTACACATTTTATAAAAGCTTTCCATTCAAGCCTAGGAGAAGAAGAGATATTGAAGCCTTAAGCCTATCCTCATTTCTCCTTTCATTCCCTATAGGGAAACCAGGAAGCACACAGTGGACAGAGAGGACCATTGTTCATTCCTTTGAGAAACTGTAGAGTTAGCTTTTCACACCAAATGTACAGAAAACTGGTGACCTGAGCTGGCAAAACTGCTGCTTGGAAGCCTTTTACATTACCTAAGCATCTAGAGCAGAGATTGAAATGCTTTCAGTAATCTCAGGTATGAAATAGTCAGTGTGTGGAAGACTTTACAGCCTAAAATTGAAAGGGTTTGGAGACTGAAAGCCATTGACTGAGGGGGCTCTCCGTGTTGATATGTACACCCACCATCCAAAGGATAAAGGTGAAGAGCTCCACCCCTTCCCTGGGCCTCCCAAACACCTTGCTCCCACTTTGTGTAGACTCCCTGTGTTGCTGCTGGCTGTTGTGAGCACAGTGAAGTGCTGAACCTAGCTCAGACCAGGACAGAAAGCACCGTGCATGAAGTGGGACTTCCCCTAGTAGGGAAAAAACCACATCAGAGAGCACCTCAAAGTTATAGTGCAAGTGCCATTTGCAAAGCCCTTGATATCCACACATTACAGTCCCATGTGCCATTTGTCACTTTAACTTGATGCTGAACTTCTCTGAGTGTCCTGTGGCTCACAGCTGTGAGGGGTGTGCAGCCTTGCTTGCTAGAAGCCATGTTCAGTGGAATGTGTAAGGAGTTGCTGAATAACTCCTTGCTGTATGAGCTAGGAGAGGTGTAGAGTTCTCAGTGAGAGTACTCCTGCTGGATACAAACACTTAGAATACTGGCCTAATTACTGATTAAATTATAGAATGGTGGGGGTTGGAAGGGACCTTAAAGATCATCTAGTTCCAACCCCCCTGCCATGACAGGGACACCTCCCACTAGACCAGGTTGCTCAAGACCCCATCCAGGGGGGAGGTGTTGTCCCCTGGGCAACCTGTGCCAGTGTCTCTCCACCCTCACAGTGAAGAATTTCCTTCTAATTTCCAATCTAAATCTCCCCTCTTCCAATTTGAAGCCGTTACCACCCATCCTACCACTAGAAGCCCTTGTGAAACGTCCCTCCCAAGTTTTATTGTAGGCCTCTTCAGATACTGGAAGGTTGCAGTGAGGTCTCCCTGAAGCCTTCAGGCTGAACAAGCCCAACTCTCAGCCTTTCCTTGTGGGAGAGATATTTCAGCCATTTAATCATCTTCATGGCCCTCTGGCCCTGCTCCAGCAGGTCCATATCCCTCTTGTGCTGGGGGCTCCAGAGCTGGATGCAGCGCTCCAAGTGGGGTCTCATGAGGGCAGAGTAGAGGAGCAGAATCATATTGCAGCCTTAGCTGAGCTGCTGTTGTTAGGAGCCATTGGACAGCACTTCAAAAGAAGTGGCTTTTGTAGGAATCTGATGTTTCTTCAGCAACACATTTAATCAAAGGAAGCATCTTGCTGCAGGCGGAAAACAGCAACTGCACCAGGAGGATGTCACTGAACTGGAGGGAGCTCTTGGTAAACTCCTGGAGCGTTTCAGCTCAGCTCAGCTGCCTGTAGAACTCTATTGTTGACCCTCTTATTCTTGCCTCTCTCGATGCTCGATGGGCTAGCATAGGATTTTGTGATTGATTGGAGCCAATCAGGCTCTGTCCTGCTGGCACAAGTGGTGCAGCCTCAGTAATACTGGAGATTGTGCAGCTGCAGAAGAAAGTTGTTGATCTGTCAAAAAAATAATCTTTGAAGGTAGAGGAACAGGGAGAGAAGGCAGTAGTTGTGTTTCAAGTAGGTTAATGGTTATTAACCATTAACACAGGAACCACACGCAGGTGGTTCCTTGTGTGGTTACATGATCAGTAGGAAAGTTGTTCTGCAGCAGTGATAGCCTGAAATACAGAAATAGCAAGGCTGGTAGAAACAAACAGCTCTGTTAGTTGGTCTAAATAGGCTGAAGAAGAAGAGTGCAGAAGCTTTTAGCTCCACAGGCTTGTCTTCAAGGCATGTGTGCCTCACTAGCACTTTATCTGAAACGGAATCTGTTAGGCTGGATCATGTCAAAATGAAAGTGTTTAAACTACACTTTGCATTTAAAGGAGAGGGTGTAAGTGTTGTCCTGAAGTCCAACGTTGAGAGAAATCCTTTGGGGAAAGCTAGAAGAATACATTCAAGAAGGAATAAAATACACTAGAACTTGTCTTCCTAACTCATCTTGTGATCTCTTTATCTTCAGCTGCTCAAATAAAGACTTTGATGAGCCAGCTGGGAACCAAGCAGGATTCCAGCAAGCTTCAGGAGAACTTGTAAGTATTAAATAAAAATTTATATAGGTTCTCTCATTTCTACCTCTATTCTTAGAGGAACTGGGGTATTTGCTTTGGGGAGATGCTTTATTGGATACATTTAATACAGTCCTGCAAACCAAAAGTGACTAGCTGCATTCAGTAGGTTACTGGATGAATTAGGGTGTTTCTGCAGGACTCTGGAGAAGCCGTTCAAAACTGCTGGGTAGGAATAGCTAGAAATAGAGCTTGTAGTGCAGGTGGATTTAGGCACTAGAAAGATTAGCAATCCTGTATGGCAGCTCAAATGACATGTGTAATTTCAGAAGAACAATATGCTGTTGGGGGACACTACAGAAGATATTTAAACAGGCACAGTCCAGGCTGGTGTCTAGAGAGACCTGACGGGCAGTCTGTGTGCCTGGGCATCTTTTACAAGCTTCTCAAGCGTAAACAGCAAGTGTTGGGAAGAATGATTTCTGGAGTCAAAAAAAAGATGACTTGAAGTTCTTCCATTATCTCTTCATGTGACTCTACCTTGAATCTTTGAATACACGACTTCCCCATTTTTTATAATGGTTGTTTTTTGGGTAAGTTCATACCTTGTGTTGATAGCCACACGCACTACATCTGAAGGGGGAGATCAGAGCCCAGTTGCAGGAGAGAGGAATTTACTTGCTTGAGCTGCTCAGTTGACTCAATCTGCATTTAATCGGTAGATTAAAGAACTAATCACTGGTGACCGAACAAATCTCTCTCCATTTAACTTCATTGTAAAACAGCCTCTCTAGGGTGAGAGTGGGTGCACTCCACAAGTGTCAGCTGACATACAAATGTAATACCAAACTGCATGGGTGTTTTATTCAGCTCACATGTTGCAGGTCAACGTACACAATAATGTAGCCTAAATACTCTGATTTCTGTATCTCTTGGGCTGAAGAGGCACCTTTCACTTCAGAATCTTGTATCCATCGAATGCCCAAAAACCTGGTTCTTGTTTTAGTATTTTGTGTCTTCCTGCTTTACAGGATTAGTTCTTGTGCATATGGCTGCAAAATCCAACTTGTGGCTCTGTTCTCTGTGGAGCACGAGTGTTCTGTCTAATGAGCTGCATCTTTGATGAAGAGGATGATGATGTCTTTACATTAATTTCAGTGTGGTGTCCTTTTGTATTGTGATACTAATGAAGGTTCTGCTGCCCTAGATCCTTTGCAACAATAGCTTTGAATTGCAATGTTGTTGAAAAACATGAAGGCTCAAGGGAAAGCCTTGCATTTCCCAGAGGAGAAGCTGAATCATTCCTCTCTCTGGCCATTAATTTTCACAAAAATATAAGAATTTAATGTATTTGAGTCTGTTTTTATCAAATATACATTTAACCAGTGGAGCTGACAGTTGTCAAGTGAACAGTTAGTTACCAATTGGTTAGTCACCAACTGAATTACACAAGGAATTCACCTAAAAAGAGTGATTTTGTTCACTGAATGAAGTTCTCACCCTTGAATTTCTCTATCTTATGCTGTTGGGGAGGAAAATCTTTTTAAAACTACTGAATTATACTAGTTAGCAGGGAGCACAGAATTCTTTGAATTTATTATTTTTTAAACATAATCCAGAGTCAAGTTGATGATAAAAGCTAAAAGTATCTCTGTGTTCCATTAGGGTGAAAAAAAACCCCACCATAAAGGTGTGTGATCTCCAAACCCCTACTTGGTCATTAGTTTGGAAACTGCAATACTCAGAGACTGATTTTTAGGTAAAAGTGTGTAACTGCTCTTGAACTCTCTTTCAGACAACAGCTCCAGCACTCTGCAAACCGCCTTGCCAAAGAGACCAATGAATATCTGAAGGAGTTGGGGTCCCTGCCCCTTCCTCTGTCTGCATCTGAACAGGTGGGCACACACAATTTGTCTGGATGTATTTTTAAGTCTCTCTAGCTTAGACCACAACCTCACAATGCTTGGACTGACACAGCTGAGGAGACAGCAGCCTTTTGCAGTGAGGAATGATGTTGAAGTAGGGAAACACATTAAACTGGCTATACCCTGCTTATATGACACTGGGAAAAGAGTGTTTCTCAGTGGTAAACAGGTATAAAAATTAATTGTATGATAATAAGCCCTAAGTATCTGGGGAGAGCTGAGTGTGCAGTTGTGCTTTTCTGACTAAATAATCTTTAATAATATTTCTGAAAAATAATCTTGTTTACAAAGTGGCAGGTGATGCAAGGCAGGGCTTAGGATAAGAGCTCACAGCAAACTGCACATCAGAAATCACACTGGAAAGCTTTCCCTTGCATGTGATTCCTGATCAGGGCTGGGGGGAGCTGACTCACCCTGTTCGTAGTGAATAAAGCAAAATAGCCCTTGGGGTTCCCCCTCCCCATGGGGAAGGGAAGGGGCAGTCCTCGGTCATTGGTGTTTAATTGCTCTACTTTAAATCACTGCCACAATATTGATGTATCTGCTGGTGTGATCCTGTTGTGGGCTGAGCTGTGGATGTGGGTCAGCAGATGTTGTCCTGGTCTAATTCTGTATTTAAAGGTTTATGTGCCAGTCGTAAGCGTGGCCACGTTTTGCCCGTTTGTTCAGCAAATATTTTCCAGTTAATCTCCCTCTGGTGAACAAAGTCCTGTCATGTGCATCTCCCTGAATACAGCAGTAACTTTTGAAGCCTGCTGGAGCAGTCCAGTCAAACTGCAGGAGCTGGCATCAACATGCTGAGGATCTCCTCTGGCAGGAGGGTTGGTGCCTCCAGCTGGCTCAGGTGGAAGCTCCAGTGGGTTGTGGTGCTGCTGTAGTGGGTTATTATAGAAAAACTGAACAGGCAACATTAATTTCTTTGAAATGACTGTTGAATTGATGCAGACTTGCTCAAAGATGACAATACTGGAAAGCCTGCAACTGGGGACAGCTGTAGAGTCATAGAATCATTTAGGTTGGAAAAGAACTCCAGGATCATCAAGTCCAACCTTTGTCCAACATCTCCCTGACCCCCAGACCGTGTCCCAAAGCCCCACATCTACTCGTTTGTTGAACCCCTCCAGGGATGGTGACTCCACCACCTCCTTGGGTAGCCTGGTCCAGTGCCTGACCACTCTTGCAGGAAAGAACTTCTTCCTAATATCCAGTCTAAACCTCCCCTGGTGCAACTTGAGGCCATCACCTCTTGTCCTGTCATTAGTTACTTGGGAGAAGAGCCCAACCCCAGCCTCACCACAACCTCCTTTCAGGTAGCTGTAGAGAGCAATGAGGTCTCCTCTCAGCCTCCTCTTCTCCAAGCTAAACAATCCCAGGTCCCTCAGGTGCTCCTCATAAGACATGTTTTCCAGACCATGTTCTCACCAGCCTCATTGCCCTTCTCTGCACCTGCTCCAGCCCCTCAATGTCCTGTAGAGAAACTCTCTAACAGAAATCATAAAAACTGAGCAGAGTATTGAGCATCCTTGGGACAAGCTTTGTCACAACTTGTTTCTCATAACTGAGATGCTGCAACACTCAGAGGAGATGTTCTGCAGAGGCTAAATAAGTTGATGATTTAAAATGAGGATGAAAAGGAATATTACAACTAATGTATCTGGAGAAAAGATAAACAGAAGTGCTTATCAGGGCTAAGGATATTCTCTGATCCAGGAACAGCAGGCTTGTAGTGTAGCCTGTCTGGGAGAGACAGCTTATGAAACAGGTAATGGGTGTTGTCACTAGTTCTGGAAGTGTAGGGCTTCCTGGATTTGTAAAAAAGATAAGGGGGTTGTCTTAGCAGGACAAGAGAAAGTTAAGTACTACCAGATTGGCTAATTAGAGGAATGTAGGGTAAAGGCATTAGAGATATCCTAAAGGTATATAATTAAATGTGGTAGATCACTGGAATGTGAATAAAAGTAATGGTGTAGAAGACCTCTCTTCTTCAGACTTAAAATTAACAAACTTTAATGCACAAAACTGTTTGGTATAACAAATTAAAATATGGTGGCTTTTTGTTCTCCCCAGGGCCCCAGGGTGCTGGAACCAACAGATCACTTGAATGCCAGCAGTTGTTGTTACTCTGATGATGATGACGGGTGGTTTTGGGAGTCTGACCGTCCCATTATCATGAATGGGGATATCTGAACACTTGGGTTTTTGTCTCGATTCTTTAGCGCCAGCAGAGGCTTCAGAAAGAGCGTTTAATGAATGACTTCTCCACGGCCTTAAATAACTTCCAGGCAGTACAGAGGCGAGTGTCAGAGAAGGAGAAAGAGACGGTAGCAAGGGCGAGAGCTGGCTCCCGGATCTCTGTGAGTATTTATAGGAGGTTTGTATTGAAAGAGTGACCTACACGTCTTTTGGGAGATCTCGTACTTGCCAACCCATTTCTAGCTGTTCCCTGACACATCACTGAGTGCAGGTGAGGCCTCAGTGCATTACTTCTGCCATTCCAGATATTGTAAGCAGGCCCTCACTTCAGTGTGCTCCTGGAGAGGAGGAAAGAAATCCTGGTAGTTGCAAATGTGGAGGATTAGATGAGGAGTCACAGTATAGTTAATAGAAAAGTATTGCAGGCTGCTCTTTGCTTGACATCAGCCCTAGGCTGAAATGTAAGAGATCAGTTGGAAGCTTAACACACCTTAAATTACACCTTAAACCTCATACTGTGCTGCTTTATTTTCTTATAGCTTCTGTCCTGCTCATATCCCCAACGTACATTCAAACCTTCTCCCCATTATGCTTTGACTAACCCTTAAGAATTCATAACAAAAAAGTTCTTGAAAGCCTTTCTCTCCCCTTGCCTTGGGACTTTGTGTTAAGCATTCTTAATTTCTACAAGGAAACACACGTTCTGAATGTTTTGCTGTGTTGAGAAAGGAAGTGCCAAACAATGACCCCTGCTCTGATCAAACAGACTGGGTGCTTTTGATTGTTCAGTCACCCCTGATTTGCAGAGGCAATCTGAATCTAAAAGTTAAATCTTAAGATCAATGTAAATCTAAATTAACATAATTTAAAGCTGAAAGCTGAAATGGCAGTGGCGTTCTCAAAGAACTCTCTGGACAGTATGTGCCTTTGTCTTCAAGATCCTCCTGTTGATTTTGTGAGTGGTCCTGGTAGTCTGCAAGACTAATAACTCAGTTTTCTCTTCCAGGCTGATGAGCGGTTCAGAGAAGAGCAGCTTGTTTCATTTGATAGGTAATGGCTTCTTGTACTCTTGATTTTACACTTTTAACTATCTATAACTGCATATAAGTTTTTGTGGTAAGATATGTTATTGTAAATTGGGCCAGTCTCTGGTAGCTGAATGCAAAGCAAAAAGGTCTGAAATGCAATTATTACAGTACTTTTAATTTAGAATGTAAAAGATTAACTGCATATGACAGTGTTTTATCCTCCTTAAATATAGATTGTGTGATTGCTGCCCTGATGGGAACAGTGGAGTCCCTGATGTGTGGCACTTGGAGCTGCTGGTTTTCTAAACTGAGAGCACAAGATTAGGAGCAGGATTTCCTCTCTGTGACTCTTTCCACAAAGAGCCACTTTCCTGGGTTTGGGTGTTCTCTAGCAGCCCAGTTGGAGCTATTACAGAGCAGTGGATGAGCCTGCCTTAAATACAGAAGTCCTGGACTTTGTGCACTGGCAAACTAATTCTAGAACGTGCACAAGAAAGCAGCATTGCTGTCACCTGTCTGTTGTATGGTTCTGCAGTGTCCCTGCACAGTAGATAGGTGTGTAAAATGTTCTGTCAGCTCTGCAGTGTGGTAAAGAGAGCTCAGGGCACTCCAGATTTAGGTTAGACATTAGGAAAAAGTTCTTTAGTATGAGGGTGGTTGATTACTGGAACAGGTTGCCCAGAGAGGTGGTGGAGGCCCCATGCCTGGAGACATTCAGGGTCAGGCTTGATGGGGCTCTGAGCAACCTGACCTAGTTGGAGATGTCCCTGCTTATTGTAGGGGGTTGGACTAGATGACCTTTGGAGGTCCCTTCCAACCCAAACCATTCTATGATTCTGTCTGATTCCTGTGACAGCTTCTACTGTATGTATGTTTGAGAAAACTGGAATGAAATCTGTTGGCCCTATCTGTGTAAATCCTTCAGCTTTCTAACTCAAGAGACCTAGCTCACAGGCCTCATCTGTCCATCCCTTCTCTGCAAACTGCACTTCCTCAGGTCAGCTCTTGGGGTGCCCCCTGCTTTCTCATGCTCAGTCAGGAGTCATTCCATTGTACAGATGCTGTGATGTGTTTGAAGGCCTTGCACACTAGAGCAGGGGGAACCAGACAGGTACCTGCTCATCCAGAGGCTCTTAGCTCAGTGGACAGCAGCACACAGCTACTCCACATTCTATGTTATTCTTGTGTGTTTCATGTCAGAAACTTCTGCCTTAAATAGCTGAAAACCCTCCTGTCATCTCAGAGCTGGGCTGCTGGAATGGTCAGCTGTCTCTGACTTAGTCATGTAGTTTACCTTCTTCTGGCACTTTAGAGACTCTTAACACTTACTATTTAGTGTTGCACAGCTCACACTGGAGTGTTACAGAGCTTTCCAGCACAATTCTCTCTGAGAAGAGGGAGATGTTGCCCCTGAAGAACTTTCTGGGCCCTGTATGATCAGTACTGCCTTTGCTGCAACTGGTGTCACTTGTGCAGTTCTGAAGTACCAGCTCATCAGGAGAGAGGCAGACTGGGATGCAGAGCTAGTTGTTTTTAACACCTCTTTTGGTGTGTGGTCTAATTTGAAGTTCTTACTAGACTAATAAATTAAAATACTAAAGCACTTTACTCTTCTCTCCAAAAGCCAGGTAGCAAGTGAAAGTCTTTGAATCCAGATGCTTGTCGGGTGCTCTTTTGTTCTGATCATGTTGTGCTTGCAGACTGCTCTCTATCCAGACTTTCTCCCTGATTTCTCCCTTTTTGGAGAATGATGAGAGGGAAAGAAGGTATAGGTATTAAAAAAGGCAGAATGAAATAAGGAGATTTCTTCTGTAATGCTAGGAATGACTGGCACATCCTAGAACAGAGTATTCTACACATGTAACTGCATTCTGATTTCTTCACTTTTCCTGGTCTGTCCCTTTTTCCAGTTGTTCCCATTTGTCACTGTTGTCACAAATGAGTCCTGTCTCTGTGCACAGTTGCAGAGCCAGGAACCTGGGGGTAGTTCTGTAGGAGACTTTTCAACCCACTGGCACTTTGCTATAAAAGGAGTGCAGAAGTACCTATACTCATACTATATTCATACTTTCTTTCCATCTCTTTCCAGTGGTGAAGATTGGAATCAAATGCAGTCTCAGGAAGATGATGTGGCAATAACTGAACAGGACCTTGAGCTCATTAAAGAAAGAGAAACAGCAATCAGGCAATTAGAGGTGACCAGTAGATCCTGCAGTTAACAGTATTGGGAGATAAACCAAAGGAGTCGTGCAGTGCTAACTAATGGGATGGGCTGAGGAGATCTGAAAGTGGAGGAACAGAGTTCCTTAGAGAGAGGATTGATGCCAAGATCAATCTCCCTGCTCCTGTTGAAGGAGACTAGGTATATTTTCCTTCAGTGTTGACTGGTGGTCCTTCAGAGCTGGTAGGAGCAACTCATGTTACAATGTTCATTGCAATTCCATGCTGTGTGATGAAACCAATATTCAGTAGCAGGAGTATTGTAGGGTCCTGTGTTAATCCCCAGTTCCATAGATAGTAGCATCAAGTCACCTCAGTCAGTGGGTGATGTATCTATTCTGGCACTTTGAGCAATGGTCAGAAGAGATACTAAGAATGAGGATTAGAAAAACTGTAGTCAGTGTTTGTTGTAACCTGTTAAACTGTTGTCTTCAGGCAGACATTCTGGATGTCAATCAGATATTTAAGGATTTAGCCATGATGATTCATGACCAAGGAGATATGATTGGTAAGTGTGCTTAGATAAGAGGAAGTTTCTTCATTCAATTGCGTGTTTTGCCTACGTGGATTAAATTTTCCAGTATCTTGTATAAACAGTTCTGTATTTCTGATTATTTTCTTAAACACTGAGGCACTGACATATTTTACAATGGGTTCTCTTATTTTTCCATAGATAGCATAGAGGCAAATGTGGAAAGTGCAGAAGTCCACGTGGAAAGAGCCAGTGAGCAGTTACAGAGAGCTGCCTATTATCAGGTAAATTCTGTGTGCTGGTATTACTGAAAATAACAGAACAGGCATAACAAGACACACACTGAGGCCTGCAGCACACCAAGCAAGTTATTAACAACAGCTTGGGCAAGTTGGCACTCTCTCAAAATTGTGCTGCAAGGAATAGATAAAGCACTTGAGTTAAAACCAGGGTATTGAAATGAGCCTTCTGCTTCAGAGGGTGTTCCTCATGTAGGTGTGCTCAGCAAATGTAGGTGTCAGCTACCTTTGTTGTTCTCAGGAGTTAGCAGAACAGTTAAACAGGAGCAGATTCTCATGTTGTATCCATCTTGTAAACAATCAGCCAAAGCACTGATGTGCAGAAATCCTCACCCAGACTTGGGAAACTTGTGGTGACCAGGATTTGCAGCACCCTTGTCAGTGCTGAGCCTCTATCCTGTGCTCTGTCCTCCCCGTCCCAGCAGATCTCTTGCAGTGGTTCTCACTGCTGCTTAACCCTCCTCTGTGCAGGATGTTCAATGGGGTTTGTGGGTTCCTTTTGCCATTGTTATCCCTGTAGGTGCATGTTCTGTGAAAGAGGAAGGGTTCTGCTTCAGTCAGTCCCAAACAGAGTTTCACTGCTGGGGCTGAACATGAGCCAGCGTGTGCCCAGGTGGCCAAGAAGGCCACCAGCATCCTGGCCTGGATCAGAACTGGTGTGACCAGCAGGAGCAGGGAGGTGATTGTGCCCCTGTACTTGGCACTGGTGAGACCACACCTTGAGCACTGGGCTCAGTTTTGGGCACCACAGGATAAGAAGGACATTGAGGGGCTGGAGCGGGGGCAGAGAAGGGGAATGAAGCTGGTGAGGGGTCTGGAGAATGTCTTGTGAGGAGTGGCTGATGAAACTGGGATTGTTTAGCTTGGAGAGAATGTCTTGTGAGGAGTGGCTGATGAAACTGGGATTGTTTAGCTTGGAGAAGAGGAGGCTGAGAGGAGACCTCATTGCTCTCTACAGCTACCTGAAAGGAGGTTGTGGTGAGGCTGGGGTTGGGCTCTTCTCCCAAGTAACTAATGACAGGACAAGAGGTGATGGCCTCAAGTTATGCCAGGGGAGGTTTAGAATCAATATTAGGAAGAAGTTCTTTCCTGCAAGAGTGGTCAGGCACTGGCCCAGGCTGCCCAGGGAGGTGATGGAGTCACCATCCCTGGAGGGGTTCAACAAACAAGTAGATGTGGCACTTCAAGACGTGGTCTAGGGGTCAGGGAGATGTTGGACAAAGGTTGGACTTGATGATCCTGGAGGTCTTTTCCAACCTAAATGATTCTATGACTTGAGGCTTCCACAGAAGATAAATTGGACTTTTCCAAGCTCTGAAGTGAGGAGGTACTAGAAGGCAATAAAACTCTAGTGCTGTTCAGCACAAGGGAGGGAAAGTAGCTTTTCCCATCTGGCAGTATTTAGTGGTGTTCTCTCTCTTCATGGCTTCCTTTACAAAGGTTTGAGGCATGTCATAAATCTAAGTTTGGGAGCTATTGGACGTACACTGGATGTGTCTTTCTGCACAGAGAAGTGGATATACAACTATCCTCAAATACTTAATTACTAAATTAAAAATTTGGTGTATATGGACAGACTGTAGTTTCCTAGGATGAGTAAAGTGATCACAGCTGTAAAACCCAAGTACAGTCGTATGTTAAGTCATTTAAACTGTACCAATGCAATACAATTTCCACAAAGTGGTCAAAGGGAGATTGTAGTGGAGAACTGCTCAGCATTTTTATTAGTCTTACCAGGAGAATCTAAACAGCTAGAGATGTTTGGCTTTCCTTTGAAGCCATGGTGTGGTCTGTTAGGATGAAAAGCATGTGACAGGTATTGTCACGTTCTCCTTCCATAGCAAATTTGAAGTAAAACTTGCATTTTGCCTTAAGAGAAGCAAAAATTGTCACATTTTGACTTACCTGCATCTCTTAGACCACTGTTCTCCTAAAACTAAAAGCATTTATCTGTCGGATCCTGCAGTTTAAGGAACATGTCAAAGTGTTCAGACTACACTGCTCACTTCTCTTGAGTGAGTCCAGCATCGAGTGCTCTGGTTTGCCAAAAGTAGTAACATTAACAGGTAGACTTGCTTTTTCCTCTTGTCATCTGTTCCTGGTGTCAGTGGCTTTTTTTTTTTCTTCTTTTATTAGAAGAAATCCCGTAAGAAGATCTGTATCCTGGTTCTCGGCCTTGCTGTGGCTTCTGTAATCCTAGGACTCATTATCTGGCGGGCGGCACCATGAAACCTTCCCCTGGAACCTTGTCTCCTTGCTGGGACTGTTCTCCCTCAGAGCAAACAGGCTGACTGGGCTCGGAAGTGAATTGAGAGAGCACAAGCTGGAACTACTTCTAGTAATAGATGTTAGCAACTAATGTGCAGATAACTAGTATTTGGAATTAGTGAACCATGGAGACAGTATTTATCAGTTTATATACAAATTATATTGTTTTATGTAACTAAAATCTTGTGGTTTTGCTTTCTGTAATGTATTATTCCCTGTCCCAACTGTATGCTGAAGTGTGATCAATAATTGGAGATGTCTCGTTTTTGAACAAGTGGCACAACTTTAACATTTTATATGTACAGGAAACTTTGTTGGACTGGAATAAGAATGACATTCAAAGAGGGCACAGCACCAATTCCCGTTACCTTGATCCAGCAGTTTCTAAAGTCTCCAGGATCTGCCCCATGGTTTTATTAGTCTCCAAGTGGCTGTGGTTCTAGATTCTCTTGAAGAGAAAGGTGTTGTTAGAGGTGTGAAGGGCAAGGAGAAGCATGCACGGGTGATAGTGGAACCGCTGCGTGCTGCTCAGTTTAGCTATGTGCTGTTTAATTGTTTGAACATGGTTGGGGTTGTTTTTTTCCAAAATGCTTCACTTGAGGACAGGATGTTCTTTGACTTACAATCTAACAATGCAGCTTCCTTAGATAAATTAGCTGGTGGTTTATTATGGGGCAACTAAATATCTTCCAGTGTTGACTCTCAGGCTCTAGAAATACAAAGTTTAGCTGCTCGCTCCTAATTGTTCTTAGAAGCTTCCAGGGAGAAAAATCACGTGAAGATGAGGAGGTGGGCACTTGAGTTTACAAGCTAGCAAGATAGATGAGTATTAGATGAAATCTTGCTTCTTAAGAAGTACTCTTGAAGCTCACTTGTAGTGTACTAGTCAATATTATTATTATTATTTGTGGCTTGTTAACATCTGGTATTTTCCAATCTCTATGAAACAGTGCAGAAACTGGCTGAGTGAAGTGCCAGGTGTTGCAGGCTGAGGAAAAAGATCACTGGTTACAAGTGTCTTGCTGGTGAAGCTGGACAGGACGTAGCAGCCACTCCCTGCTTTGATGTAGCTCTGAACTGACATGCACTGAGGGAACAGTAACTGTCCAAAGCCCGAGGGAGTGTGGTGAACGCAGCATACTGACCCGTTTTGTATTTAATCCTTATTCCATGTCTCCTGTATAATAGAGTAAATGTGAAAGCTGGGAAGGGAGTGTGTTCTCCCAATTGCACAGTGGTTTGCACTATTGCGCCATCATTCCATCTAATAGCCATCAATAAACACTTCTAAAAGCCTCTGTCAGAGCTCCTTTCTCTTGCAGTTCAGACACTGTCAGGGGTATGTTTGCAGCTCCCTCTGCAGGCAAGGTAGAAGACTCTTATCAACAACAGCAGCATTTCCTCCAGCATTAGTTCTGTTGTTTCTGAGTCCTAAGAACTAAACTAGCTGGAAACACTGAATCACTTGTACACACATGCACAGAACTCCTGTGCAGAGCCCTGGGTGGTAGCTGATCACAGCAAAAGGAATCTGATGCCCCCAGTGTCGGGTCAGCTTTGACTGTCAGCCTGTTGTGAGAATGTGAAGTCTTTGCTAAGCCTGTACAGTAAAATGACTTGAAAGCAAGGAACTGTGTATTCTGCTCCTTACTGGAAATATTCCTCCTTACATGGTAGGGCTGCTGCTTTGTGCACTGCCTGCTGCAGGGGGAGTCCTTTGGGTGTCACACCTCTGTATGAAAATGAAAGCACTCCTCACTCCCAAAAGGGAGCCTGGGTTCATTATTTGTTAAGGTCTGACCTTATTCCAGCCTTTTCGAGTCCTCTGGAAACTGGAATCAAGAACACCAGTGCAGCTTGCTGGACTCACTATTGCTGTACTTGCTTGACTCCTTTCTCCTCTTTCTTTACATCACTGAACTTAGCAGTGGAACTGCTGCAGAACCTCATTCTAACAGCAGTCTTGACTAGTGCTCCTGAGCATGAAAAATCACCTTAGGAAACTTGTTGCTGTTGCTGCAGCAGCACCCTGGCACTAAGTGTTCCTGGTTCTCGGATGGGTTTTTCTCAGGGTTTTCTACAACTCCAAGAGGCGCTGGAAACTTATTCTGGGAAGTCAAGAGAGCCAGCAGAGGGATAATCTTGCTGCTGCGGCTTGTGGTGGCTCTCCCTGCACAGCTCTGGGGCAAGCTGTGGTTCTCGGGATGATACTGGAGAAATGGGATTTTTTCCTCCCATAAGCTCAAGTACCTGTAACAAAGAACCTGACCTGGAGGACTTGACCTAATCTTGCTTGTTTTCTGCCCGCGGTTCACTTGCTAAAATGGGGTTTTGAAAACCTGTTGCAGAAGGGTTTGAGGATTGGAAATTAGAAATTCTTTACCCTGAGGGTGGAAAGACACTGGCACCCAATGAGCTGCGGATGCTCCATCCCTGGAGGTGCTTAAGGCCAGCTTGGGTGGGGTCTTGAGCAACCTGGTCTAGTGGGAGGTGTCCCTGCCATGGCAGGGGGGTGGAACTGGGTGATCTTTGAGGTCCCTTCCAACCCAAACCGTTCTATGACCATAGACTCATCCCTCCTCCCGCTGCCCCGAGCGGGCGGCGGGCCCGGCGGGCACAGGGCACCGGCAGGAGAAGCCGGCGCTGCTGCCCGAGGGCCGGGCCCTGCGCTCGGCCAGCACACGGACGAGCACCGGGGCCACCTCGGAGCGCGTGGGGAACACGGGGCGGGAAGGGCCGCGGCGCTGAGGCCGCTCGGCGGAGCCTGCGCTCCCCGGCCCGCGGAGCTGGGCCTGCCGAGGTCCCGGGCGGGGTCGTGCCGCCATCGGCCGCCCGCGGGATCCTCGGCGCTGCGCGGAGATGCTCGGTGTGTTCCCGAGAGGTGAAGCCCAATATGGGAGGTGGTGCACATGCAGCTTCTGCTCTGTGTGCTCAGCCCGAGAGATCTGCCGGCTTGGAACTGGCCTCGATTTTTTAATTATACGGAGAAGCCAGGGCAGGGTGCTGCGTTGGAGGAGCAGTGTCAGTGCTGTGAATTTAGCTGGATTTAGAATCCTAGAAAGGATCTCTGGAAATCATCTGGTGCAGCCCAAAGTAAGGCCTTAGATTAGGGTTACCTGGGGCCCTATTTCATTTGCTTTGAGTTTTTTGATGCATTACTGGATGGGTCTGTGTTGTCCCCTCGGGGTGCCAGAGCATTGGTTATTGAGGGGATGTCTGCAGTTATATTTTAAATCTCATAGAAAATGACACAAGGTTACAGCTGAGAAGTCAGGCACTTGTCCCTCAGTAAGAGCCGTGTATGTACATGCATGGTTGCAGGCTTTAATTGCACAGTCATCTGGTTTTCCCTACAGGTCCCCCACCTTTCGGTGCTTTGATGGTAGTGCTCAGTGGATGGATGCTCAGTGAATGTGCTTTTGAATTTTGACCTATTTTCTAGCATTTTTTAACCATCTCATGGAAAAGAATGGCTCGTGTATTTTAGTTGTGCTGAACATATACAACAACAAACACTGGCAAGATGGTGCTCTATAAAATGATGACGGTGTTAGATAAAGCTGAGAAGTATTCAGTGTTAGTACTTTCTGGAACTTGACATTTGAAATATCATATCTTTCAATATTTTTCTTAGTGTTTTTATGCATCAGTGTTGACAACTAGCATTATATTCAGTGGTGAATTTGAATGACTTTTGCCTTTGAAAGCTATAGATTGAAAAGCTGGAAAAGTGTAACTTGTGAAATGCCTCATTTCAGTCACTTACATGCTCTTGCAGAATTTCTAAATAAATACCATCTGGAGGGGAGGATTCTAACAACTGTGACTGCGAGTGCCTCTTTAGCTGTGTATTTTCAGTCTGCTGCTGCTGCAAACAGGGCAGGGTCTCACAGCCCAGCAGCTCTTCCCTCTGTGCAGGTGCTGACCTGGTTTGGTTCTGAAGCACAATCCGTTGTGCAGGATGACAGAGAAATGAGGTGGAAGGGGCCTAGGGACTTTTGAGGCTGTCGGGGAGTGGCAGGACTGGGGGGGATGGGTCAAAACTAGAGGTGGGGAGATTCAGATGAGACGTTAGGAAGAAGTTCTTCACCATGAGGGTGGGGAGACACGGGCACATGTTGCCCAGAGAGGTGCTGGAAGCCCCATCCCTGGACATTTGGAAGGCCAGGCTGGCTGGGGCTGTGGGCAACTGCTGTAGTGGGAGGTGTCCCTGCCCATGGCAGGGGGGTTGGAACTGGGTGATCTTTAAGGTCCCTTCCAACCCTGACAATTCTATGATTCTATGATGATCCGAGCCAGGGTTTCACACCCAGGAGTGAGACAGTCACATTTGGGTGCCAGGGCCTGTTTCATTCTGACATTTCTAAGATTTTTTTGATAATTTCCTTTTTGCAACTGGAATGTCCTTTACTACAACATTCCACAATCCTTCTCAGGTGAAATAAGGGCTCATATTTGGAGTCTCTCCTTATGCATTCGAAGGAGGCTCTTTATTCTCCCTTGTACCACAACTGTACATATGCACATTGTAGTATTTTAGAGACTGAGTTTGAGCAAGCTCTGCATTTATACCTATATGAAAAGCGTACCTGATGCAGATAGATGTTAGTCACATTGTCATGTGTAGATGTGGCAGTTAATACCAGGGAAACATTCAGTTTTGTGTGGAAAAATGTTAAGTTCAGGCTTGTTTTGAAGCAAGTAAGTTGCTGTTTCATAAGTGTGGAAAAAAAACAACAAACAAAACCAACAAACCCTCCACCCCACCCCCCAGAAGATACCCCCACGCTGTAGCAGCCCCTATGGATAGCTTCCAGTTACAGTGTTTATATTCTACTGAAAGGCAACCAGAAATGGGAAGTTTTAGGTAGTTCTGGCTGGTGGGATTCCACTGCCTCATCTGGTGGGAGGGAGGAGCTCTTCTACCAGGTGGGTTTATTTACTTCTTGTTTATTTTTCTAGTCTACACAAAAAGTACAATATATTTCATGTGAAAGCTTTCCATGACTTCTGCTGGCATCTAGTGAGCTGCAGATTCCAGTTCACAGTTTTAAAGTGTTTCTTTCTTTCAGAGCAAACAAGAGCCCACAGTTAGGATACTGAGTAAGTGGTGGGTCTTAGAATCATAGAATCATGGAATGTTTGAGGCTGGAAGGAACCTCTAGAGGTCATCTTGTCCAGCCTCCCTACACAAATAGGGACATCTCTACCTAGGGCAGGCTGCTCAGAGCCCCATCAAGCCTGACCTTGAAGGACTCCAGGGATGGAGCCTCCACCCCCTCTCTGGGCAGCCCATTCACTGATCTATCACCCTCATGTTAAAGAACTTTTTTCTAATATCCAGTCTAAATCTCTCCTTTCCTAGCTTAAAACCATCACTCCCTGTCCTGTCATTACAAACCCTTTTGAACAGACCTTCCCCTGCCTTCCTGTAGCCCCTTCAGATACTGGAAGGTCACTACAAGGTCCCCCCGGAGCCTTCTCTTCTCCAGGCTGAACAGCCCCAACTCTCCCATCCTGTCTCCATACCAGAGATGCTCCATTCCCCTGAGCATTTTGGTGCCCTCCTCTGGACACGCTCCAATATGTCCCCACCCTTCTTGTGCTGGGGGCTCCAGAACTGGACGCAGAGCTCCAGGTGAGGTCTCCCCAGGGCAGAGTAGAGGGGCAGAATCACCTCTCTCCATCTGCTGGCCACACTTCTTTTGATGCAGCCCAGGATGTGATTGGCCTCTGGGCTGCAATTGCACATTGGTGGCTCAGATCCAGTTTTTCATCCCCCAGCACCCCCAAGTCCCTTTCCACAGGTCTGTTCTCCAGGATATCCTCTCCCAGCCTGTACTGATAGTGCTTCCACAGGTAGGATTCCCCAGGGTGACAATGATTTGGCAGCAGCAGGCTTGGACCAAGAGTGTTGTTACTTGAAGCTCTGACTACCAGAAAGTCTCAGTGTCAGTGTCTCCTGCAGGATTCTTGATGTCTTGGGCAAGCACTGAAGTGTCTTCAGTACAGGTACAAATGTAGATTTTCATAGGGAGAGGTTTGAGTGACCATGGGGTTGTAGAGAGTCTTCATGGTCAGTAGCATCTTCTGAAGTGAATCATCTTCAATCTCATCAGCCTATACTGAAATCAAAATCACAGTCTACAGATCTATCTGGTTTTCTGCCTCTAAGTAGAGCTGCCCTGTGCAAACACAGATCATATGAATAGATCTTAAATATAATCAACAGAAGTGGAGTTTTTTGTCTTGTCTTTAAGTTGTTGCCTGTGCTTTTGAGGTTTGCCTCCACTATTGTCAGCTCTCCCCTAAGTGGGTCATGTTCTAGTATCCAGTTTCCAGAAGAGACCTCTCTGCTGAAATTCAAGGTTTTCATCAGTGTTATGTTCTGGCTTTGATTTAGTTTTTATGCTGTTCTAGGCTACTTCTTCACAGTCCATAAAATATTTATTCTTTCTTTTCTTGTGTTTCTGCAGTTAAACAAGCTCAAGACAGATGGAAAATAGGGAATGCTGTCTTAGGGGTACTTGCTTATGCCAGTGCTTGTTTATGCATGTGCTGTAATTCCTCCATACGTGTTAGCAAAGACATGGGCTGTGCATTTAAAATGGGAATAAAGATGTTGCTGGTACTTTCTAGGGATTAAAATTTAGCCATGCCATGAGATTAGAAAATGTCTTTAGATAACAGTTGCATATTGTAGTTTTATTAAGACTTCTGCATACCTTCCAAGGTGGTTTTAGTAAGTAAAAGTAATTTCTGTGAGCTGCAAATGATCTGGGGTGTAGTTTTGAGGTGACCATTAGATGCTTACTGGATACTGCCTGTTACTTCTTTTTTTCCTCTCCTCTATCTTGGTACACCATTAGCTGGGATGTCAGGCTTGTTCTGGACTGTACATAAATCTGAAATAACATGTTTTAAAGGCAGCAATTGTTCCTCTTCGGTTTCTCTGAGCCAAGAACAAGCTATTCCTGGCAGTGATTGTGCTCAAATTTCTGGGTGAGACGGGGTCTTGAGTTCTGGAGATTCCACCTTGCCCTTGAGGTTGGGTGTGAAGGTGTGCACAGCAGTCACGTAGGCCAAGATTTTTAGGAAGGGGCTAAATTTAGTCCTCTGAGTCCACATTTAGAAGCCTAAGTAACTGACCTAATTTTAACCTAATACAAGACAATTAAAGTTGTCCCATCTGTGTCCTTAATAGCGACAACTCAAAACTTCTCTTTAGACTGGAGGATGTACTCCAGTGAGGCTGATGAGCTTCTTGGGGCCTACAAGAAAGCTGGGAAGAGACTTTTTACAAGGGCTTGCAGTGATAGGATGAGAGGAAGTGGCTTCAAACTGAATGAGGGGAGATTTAGATTAGATGTAAGGAAGTTTTTCACCCAAGGAGGTTGTGGATGCTCCCTCACTGGAGGTGTTCAAGACCAGGTTGGAGGGAGCATTGAACAACCTGCTCTAGTGGGAGGTGTCCCTGCCATGGCAGTGGGGCTTGAACTAGATGATCTTTAAGGTCCCTTCCACCCCAAACCATTCTATGGTCCCATGGATGTGGCTGTGGTAACCCAGCTGGCAGGTCAGTGTTGAATTTAGCCTTGCCAAAGAGTTACTATCAGGTAGTTCACAGACCTCGGTCCTGTTATTGGGTACTTGTAGCTGGCATCACATTCCAAAACATTAATGGCTTTGTCCTCTTCTGAAATGTTTCATTTTGGTTATTCAGTACACTCCTTCCAGGAGCTTGGCCTTTTCTTCCTCTTCTTAACTGTGCATCCCTGATTTTTCCTGTTGCTCTGTAGCTCTGCACTAGAGGGTTTGCCATCAATGGCAGAAATAACCCCTACAAATTCCTCAGGGAATCAGCCCGATGTAATGCACAGAGCAGGGACTGGCCTGTAGAGCACAAGGTGAAGAAACTGAAGAAGCACATTTTTCTAATACAGAAGAAAAAATTTTCCCTTGGAGGTGTTTTAATATTTCAAAAACCTACATTGTAACTTGGTTGTGTTCAGTAATGTCTCTCTTAAATATTTCATTATTCATCTTAAGCAGCTGATGCCTTCTTTAAGGCCACAGGTCCATACATGGGAAAATCTGAACTTCATTGTGTCCAGCTGCTAGACTGTATTTTGAAGGAGGTAATTATTCAAGGCAGAGAAGTAGATGTCCTCAGTCTGCCAAAGGCTCTTTGTCAGATGAACCAGCTTTCTTCAAGACGCTTTCTTCCAGAACACACAGGAAATGCTCCCTTTGGGAAGAAAGAGTTCATGCAAGAGCTCTGAGTGTGGAAGGAATTGACTTTGAGGAGGCAGCAGCAGCTGAGTGGAGTCTGTGGGATGACCCCTTTTAGTGCGGTTGGCTTTGAAATTTTCATTACCTTGACAAAAGTGACCACAATACTTATTAGTGACACAAGCATGGTCAACATAGAGGGCCAGAGTATCATCCAGTCCTGTTGGTATCATCTAAAGACCAGAGCAGTAAAACCAAGATAAAATGTAGAAGTGTAAAAGGGAAAGTAGTGACTAAGAACAAGAACTTAAAGCCAGAACCTCGCTACTCAGAAGTTAGAGGATGCAGGTTCATACTCAGAAGTAAAAGCCATATACACAAGGTTGTAGGCTGATCACAGGATGAGCAGCAGTCACTGGCAACGTGTCACTGCTCAGAACTAAATGCCAAGGCTGCTGCTGTCCCTGTGGTGTGAGTCTGTATCCCCTTGGAAGGCAGGGAAGCGTCAGTGCTGCTCTAGGAGACTGACGCAAATGCAGAGTCTGTCACCTGTACTTAACAAAGCTCAGATCAAACAGAGACAGGGAAAATGCATTGATGGGGAAACCAACCTTGCTGTGAGACAGAACAGAGCTGTGGTTGTCTATTGAAATAAAAACAACACTGGTTTTCACCGGCTAAAGGATTTTTAAAGAGGGGTAGCACTGAGGTGTTTTTTTTTCTGTGGCTGAAGGGAAAGAACGAAAAATTTAGGATGGAAATAAAATCATTTGATCAGAAATGTAGGATGGAAATCAAACTGTTGGAATAATAAGGCTTCCTAGAAGGCATTAAGGTTACAGCCCTGTCTTCTCTTAACCTGATCTCGACAGGTAAATTACACCTCCAACCTACCTGTTCCCACTCTGAAAATAGAGGAATAATCTTATCAAATAATATTGCGTTGTTGCTCACCACTTAGTATTCATTTTCCTATTTAATTCTGTGCCCTTTGAATTCATTTTTTGGTGTCATCCAACCTGTACTTGGCTCTAATAGAATATTCATGGCCCTGCTCTCAGGAATTAAAATTTGTATACAATTTCCAGATTTCACTGTATTCCATGGAGACTTTGTTCCTGAGTAAGTAACCAAGGGAACCAGAGCAAACCAGTAAAATCTAGCTCTGTGTGGAACTGCATTGTAACAAGAAAACATACAGAGTGCCAAGGTGAAGTTGGGCAAATGCTTTAATACCAATGGAATGCTTTGTTCAGTTTCTCATCAGAAATCTCCTATAAAATGCTCTTAAAACACTGTGCAGGTTCTTACACTCAGGAAAAGGCTCTATAATCATCAAATTTGAACAACGAGCTTCTTTAACTGTATTTCTTACAACTGGAAGTTTGAGAATTATTTTAATGCTTCTAAGAGTAGAGGAAGCCAGAAATGGGAGGTATTTTCTTTAAAGTTAAGTGCCCCAACCATCACATTTCCCCCAAACCTGACAAGGTTGGATCAGAACCATTGGTCAGCTCTTTACCCAGCCCTCTTCTTCCACAAGGGAATAAACCATTCTGCATAAGAGAAATACTTACCCAGAACATTTTGGCTTAACTTGGGCATAATAGCTCCTTGTGTTGTCAAAATGAAGTCACTTGAACACATTCCAGTGCTGGCTTGGTCTCTGTTTCTGTGGTGTGTGATGTGCTTTGAGAAGGGCCTATGAGTCCTTTCCATCACTGGTGCACAGGAGCAACAACAACTTTCTGTTCCACCAACACCTTGGTCAGAGAAGGATTTTTCTTTATTCTGATTTCTTCCTATAGAACAGAGCAAGAACCCGACCATACTAATTGGAACAACCCAGATGGTTCCTGTCATGTTGTGGTGGTGATCAGAATACTTATGCACAAGTCTGAAGTATTCCATCTTCTTGTAGGCACTCAAGGCTTTTGGCTGTCAGAAGCAAGGGGGGTTTGTGAGCTGAAGACTCACTCTGGGTCATCTTATGTAACAACTAACACTAGACCTAATCTCCACATATTTTCTACTTTTTCTCTGTTAATTTGCAGTTTAATTCCCCAACACCAGTGATGGTTCTTTCAACAAATTATGCAAATACTGGAAAAGGCTCTCTCCTGGTTTTCAGATCCAGGGTTCCTTACTTCTTGTTTCAAGAAATAATGAATGCACTGGTTTTGTAGCATTCATTAAGAGGACAAAGAGAATTCGTACTTACCTGGTTTTTACTAACCCTCTGAAGCAAGGTGTCCAATTTGTTTTTTTCCCCTTGCACAAAGCCATCCGTGCTGGTTGTCATCCTTGTGCCCTTCTCGACAAGAGAACCAGAACTAATACAGCATTCTACATGTGAAAATACTGTAATTTTATGTTTTCTTCCTTATGCTGTCTTTGCTTTGTGGGTAGTTGGTGAATGTTCCTCTCATTCTTTCTGAACATAGATGACACCAAGCTGGGTGGGAGTGTTGATCTGCTTGAGGGCAGGGAGGCTCTAAGAGGGGTCTGGACAGGCTGGGTCTATGGGCTTAACAAAGCCAAGTGCCATGTCCTGCACTTGGGCCTCAACAACCACTTGCAATGCTGCAGGCTGGGGGAAGAGTGACTGCAAAGTGCCCGGTGGAAAAGGACCTGGGGATGTTGGTCAACAAGCAGCTGGTGATGGCCCAGGTGGCCAAGAAGCCACCAGCATCCTGGCTTGTGTCAGCACTGGTGTGGCCAGCAGGACTAGGGCAGGGATCATCTTCCTGGATTGGGCTCTGGGGAGGCCCAGCCTCGAATCCTGGGGTCAGTTTTGGGCTACTCACTCCCGGAAGGACCTTGAAAGGCTGGAGTATGTCCAGAGAAGGGCAGCAAAGCTGGGGAAGGGTCTAAAGCACAAGTCTGGTGAGGAGCAGCTGAGGGAGCTGGGGGTGTTGAGCCTGGAGAAAAGAAGGCTCAGGGGAGACCTTCTGGCTCTGCACAACTCCCTGAAAGGAGGTTGTAGAGAGGTGAGTGCCAGTGTCTTCTAACAAGTGGTAGGACAAGAGAAAGAGTTGCACCAGGGAAGGTTTAGGTTGGATATTAAGAAAAAATTCTTCACTGAAGGTGTTGGCAAGCACTGGAACAGGCTTCCCAGGAAAGTGTGTGAAGCACCATCCCTGGATGTGTTCAAAAGCCATGGAGATGTGGTGCTGAGGCACATGTTTTGGCAGTGGACTTGGCAGAGTTAGGTTAGTGCTTGTACTTGATGATCTTAAAGGTCTTTTCCAACCTAAATGATTCTAGTGACTCTAGATCTTTCCTGAGTGGCAGTAAGGAGCCTGGAGCTCCTGCTTGTGTTTGTTGGTTGAGGTGGCCTTTGTCTAGCCTGTACTAGCACTCAGCTGGTTGTTGGGGTTTTTTTTCTCCCCAAGATGTTTTCTCAAGCAGTGGTTCAGCATCATGAGATTCATTTGCATCACTTGAGTGCAATTTGAGTTACCTCCACAACTGCTCTCAGAAGTGATTTTTCTCATGTGTCCGTTGGCTCCTCTTTTCCAGGCTGTGTATGAACATCCCAGAGCCCTTGCAGAGCCCTGCTCTTCCCTCACTCTTAATCATTTACATTCCCTCCTGGATTAGTGGTTGTTTTCCTCATCACACCTTAACTTACGTAAGACTGTTGATGATTTTATCCAAAGCTTTTAAAAAATGCCCGTCTGCTGTACTGATCCCCTTGCTTACATCTTCCTGCTTGTCTCCAGTAGTTCTGGTAGGTTGTGTGATAACTATTTGCCTCCTCAGAACCCATGTGAATTCTTTCTCTCTTTAAGTATTACCTCAATCAAAGATCTAGGAAACTGTGCTACGGGTGGTTCTCCTATGCTCCTCCCACCTGGGAAAGCAACAACTGAGTTGTGTTGGGTGTCTTGACCAGCAAAGTCTGTAGGAGACAAGTGCTGGCTCTCCTCCTGAGTCTGCAAAATGAAATTAATAGCAAGCGGGTTTGTGGCTAATAACTGGAGAGGGTGTTTCAGCTCTGTGTAGGTGCTCCCTTAAATTGTGTGAGGTTCTGTGGATGCATTGAGTTCACATTGGTTCTTAGAGTCATTCATGTAGAGAGCTCTTCAAACTGGCAGCAGCTATGGCTCAGGAAGTGCTTGAGTTGGGAACTACTGGGAACTGGGAGGGTGTTCCTGTGTGAGGCACCTGATACTGGAGGTAGTGTTTACTTGGCACAATAAAAAATTAAACAGCTGGAATTGTTTAGCTTGGAGAAGAGGAGGATGAGAGCAGACCTCATTGCTCTCTACAACCACCTACACGGAGGTTGTGGTGAGGCTGGGGTTGGGCTCTTCTCCCAAGTAACTAATGACAGGACAAGAGGTGATGGCCTCAAGTTGCACCAGGGGAGGTTTAGAATCAATATTAGGAAGAAGTTCTTTACTGACAGAGTGGTCAGGGACTGGACCAGGCTGCCCAGGGAGATAGTGGAGTCACCATGCTTGGAGAGGTTCAAAAAACAAGTAGATGTTGCACTTTGGGACATGGTCTAGGGGTCAGCGAGATGTTGGGATGAAGATTGGACTTGATGATCCTGGAGGTCTTTTCCAACTTAAATGATTCTATGGTTAAGATTCCCTACTGTGCATTTGTCAGTTTGATCTGCCTGAGACCTTTCACACTCCTGTGGAGTTGTGAGTTCTTGAAGCCATGCAGAAGCAGTACTGCTCTCCATTAAGTAGTGATCTAAAGGAACATGAACACAGCAGGTTTGCACCACGGTGTAAGTAGTGCACATCTTGTATGCAAGTTTGGAAAAATATTGCTTTAAGGCAAATTCAGCTTGTAATAAAAAATGTTAAAAAAAAACAGAACAAAAAAAACCCCCCAGAACCCAAAATCCCAACATCCCATCAGGAATATTTGAGTAAGAAAAGAGTGTGTTTAGTAACTCCCTGTCCATTGTACAGGTAACAGCAGTTGTAGGGGCCAGCCTCAGTTCTCTACTCATCTGTGAACGTGCCCACTTCCTATTGCAAGAAGTCAACCCATGTGGCTAATGAACATCAGTTTTATTCAGACACCACGTTAACTTTTTCCCAAGGACATTCAGCTCATCAGAAGTAGAATAGAAACTATTTCAGTGTTTGATTGGATTCTGTCAAAGAAGACATTCTTTTAGCATGGTCATTGTCATCTTGGGATTCCCACAGAGGCTGAAAGGAGCAGATCTTGTGTAATTCAAGGTGAGGTTTATCCTTCTTTAATCCAAGGAAAATGTTTCCCTGACACTGCAAGAACTGTCAGCCCCACATATTGTCATGTTTCCAGAGGATTCCTGGGCTGCATCAAAAGAAGTGTGGCAGACAGGTCGAGGGAGGGGATTCTCCTCCTCTGTTCTGGTGAGACCCCACCTGGAGCTCTGTGTCCAGCTCTGGAGCCCCCAGCGTAAGAAGACACGGACCTGTTGGAGAGGGTCCAGAGGAGGCCACAAAAATGATCCGAGAGCTGGAACCCCTCTGCTGTGAGGCCAGGCTGGAAGAGTTGGGCTTGTTCAACCTGGAGAAGGCTCCAGGAGACCTTATTGTGACCTTCTAGTACTTAAAGGGAACCTACAAGAAAGATAAGGAGGGACTCTTGAGCAGGGAGTGTGGTGATAGGACAAGGGGTAGTGGTTTCAAACTGAATGAGGGGAGATTTAGATTAGACATTAGAAGAAACTCGTTACTATGAGGGTGGTGAGACACTGGCCCAGGTTGCCCCGGGGGGTTGTGGATGCTCCATCCCTGGAGGTGTTCAAGGCCAGGATGGATGGGGCCTTGAGCAACCTGGTCTAGTGGGAGGTGTCCCTTAACTTGGTCAGCCCTGAAGTGATCAGGCAGTTGGACCATGTGGTCACTGTAGGTCTTTTCCATCTGAAATATTCTAACAGTTTCCCAGCCAGAACTTGGCTTTGCTGTTTGTGGTTTCCACATCACTCCTGAAATATGCTTTAAAATGAGCACCATCAGTGGACACCTTCATTTCTCTGACAGCGAGGGTGGTTTGAGCCATAGGCAATAAACTGTCAAGTGTAGAAAACTGGTGTTTGATACCTCCTTGAATGCTTGGTTAAATATCATCTGGGTTTTGCAGTTTGTTACTTCTTTTTATCAGCTCTTAGAAACTGTCTCTTTGGCATTTCTTTGAGTTCCTTTGATTCATTCTCAGTGAAGAAAAGCTCTATTGTGGGATGTCCTCTCACCTCTTCTCTGATCCAGAGAGTTCATTTAATGATACTGTTACAGTCGTGTTCACCTCACTAATTCTTTGGAGGCTTCTCTTCTCCCAGGTGCCCCTTTGGTGGGGCAGTAGGTGGGCTGAGGGTGCTTTGTCTCAGTTAAACTTCCTGGAGTGATGATCATTAACAATTAGTTCACTCCCAGGTCTTACTTTAAGATCACTTACAGAAAGCTGACCTGTAGAGAGCAGAAGACATTCGGGCAGTGGGGACTGAAGGTACAGAACAGCTGCTTGTTTCTTTTTCTCAAACACAAGCTCTTGTGCTGGAGCCAAGGTCTGGTGTGAGATCATTTTTCTGGGAGCAGTGCAGAGCCTGGCTCTGTGTGTACTTTACAGAGAGGAGAGCCTGGTGACCTCAGGTAATTCTTCATCCTTCAGAACACTAGGAAAATCAGTTTAGGGGATATTTTAGCATATTAGTTAGTAGGAGAGACTGGGGGTTTTTAGATATTGGAAATAAGGGGAGAAAAATCTGTTCTCCTCTCACAGCACAGGACCAGCTTTCGAACAAACTTTCTTCTAGTAGATTTCTGCAAGAGATTTCCTTCCAATGTTTTACTTCCTTGATGCATGAGGAAGGGGTGGGGGGTCTGATAGGGCAGCGCATGTTGTTGATACCTCCAGATACAGCCATTGCTTCTGACCTTTGGTGTCTCTGGAACTAATAAATTTTGGATATAAAACTGGAAAATCTTCCTACATCTTCCTACTTTTTTCATTAAAAGACTTTCCAAGGATCTGACCAGCAGCCTAAGCTGTAACATTCATTTAATCCCTTCCAGACAATTCTTCTGTCAGAAATGATGTCTGTGAGTTCATTCTGACGTTATCATAATTAATATTTACAGCCTTAGTGTGTTCAGTGTTTGCAGGAATAGGTAGATGGGGGAAATAGTGTCTGCAGAGGATTCTCAGTCCAGAAGAGGCCAGAGAATAGATCATTTTTCAAGCACCTTAATTCACAGCTGAAGGCACTTGGCTTGTGCTGCTGCTGGGCTTGGTTTCTGGGTTCAAAACAAAGTTGGAGATAAAAGCAGAGTAAATAACAGCAAGAGTGAAACTAAAATTAGAGGAATGAAAATTCAGAGATGGTGCATGTCAGAAGATGACCATCAGGGCATATACAGGGGAGGACAGTGGTTGTGCTGGAGCACTTGGGAGCCATCCTGTCACCTAATGGGTACGTGGAGAACATTGATAAGATGTTTTTAGGACAAGCTGACCGTTGAGTATCCAGAAGAGATCACTGAAAAGAAAAGCAGAGGGCAGGCTGAGGAAAGACACTTGCTTGGAGAGTTAATTTGCTGAAAGGTTTACAGATTTGGAAGAAAAAAAAATGGGGGAAGCAGGTTTTGTTTGATCAGAGTAAGGTGGGATTTATGAAAAGGATCAAAAGTTCTGTCACAGAAGAACTAGAACTTGGTAATCTCAGTGCAGGGGAGAGAAACAGGTTTGCCAGTGCTCAGGAGCAGAAAGAGGGAACACTGAGAAGTGAAGATGAATCCATGAGTGAAACCTGTCTTGGAATGAGAAATGAGTGCTGAGATCTGAGGGGGGCACAGGAAGGTGGCAATGTTCAGGTGTGGCCTAGCTGGTGATCCTAGAGCAACACTGTGATCCCCTGGCTGTACTGGAGTGACTGGAAGAGTCATCAGACAGACTGTGTCTTCATTGGGAACATCTTTACTTGTCCATCTTTCCCTCACACCACCATAATCCCATCTCTAGGAAGCAGTCACCATTTAGCAGATTGCCCTGGAGCTTTGCATCCTCTGCTTGTGCTGCTGCTGTTTCTTTGTCCAGAAGAGTAAGAATCAATATCAGCCATATCCATCTTATCCACAGTCTTAGAGAAGGGCCTGGTCGGGAACCCGGTGAAAGTCCTGACTGGTATATTCCAGAGAGCCAGAGAGAGCTCTGAGAAAAATAATAGGAGACTCAGTTCTTGTGTGAAGTTCTCTAGGAGAGCACTTGTATAGTCACCAGCTGACCTGGGGACACCAGAGGAACCTTCAAATTGCAAAGCACGTCCCAGAAATGTGCACATCTATATTTAACCCCCTCAACCAGCTTCAGTTACAAGTGACCTTTCTTTCTTCTCCAGCCATGCTGAGCAGGTTACCACCCATTGTTGCTGTTCTCTTGGTTCATCTGAGCAGTGATGAAGCAGTAAATGGGAACGTGAGCTCTGCAGATCTTCAGGAGGGCAGCAGCGTAGCCAAGAACTGGGTCACTGCCATGGCCTAGGGAGTGGTCCAGCCAGAGACAAGAGGGAGAGATAACAGCAGAGCTGTTAGCAGTGGAGAAGTGCTAGAGATGTGGATTTATAGAGACCTGAGCAGAAAAGGATCATTTGCTGTCAGCAGCCAGAGATCCTCTGTAGCCAAGGGCAGTGTTGGTGCCACTGTGATGTCCGGCCTCGGGGTGCTGTAAATGCCAAGTGTGGTCTTGATGCTGCTGATCCCCCTGGGTTCTCCTGTGTGTTCGTGGTGTTTGGCTGTGCCCTGCCAAGTGGGAATAATGCTGCCTGACTGGTGAATCTGCTTCCCAGGAGGTGGAGGGATGGAGCTGTAGGGCTGGGGAAGCTGTTTGGGAGTTTGGTGGAGGAGGATTGTTCTGTCATTGGGCAGGGGTCCCTCTGCCATCTAATGCTGTAGTGTGCTCATGTTACCTGTGTTGGTAGGAGAGTTTGATTATAGGGTGTGTGTGGAGGAACACTGGCTGTTGGCCAACATTTTTATAATATTGCAGGTGTGTGTGGAGACCCTCTCAGGTTTTTTGCCATTACCAGTCCTAGGGAGGAAAGATGATTGAAGTTTCCATTGCTCTCAGCAGCAAAGGGTAGAGAGATAGTGTTTTGAAGGTAACATGAGAAAATAGAGCCATTGAGCAGGCCTTTAGGAAGCAGTTCCAGCCTGTCCCCTTCTCCAGTTGTTTGTATCATATTCTCTTAGGAGCTTTTCTGTTCATTCTGTAAATCAGCCATTGTTCATCTGGAGAAGCAGAGCTTTAAATGCTTCATGTCCTCATGTTAAAGTCTTACTGTAAAAAAACATTTTTTATGTGTTGTCAGAAGGAATCTGCAGGGAGGGAAATAAAATTATGGTATTTTAGTATTTTCCCCCAAATAATTCTGCTTATATTTGGTCTGTAACTCTAATAGGGTATTAGCTCTAATGCTAAGAAGCTTTTTATTAAATATTTTGATACAATATTTTCCTTTCTTTATTTTCCAGGGCAGGGAAACCACCACCTGGCTTACATCTGGATGTAGTCAAAGGAGACAAACTCATTGAGGTATGTATTTGGTGTATCATACACCTAGGCTCCAGCAGTAGAATGTTTCCTACCATGTTCTATGCTTACTCAGAAGTATTTCCTTTCTCTCTCATTATGTTCAAATCAGTTTGTTTTACTCTGAAACTTGAGAATGAAGTGGATTTTCTATTACTTGTACTCTAAGGTTGTCTCAGGGCTTCCATCAGTTGTCCTCCCATTAGACACTGTTTGAAGGCAGACAGGACCTGCAGTGCTCAGCCAGCAAACAGGGACACTGATTCCTGAGCATTAAACCCATCCTAGTAAGAGAGAAAAACTAAACTGTAAGGGAAACTTGATACTTTGCAGAGCCTTCTTGTTTCCTAACTTAATTTTGGACCAAAGTTGACATTTTGTTTCCTGCAAGCCAGAAGGCACCTTGTCCTAGGAGCTTCAGGAGAAGCAGCATGGGGAAAGAAATCTCAGATACAAAAGAGCATGAGTAGAAACTCTTCACTTTGTGCTGCTTGTTTGAGATCCTTGTCTGGTCAGTTTATTTTGGGGTTTTATTACAGGAGGGTTAACCAGGCATCCTGGATTCTGCAGCATCACTGCCCTGTCCTGGGTATGGAACAGTTTGAGTTTTCATCCCATGGTCTGGATCTGCAATCAGTGTTGTGATTAGCACACATACAAGGAGTTATTTCTATGGCAGCGAAGGAATTTGTCTGAAATATGCCACCTCATTCTCCATTTCATATTTTGTCTTATATCACATTAAAAGTAGTAAATAAATTTAGAAAAGGCTCTTTAACATGGCAGAGAGGACCCAGACCAGTGAGTGTATCTGACCTGTGGAGACTCCTACCTTGCAATTGACTGAAACAGTTGGTGGGAGCAAAAGTTTGCAAAGTTGAGCCAACTTTTCTGAACAGAAACATGGAAAATTAAGAATTCAGTGTTAGGTCAAGAAAGATTTAGGTAGCTTAAAATCTTGGCTGTTTTTTAAAGTGTGCTACCACAGGAGCATCAGCCAGTGTCAAGTGTTCCTTCTGGTGTCTAGCAGGAGAGACTCACTGGTTAGAATTTAAGTTACCAGAACATGCTTTGCCACAGGTCACAAATAGCAATGTCACAAATAGCTGTCTCACAAATAAACTCCTGTTTTCCTGGGCCAGAAACCAGTAAAATGAGGCTTTTCTTTATAGTCTGTTACTGCTGGTTTTACAGACTCAGAGAGGGCCCTTACTCTGGGGTTAAAGACATGGAAAATTGGCAAAACCAATCTTGACCTATAAGCTCTTTGCTCAGCCTTAATGTGAAAGGAATGAGGTGCTGGTGCACGTTTACTGCATCTTCACAGTAGCTCATTACTTCATACAAGACATGTCTGAGTTGGTTCATCCCCACTACTCAGGCTCCTTGGAACTGTCCTTCCCAGGCTCTTTCTGGCAATGCAGCTTTCAGACCCTTTGCATTGTGTTCTTCAAACCATGGGCCGTGTGTTCTGCTTCTCGTGGCACTGTTACAGGTCCAGAATTATCTTCAGAGGTCAGAGAGCTGTAGCAGGAGTGCTGCTCAGCTCAGCCTCTGGCTGCCACCCTCCCAGTAGCATCTGGGCCTGGGTTTTCCAGTATTTCTTTGAGGCTGTGTGATGAGATTCAGCGAGCACAGCCAAGTGGCAGTGACTTTGGGCTCTTGGTATGTGACAAGAGGCCAAACAACGGAGCCATCCCACCCAGGAGACTTATTTAATGAAGTGAGTTTTTTCTTGTCGTGTTTCTTTTGGATTTCTGAGCATGGAGAAAGAGCTTTAGGGTGAAAGAGTTTATATGGAGCTCTCTGCTGAATTGGTCCTCGGATGCCAGGCAAGTGTCTGCCATGGGAGTCCTGGTCAGGACTGAAAAAGAAGCAGCAAGGTGACATAGGGAAGCTGTGGATGCACCATTGATTTTGGCAATGGGTGAGCAAATTTGGTGTTGATAAATTGAGCCAGGAATATCATCCTGGGGCTGCCAGGCTCTGAGGCTGTGCTGCCCAAAGCTTTTGGACCTACTGGAGGCCCACGGTGGCTTTGTAATCCTGAGGTCTGTCTGCACTGGAATGTGGGTGGTGCAAACATCCTGATTCCCTCTTCCTACCAGCAGCTCTCTTGATAACCTCAAAGAGCTGCTTCTGCTGTTGTGCAGAGCACTGTTACCAGCCATTGCTAGTCCATGATCCAGCAGAGGATGTGATCACACAGAGGTCACAGAATGGCTGTAGAGCTTGTTTTACCTCCTGACTGTCTGACATTGGCTGTCAGTGTTACTGGGATCAGAGGTAGAGCTTGCCTGCAGTTCAAGGGGCAGTGCTCTGCAGATTAACAGCGTTTGAACAGGATCCATCTGTTTCCCTTTTTGGTACATGTAGCAAATAGTCCTTCAGATAACCAAGAAAGAATCTTGTAGGTTGCTGAGCACTTGATACTAACCGAGCCATCTGTGTCCCAGGCCTCCTGCAGGGGTCTGAGGTGCACCTGGTGGTGGCTGGGTCTGAAAAGTGCAACAGTAAAACAAGCCATGAAGTGTTTAAGCTCAGTGTATGAAGGCAAACACTGGGTTATAGCTCAGAGGCACAGAAATGTTTGGAAACGTTAATTTTATTGCCTTCATTTCAAGATATTTTCTCTGTTGCTGGTTTGTTGCAATATTTCCAATCTATGAATTCATTTGTGTCTTTGCAAAATCTCTTGAAACACTCTCACAGGAGAACACTTGTTCTGTGTGTCAGGGGTGCAAGTGAAGACTTATGGGACACTTTTGGTTCAGTTGTGGGCAAGAATGGGAAACTGTTGGACCAATTTTTGTGGTACTTGAAATCGTGAGATAGCTGCTTGCAGAGCTGAGCACTGAGATGGGGAGCAATGAATCCACTTGCTTGTGTCAGAGCTGTGTTTGCCCAGGGTTTTTTTCCAAATACACAGGGATAAAAGGAAAGTTAGTGCTCATATTTCTCATGAAGTGGAATTATCAATTCATTAGCACAAAGATAGTGATTTTGGGAAGACTCAGAGTGCTGCACTGAAGGTACTGCACAGTATAGAGCATAACTCCATTGCTGTGAAGTTGAATCCCCAGAAAACTGACCAGCATTTCTCAAAAGCTTGTATTTTAACAAACACTTTGGTGTTCACAGATCAGCAGTTGGAGGAAACAACTGTAATGTTAGGGGAAAATATCAGTGAGACTAATGGAGTGACAGGTGTTGATGAAAGCTGGCGGGGGAAAGTATAACAAAAGCATGAGAGCAGGAAGAACGTACAGGGAGGAGGTTTGTTTTTTTTAATTCCACCTGTAAATAGATGAAAGTGAAATAATGTTCAACCAGAGAGGCGTGACAGAACCATGTACTAGTTTAAGCACTTTCAGTGGCTTATACTTTCTGGTTGATTCTGAAGGGAGAGTCTTGTGAAAAATGGCATTTGTAAAGGGACAGAAAGTGAGAGCAGGTGGGAGCAGAAGCCAACAGACACTCAGTGTATTGATTTCCTGGGGGTTTTATGTGAATTATACCAAGGCTTCAAGGTGCACTGTTCACTGGCATGTTTTGAATGTCCCAGTTGAAGGAAAATCACTTGCATTTTGCATTTGCACCTCATTCGTCACCAGATAATGTACTCGAAGGTGAAATCATAGAGGTCATTTCCAACCTTAATGATTCTAAGATCAAGTCCAACCATCAGCACTACCATGACCAATAAGTCATGTCCTGAAGTGCCATGTCTACATGTTTTTTGAACACCTCCAGGCATGGTGACTCCAGCACCTCCCTGGGCAGCCTGTTCCAAAATTGCTAATTAAGCTGTGATTCATGTCTTATTAGTTGAGATGTGGACCTACGAAGGAGAATTTTTGTAGTTAAAGCATAAGTATTGGTGCTCTTGTGGGTTTTCTGCCAGCCTGTGTATCCCTGAAGGTACTGATAAAGTTGTCCTTCTATCTGGCTGTTTTCATGGAACTCCTTGAAATGTAATATCTTGTAGTACTGGTTGAAAATGGCCAGTTGGTTGAGAAGTGGATGTCAGGAGCTGATACCCACACAACTTGGTCACCTAAATCTGGAAATCTTGTTGTTTTAAGCAAGCAGCCCAAAATATGTCAGTCAGTAGATTTCATAAAGCATTTGCTGACGACACCAAGCTGGGAGGAGTGGCTGACACACCAGAGCTGCTGCCATCCAGAGACCTGCACAGGCTGGAGAGTTGGGCGGGGAAAAATTTAATGAAATCTAACAAGGGAAAGTGCAGAGTCCTGCATCTGGGCAGGAACAACCCCAGGTTCCAGTATAAATTGGGGAATGACCTATTAGAGAGCAGTGTAGGGGAAAGGGACCTGGGGGTCCTGGTGGACAGCAGGATGACCATGAGCCAGCACTGTGCCCTTGTGGCCAAGAAGGCCAATGGCATCCTGGGGTGTATTAGAAGGGGGGTGGTTAGTAGGTCGAGAGAGGTTCTCCTGCCCCTCTACTCTGCCCTGGTGAGACCTCATCTGGAATATTGTGTCCAGTTCTGGGCCCCTCAGTTCAAGAAGGACAGGGAACTGCTGGAGAGAGTCCAGCGTAGGGCTACAAAGATGATTAAGGGAGTGGAGCATCTCCCTTATGAGGAAAGGCTGAGGGAGCTGGGTCTCTTTAGCTTGCAGAAGAGGAGAGTGAGGGGAGACCTCATTAATGTTTATAAATATATAAAGGGGGAGTGTCACGAAGATGGAGCCAGGCTCTTCTCGGTGACAAACAATGATAAGACAAGGGGTAACGGGTACAAACTGGAACACAGGAGGTTCCACTTAAATATGAGAAGAAACTTCTTCTCAGTGAGGGTAACAGGACACTGGAACAGGCTGCCCAGGGAGGTTGTGGAGTCTCCTTCTCTGGAGACATTCAAAACCCGTCTGGACATGTTCCTGTGTAACCTCATCTAGGTGTTCCTGCTCCAGCAGGGGGATTGGACTAGATGATCTTTTGAGGTCCCTTCCAATCCCTGACATTCTGTGATTCTGTGATTTACTGTCATGACATCGTGCTTAAAGTGTGTACCTTGAGTTAGCTGGGAATAAAATCATTAGCAGGTAAGTCCTCATGTAAGGAGTTGAGTTGTTCATTCTTCTTGTGTCTCCATATTTTCCGTATGACTTGGTCATGCCACAGAATTAAGCAACTGTCTGGGTGCTCATTGTCTTCCTGGTAGCTCCAAAAACCCCAAACCAGCTGCTTGTAACTGGGCTGGTACATTGGCTGCTCCTGGCTGAGCATGGGCTTTATAGAGCAGTCAAAGCTGGGAGCAACCAACTGATGGACATGAAGACCCAGGTTAGACAGAGCCCTCAGAACCCAGAGAGAGCCAAGGTTGTGCTGCTCAGGTACCTCAGGCTCCAGGACCTCCTTCAACAGCAATGTCTGTTCAGAGGAACGTGCTGCAGATGCTGTAGGACTGGGACAACGTGTTCCTCCACTTCTCAGAGAGGGTTTGTGTAACTGGTACTATGGTGTGTAACACCTGGGTTGAGGAAGAGATTAGAACTCAGATAAGCTAAGCAGAAATGCCTGAAATGAATGGTTTATTTGAATAGATGAATTCGGATTCATATCACAGTACATACTCAGTACAGCTTTACATCTTTATTATAAAGGTGTGAAATCTCCTGGGTGTCCATTTCTATACAAATATACTTTTAATGTTCTGTATCAAACTGGAGATATTTAATCATGTATTCCTGACTTAGACCAGGCCCAAGGAATTTGCACTGAAGAATGTGTAAAAATCATCAGGAGCAGATGTGACAAAGAATCTCTTTTATGAGACAGTCTCTGTGGAGAGTCACTGTCCTTCCCAGATGTCTTTGTGGGGGCTGTTAAAGGACGTAACTGGGACTCTTCCATATTCAGCTCTTCTGATTTTACAAAGAGAAGATTTGAGTTCCTGCCTTTAAGTGTCAGACAAAACTGAAATACTGATCATCTGTTGATGCTTTGTTTTGAGTTTACTCTGTTTGTTCGTGTTCTTCAATTTTTTCAGGAAGATCCAAAAGGTTGCAGGAGTCTAATATGCTTCTCTCTTTGATGTTCTACCTCAGAAACTCATCATTGATGAGAAGAAATATTATCTCTTTGGGAGAAATCCTGATCTATGCGATTTTACCATTGACCACCAGTCTTGCTCTCGGGTCCATGCTGCCTTGGTCTATCACAAACATCTCAAGAGGGTTTTCCTCATAGATCTAAACAGCAGTAAGTAGTGTGATGTTTCACCAGGTAGAAGTACAATATTTCAGTGCTTGAATGCTTCTGAATCTGAGACATTTTTTCCTGGTTTTGTTGTCATTGGTTGCACTGTGTGGATAGATGACTGTAGTCTGGATTAGCATCCTAGAGAAAGATTGGCAGTGGTGAGGAGCAGAGGAGTGTTTGCAGCTTACATCTGCTTCACTTGGTGTTTAAAACAACATTTCTAGGCTCTTAGGAGGCTGAGAGGGGGGAAGGAAAGTGCCTTGGCCATCCCTTCACAATTTTAATGAAGTTTTCTCTTCTGAGGGGGGGTTTCCCAAGATCTAAAACCCAACATAGTGTTTTTTACACTGAGGGAATGATTCCAGACATGGTACATTGGGACCTACAAGAATCCAGAAAATAAATGATGTTTGTGATTTATTTCCATGCTGCTTTGAGGATTTCTGATGTGGGTTATCTTAGTTGGTGGGATGGTAGGAAAAATGTCCATAGCTCATGTTTTCAGCAGTACCTCAGTGACTTGTATCTCGGAGCAACAATTTAGTTTGTGAACTCCTCCAGAGTTGAACTCGAATACTGTGAGCACCAGCTGATGCCTGACAGGCTGTTTTGCCCTTTGCTGTTCTCAGCCCACGGCACGTTCCTGGGTCACATCCGTCTGGAAGCTCACAAGCCCCAGCAGATCCCCATCGACTCCACCGTTTCGTTTGGCGCCTCTACCCGGGCGTACACTCTGCGCGAGAAGCCCCAGACGCTGCCCTCGGCAGTTAAAGGAGATGAGAAGATGGGTGGGGAAGATGAAGAGCTCAAGGGCTTGCTGGGCCTGCCAGAGGAGGAGACAGAGCTTGACGTGAGTACCACAGCACGTTGTACCTAGGTGGCATTCCCCACGTGTCTGCTTAGGTTCAGGTTCTTAATTTCTTGGCCTTGAAGATAGTCTGAGGTGTCTTCTGCTGGCAGATAGCACAGAACCATCCTGTTCTGCCATGACAAGCCTGTGATCCTGCTGCTTCCAGAAACAGTGACCTAATAATCCCACTGTTCCAATGGACTCCTCACAAGGGCTTGCCAGGGACACACATTCTCCAGCTAACAGGACACCAGGGGTGGTTTCCAGTGCTGTTCCCTTTGCTAGATGGAAGTGAGTGCTGCCCTGTTTCCTACTTACCTAGTGAAGAGGGAGAAAGCAACAGTGTGTGTGGCATTCACAGGGCTGTGGAGGCTGGAAGGGACCTTTCGGGACCATCCAGCCCCCCTGTTCAAGCAAGGTCTGCTAGAGCAGGTTGCCCAGCATTGTGCTCAATCAGGTCTTGCAGACAAACTCCCCAACCTCTGTGGGCAGCCTGCTGCAGCTCTGGAGCACTCTTTCTTCCTAGGGGTCTAAAGTTGAAGCTCAACAGTGCGTTGTGGTCTTTTGATGTGCACAATTAGATGATTAAATCAGATTTCATATGCTAGTTGCTTAAACTATTTCATCTCCAAATTTGTCATTAGAACCTGACAGAGTTTAACACAGCCCACAACAAACGAATTTCCACACTAACCATTGAGGAGGGGAACTTGGACATTCAGAGACCAAAGAGAAAACGGAAGAACTCCAGAGTCACATTCAGTGATGATGATGAAATCATCAATCCAGGTAAGAAGTTTGCTTTAATCTCTAGTTGATGCCCTTAAGACCCTCTTTCCAGTATCCAGAATCCTCATAGGGATTCCTCATGGCTGCATATGGATAAGGAGAAAGAAATTTGGCAGTCAATACTTGGGATCTGCTATTTCAGGGAAGCTACCATGTGTCTCACTTAGTCTTTGACCTCTCTCTGTTTCTTCTCCTCTACCTGTAAAATATCAGGATGATTTGTGCAGGGCAGGGGTATCACACTCGGCTTCCTTGTTCACACTTCTATCAGATGTTGGAAAAATCTCATGGGCCCAAAAGGAGGAAAATGTTTTAAATTTCATGCCTTCTTTTGAATCTAAGTGAGAACTGAGCATGTTTGTTTTTCGTGGGTCCCTTGATGCTTTCCTTACCTGTCTGATGGATGTTCTGTCTCAAGCTCAGAGGTTTTTTTGCTACTTGTCTATGTATCTGAAATAAATCATCCTCATTCAAAATGGTGCTTCTGAAGATGTATCCAATTCCTAGTTAGTCATTTTTCTCCCATAGCTGTTTTATATTAATGACATTCCTATTAATGATATTTTGTGTGGACAGTATAACTATTAATAAGAGCATGCATTTTAAAATACAGTCTGGAGCCAGTTTCATTTGGCAGCTTGTACTACCCAGAGTAACCATTGTCATTTATAAGGTCATGCAACTTAGTGCTCAGAGCATCCTCATGTAAACAGCAGTCATTTGCATCACAAAAAAGATAATTTGTTCAGACTTTTGGAGACTCTGCATTGAATTCTTCTGACTCCTTCAAGGTCCTCCAAGGATTTCTCAGGCTAGCCGCTGTGGCTTTGAGCATGTGCAGGTCAGCAGCAGCCCTCAGCCCAGAACTCCAGTTTGTGTGATCAGTGCAAACTCCTCATCCATCTGTTCCCCACCCTCCCTTTGAGGAGAGGCCTTTCTTACCAGAACATCTGATGAGCCCACTCTCAGACAAAGCCACTAGATGTCCCCTTAGCTCCATTCTTGGTCATGCTTGTGTTTACTGAGAGCTACCAGAACTCTGCCTTTGAGAAGGTCCATGGGCCAATTCTTCATATAGGTTCCTTTACCTGACAGATGTTTTGTCTTTCCCTGTGTTCTTACTGAAGGCTTCACTGTTCTTACCTTTACAGAGGATGTGGACCCTTCTGTGGGGCGTTTCAGGAACATGGTACAGACAGCAGTAGTCCCTGTTAAGGTACAGAGTAACTCCCAACTTTTTAATTGCTACATTGATGAACTCGCTTTATGAATTACACCTTAGAGACATAATGTTCTATAGTGGAAAGTGTGTTATTACTAAGCAAAAGTTATGCTCGTGTTTCACACTTTTTTTTTTTAAGCAGATTTTGACCATTCCCCTTCAAATCCAGCTTTAGCTCTTTTGTTTAATAACACATGGGATCAACAGCATTTTTTTCCCCTCCCAAAAAGAAACACTTGCCAGAAATTCAGTATGGTAGTTCTAGGCATCAGTTAAAATTGTGGGAAGTGTGGAAGACAGAAAGTAAATGGGAGGTTGTTTAAATATTGTAAGTGCTAAAGATTTCTTAAGGTTGTCTGCTAGGACTAGCAGGGTTTAGACTTTACTCCAAGATGAGGGTGTTGCCAGTGCTATATTTAATTTGCATATGGCAGGAGCAGGGAAGATGTGTGAAACCTCAGGCTGATAAGCAACAGTGCAATAGCAGTTTCACTTGTTGCTGGTATACACTAAATAATGTCTGTGGAAGAGGATAATTCTGCATCTACCCCAGACTGCAGGAGAAGATTCAAACAATCGGGAGCTAGACAAAATCACCCAAGTGATCTAGAAGTTGCAGTTTCCTATTGTGTGTGGGGGGGGAGGATCTGTCTTGCTGACTAAAGATCTCCTCAGTCTTGTGTTCAGGACCAGCTCAGGACTGGCAGGAATGTACAGGAGGTGAATAGGTGCTCAGACCTGATCTCAGTTAAACCTGAGCTTCAGCTTCTGCCACTCCTTCCTGCACTGGGCACTTTCAGGAGGTTATTATTAAGTGGTTTCCAAAGAAACCCAGAAGAAATCTTTTGGGACAAAGACTGGGACGTGATCTGGAACCATTTTACATGTGGCTGGTCGAGGTGCCTTTTTGGGGAGGATGATGTTGATGGCCAGTGTGAAGAGCTTGCTTGTTTCATGTGTTTTGATCAGTTCTTTAACTACTTCCACCTACAGAAGAAACGTCTGGAGAACCCAGGCTCATTGACCACGGATGATTCTGCATCACGGCGCATGCAGAACTTCCCCTACAGCGGAGGATTATATGGCGGTTTGCCCCCGACCCACAACGAGGCAGGTTCCCAGTCGCACGGTGTCCACGGGACAGCGCTCATCGGGGGGCTGCCCATGCCCTACCCCAACCTTGCCCCAGACGTGGACTTGACTCCTGTCGTGCCCTCAACCGTTACCATGAACCCAGCTCCAAACCCTGCTGTCTTTAATCCTGAAGCTGTGAATGAACCCAAGAAGAAGAAATATGCAAAGGAGGCCTGGCCGGGCAAGAAGCCAACCCCTTCCCTCCTGATCTGAGCTGGGTCCTGCTGAGGGAGGCTGGGAGTCAAGAACTCCAGGAACTGTTCATGTGCAGTCTCGTCTTTTTCAAATTTCACTGTCCTAACCAATGTAATACCAGGATTGGAGAAATGAAACATCCTTTAAAGATCTGTCTTCAAATGTTTTTATATGTCTGTTTAAAAAAAGAAAAAAAGCAGCTCCCATCTCCTTTTGACCCAAAACACCTGGTGGCCTTTTCTCAGCCATTGCTGTCCCCAGGAGTCTTTACTCTGAATTTTGATCTGTAAGTTGAAGGGGCAGAGTCATCCAATTGAATTATCATTTATAGCATGACCCTGCAAATTTGTGTATTTAGGTGTCCTGCTTATTATGAGTAATGTGGTTCCTGCTGGACTTGCTCACAGCAGCTCAGCTGTACCAGAAGTAAATGTTAGTGGGGCCAAGCCTTCCAGAAATCCCATTGGCACAAGTTCTGAAATTTGCAAAATACAGGTCAGCTTTTCTTTTTTACTTTTTCAAAACCCCACCAATGTGGGGCATTATCTTTTTATTTTTATTTTTATTTTTTTAGTTTGGCTACAGCTTGTTTTAATTTCCACCTAAAACACTACAGCATTCATGAGAACAGGGAGTTGAGATGGACGAGAAATAGGTGGGTTTCCTTAGCTGTGGTCCAGTATGGTGGGATGGGGCAGTGTGTGGATGGTGAGGGGTGCACAGGGGGATGGGTTGGTGCTGGTGCTGGTGGCAGCACATGGGCACGGCAGCCCAGGAATGTTTCACTGGCAGGAGGCACAATCTATACTGTGAAAGCAATAAACAGAAAGGAGTGTCAGCTCTCTCCCCTGTGATAACTGAAGGTGGAGTTAACACAGAGGAGAACAGTTTCTTGAGAGCAGGACTTGGTGGCCCTTTAAGTTATATAGTTTCATGTTTATTTGCAAATGGAGCTTGTGAGCTTGGGGTCTATGTGTGAGATGCAAGAAGACAGAAAGAGGAGCAGCCACCAGCAGTGTCAGAGGACTTGCATGGTTCCCAGCTAGAACCACCACCTGCACACTGCTTGGGCTGCCAGTAGCAGTGGGGGAGAACTGGGTGGTACTTAAAGCCTGAATATGAACTCTAGAGAATCTGCCTCGCCTTGAATAAAGCAGTGCACAGGATGGTTTCGTAACATGACATTTTTTGACTACTTCATTGTTTTTTCCCTTTGATTAAAATGAGAAGTTTGATTTCGATTGTTGCTCAAGCCCTTCAGATCCTTGAGTTTAGATTTCAAAACCTGGTTCAGGTGTGTCCAGACACTGTGACTCTACTGCACCCAAGGTAGAGCCAGAGCTCTCTTTTCCTTAGGTTTACCCTGAATTTTTTTTGCAGTCTATAATGCTCCATAGTCACATTCCTCTGCTTGGGGGATTTCTCCAGGGAACGGGCACTAAAATGGCAGTGCTCATTGCCTGCAGTCCTGTTACCTAGCTCACAGCCTGGAAACCCTGGTGGCTGCTGGGCAGGGCTGTCCCAGCACATCTGGGGTACACTCAGACCTGTGTGTGACAGATGCTCCAAAATCAGTGCAACTCCTGCATCTGCAGAGTGATCACGATCAGAGATCCCATGTTGGGGTGAAAGTGAGCAAGTAGCTACCCCTTCACAGGAGTGATGGCTTTAGAGATGGATTGTTCCCCTCCCCACACCATCAGATCTAGCTCAGACCATCCTGTGGATGGATCCAGGACCTTCATGATGCTGTTGTGCTGCTCCGTGTTTAGTTGCTGTTCAATATGATTCAGTCCTCAGCTGTTCTGCTTCCAGACACTCCAAGCTGACTTCTCTTTCTCCCTTTATTTTCATTTTTGCCTCTTTCTGGTATGTAAAATTTTCTTTTGTCAGCCAATCTGCTTTATGAAGGCAACTCTTTAGGATAAGACTAGTTAGGGCAAATAAAAGTTGAACAGACTTTCTTCTTTTTTTTCCATTCTGGGTTTGAGGGTTGGGGGGGGGGGAAGGTAGAGAAGGGGTGGGGGGTTTTTTGTTTCATTTGGTTTTTCTGCAAGTGGCTCTTTGCAAGATTTATCTTGAAAAGGGAAGCTTTGCTGCTCATTGTTTTTTAAAGCTCTTCTCCTCCCTGGGTTTGAAGAAGCTCTCATTATTTTAGAGCTGTGGGGCCATAGGTGGCCAGCACGGGAGGGGACAGTTCAACACCTAGGGGCTTTGTACAGAAGTTTGTACACTTGTGTAATATGTAATAGGTCTTTTCACGCTTTCTGTTGAGCTTTTTACCTGTAACCTTTACTATGTTGTAAATTAAATGCAGATTTTGCCAGTTTGGAGAGTGTAGTGTGTTCGTTCCCAGTCTACACCTCTGCAGTTGAGACTCCGCAGTGTTTTGTGGCCAGTTGGAGGATTTCTGCCATGCAAAGTGCAGTTACTGCTGCACATCTTGTTCTTAGCGGCTGGCTCAGGCTGCAGCTCTTAAAGCTGCTCCAGCTTCTTGGTTTGTGACCTGCTTTGCTGCCTTGTGCTGCTGTGCATTCACGTCTGCACACCAGTGACATTCAATGGTGGATTTTAAACAGTTGCCTTTGTTTTCTGAGTGAAATTTTATCTGGTTCTGGCATAATTCTCCCTTCAAGTTATGCTTTAGAGCCCAGCTTTGCTCCTCTCGGTGCCCAGCTTGCTGCCTCTGACTGTAGAGCAGCCTTGGGCAGTCCAAATGCACCATCCTTCATCACGCTGTGTCTGCATCTTGTCCTGTGCTCCCTGGGGAGAGCTGCAGTGAAAAACACCAAACCGGACCCAGTTAAAGGTAACCGTGGTGCCCACAGTGCAGGCCTGAGAGGAATTGCCAAGCTTTGCTGAATTTAGTAATACTGAGCCTCTAGATGAGGGTTCCTTCCCTCCCCAGCAACATCCCTTAAGCAGCTGGGGCAGTTTCACTTTCATTCTGTGTGGCAGCAGAAGGCTGAATTTCACAATTCCCCCCCAAGCTGCTGATCTGCTGTAGGTAGAAATAGTTGGCGTGGATTCAGGCGTGAGCTTTGTGGTCTGACGTTTTGAATGGTGGTGCAGTTAACAGTTAATTTCCTGTATGGAAGGAAGTATTAGGGGAGTGAACTTGCAGGGTGATCTAAAGGCCTCTCGGCAGAGATGGGGATGAAGAAGGGGGGAGGTTTGCAGCTGGGGAAATCATTGAGGTAAAGAACAATGGCAGCATTTTCCAGGAGAGTCTGTCCTAGGGGCCTTCACTGGGTTGTCATCGTAACCCCTCTGCTCTTGGTTTTGAAATACAAGATGCACCCAGCAGGCATCCCCAGAGCTAGTCATGAGCTGACAAGTTGATCTATTCCCAGTGTCCTGTGCAGTAAGATACCAGTGTGATAGACCTGGGATGACATGCTTGAAAGAATGACTTCTTGGAGAGGTGACTTCTCCCTGGGGCCTTTTAGGAGAGCAGAAATAGCTTCCATCAGAAGTGTGCACTCGTGCCATTATACCAAGTGCTTCAAAACACTCAATGGTGTGGGGAAACCACAGCAGAGGGTTGGACCCGAAGACATGGCTTAGGACAAGGAAAGAATGAGGCTGTGTAAGGGCTGTTCCTGGCCTCAGAGGCCAGATGCTGTTTGAGAAGGTTTTTTCCAAAGCAGTCTCATACAGTCGGGTCATTTGTAGCTTCTTTGATCTGTTTGATTTGGCAGTGGAAGGTAAAGGGGGAAAAATGTTCCTGCTTTCACCTCTGCTTAACACCAGGAACAGCTCCTCATTCATGTGAGCTCTGGTGTCACTGGGACCTGCCTGGTGTAGGGGACAGGAATGCGAGGGCAAGATGGAGAGCGTGAGGTATGGTTGTGGTGAGTTCAGGACAGGCAACTGTGTGTTCTGGGCAGTCTTCTAAATCAGCTTCACTGAAGGCCCCATAACCAGTAAAGCAATAAGAGGTACCTCCCGTGCTGGCATCACACAGTGCCTGAGACTGACCATGGTGCCTCCCCTCAGAGCTGCCTGCTCCACAAACCAGTGCATTGATATTGGTCTCACTGTTGTCTTTGGCTTCTTATGAGTCTCCCAGGACTGAGGTTCTCTTCAGAGAAGCTTTAAGGGAGAAGCAGCTAAGGAGCCCCAATCTTTGTAGTCCACCCTCTTGAGTGTCGGTCGTGTCTTACTTTCTGGCTGTCAAAGGTTTCAGTCACATCTACAGAATGGCAGAGGAGGAGGAAATCCTCGATACTAGAGCTAGTACAAGAGCTTAAATATGGTTCTGGTCATTCTGATGCATCTTGTCATGGCCCACGTTGTGTCATCTTGCAAAGACACCCACAGAGGCAGCCACCCACATGTCTGGTGGCCGATGATACTGCACTAAGAGCATCCCCAGGCATGGCCGGCCAGGGAGGCTTCTCTGATTCATATCTTGGCCATGATGGGTCATTTCCTGCCTGAGGATTCCCAGCTCCTTCTAGATATGTCAGAGAACTTCCCTTGCTTGAGCCTAGAGGAAATGGAGGCAACATTTCTCCTGGTGGGTAAGCAATGGTGTGTTTGTGTCTATGCCACCCCAGGACAAGTCCCTTCTGAAAGGAGGCTCAGCCAGCTTTCTCCCATGTCATTGCAAAAATACTGGTTTTCTAACTTGAAGAGCTACCAGGAACTTGTTCTCTCTTAACCTCTCCCATGCAGGACTACCTGAGTGTCAGTTGCTTTGGTAACAGTTCTGGGTTCAGCAAAGATGAGGAAAAGCCTGGAAATGGGCTGCTCAAGCAGTGGTTCCACTGCCTGCTTCAACTCAGACACCTTAAGTAGCTCTGATACTTGTTGCCAGGTCAGGAAGGTTTGTGCTCACTGCAGGGAGTGGAACAGACCTTCAGGGTGAGGATGCTTCAGGCTCAAGACCAGTTTTCCTTGGATCCTACCAGCTGATGTCATCCCCTGACTTGACACCTCTTCTGTGCTCACCTGTCTGGGGCCCTGCTCATGGGATCACAGTTCTTGCTCCTGTTTGAGGAGCTCTGACCTCCTGCATGCTGTAACTTCAGGCCCCCGGCTGCAGCCAAACAGCAGCAAAGCTCAGGACTCAGACAAGCAGTGCAGGATGACTTGGGGACTGCCTAAAATCTGTGGAAACTCCAGTTGTCTGTCTGGAGCCCTGCCAAGCAATTTCTTCAGGCAATTTTTGTTTCCCTGGTTGAGTTTGGACACCAGAAGAGCAGGTAGACAACTTTGCTCTCTGTAGCTGCTCGTGACAGGGGTGATTTTCATCCCCATGACCTGAAGTTGGCCTGTTCAAAGCTTATTCCTGACTTCTCCATGGGAGCTTTTCTCTGTCCTACAGCACAGAGATCATCTGCCTCTCCCTGAGTGCCTCTGCATCTGTGTCTCTGCTTCACCCTTTCTTCCAGCCACTCCAGGTGAAGGAAATGGAGATGAAACCCTATGGGTGGAAGGACTGGCACACTAAAAGGTGCTGGCAGCTGGTCATCCTGCCCCTCTGGGCCTGGGAACACTGTCCAGAGGACAAGGAGAGCTAAAGTGGGGAGAGGAAGAAAATGTGTCACAAGCCCAGGGGAGAAGCTTGAAGACCAGAAATAAATGGTAGTAAAATCTGTGGTGTCATGTGGGATGGAATGGTGCCCAGGGCTTTCTCAGCAGCTCCACCCACCAGTTGTCACCTGAGCAGCAGGACATGGCAGAACACCACTGTGTCTCCCTGAGAAGGTACAGTGGGGACACAGGAGCAGCAGGGCAGGTCACAGCCCTGTGCAGAGGGGAGGGTGTCCTGTGCTCACAGGGCCTGTCCATGGGGGCAGAGCCTGGCTGGTGGCTCCCTTGGTGCAGATCCTGAAGTGTTGTTTAGGGCACAGCACAGCAGAGGTTTGCCCTGCATGGAGTCATGAAGAGCTGTCATAGAATCATTAAGGCTGAAAAAGACCTCTAGGATCAAGTCCAACCTTCTTCCCAACACCTCTATCTGATAGTGAATACAGCCCATGGCAAGCAACAGGGAGGTGGCTTATAGAGTGCTTTGAATCTGTCCAAGAGAAGTGCAGAGCTCTGGTTATCATCAGCCAGGCCTAACTGGAGAAGACAGAACCGCTGGTCGGTGGAGTCCCCTTCTCTGGAGAGTTTCAGGACACGCTCCCTAGATGAACCTGCTCTGGCAGGGGGGGTTGGACTAGATGATTTCCAGAGGTCCCTTCCAGCCCCCACCATTCTGTGATTCTGTGACCTGTGGTGCTGTAAAGCTCATCTGTTCTGCCAGCACCAGCTGCCCACAGGCTCTTTGCACTGATCAGCTCCTCTGAGCTGCTGCACACGAGATCCTCCAGCGAGCTCGGTGAAAGCTGAAGCGATGCTGGGAACATGCTCCTCTCTGCCAGAGACAGCACTGCCCCGAAGTCCAGGCCAGCTGGTGAACTACAGACAGAGCCCTCCTGGACATGTTCCCTTCCCTCATTGTGCTGAGTCGTCAGCCTGGGAGCACAGAAACTTCACGTGACTTATGGGAAGCACTTGGGCTCATCCTTCCTCTTGGGTTATACGTGAGGTTTGGGGGGGAGGGGGAATCTCCAGTTCCGTGATTCTCTAGTAAAAGGGATATTTCTGCCCAGCCTGTGTTTTGCAGAAGGCAACTGTGTGGAGCTGATAATGGCTGCCCGGCTCGTGGCAGTTGCTGGCCAGTGGTTCCCCATTGGTATCGCTGGGCTCCTGTCAGAGAGGTTTTATGTTGTGCTTGTTGCCTCTGAAGAGCTTTATCTCAGTTGCTCAGTATGTGGAACTCAACCAGTTGCACTGAGCTGTTGGCTTTACGGGTACTTGCTGATCAACAGAACCCTGCTCGAGTCCATCCCTCACACCGAGCTCAGGGTTTGGATTCCTGCAAACCACCTTCAGCAGATTTTTCACCTCTGTTTGTCCGTGGTGTTAACCAGGAGTGTGTTCTGCTGTCCTCCCACAACTGGAGGGGGGGGAAGGCCGTTGAATTGTTTCCTGGCTCACTGCATGAGGTAGAAAGTGGCAAATTCCTCTGGTGCAAGTCCCCTCCTCCTGCTACGGTCCATCCTCATCACCCTTGTTAGAGCCTCGCCAGGGTAGACACAAAACCACTGGTGGGCCCTGGCTCACCCACCACCCTGTGCTGTGCTCCGTGATTGTTAGAAGCAGGGGGAGAGGATCCCTTCACGGGGAGATGTCATCTCAGTTGGGTCCTGGATCAGACACTGATCCTGGAGAGTGTAAGGAGATGTCTTGTGTGGTGAGAAGATGCCCCATTAGCGTTAGCACAGAGCCAGGTAGTGAAAGGCAGGGAAGCACCCGTGAGCTTCAGCAGGTGAGCATGGTCAGACCCTGCAGTGCCACCAAGGCCTTCTGCTATTGACGGTCCCTCTTTCTTGGCCTTTCTGCTGCAGCTCCTCTGGCCTTGGCAATGATCTGGCTCCTGCTTCCTAGGTTGAGTGGTTTTATCCCTCGGTGCTCCAATTTCTTCTGCTACACATGCTGCTGGGTTGGAGCATCTCCATATGGTGCCCTGCTGACACTGGGGACCTCTCTGAAGGGGGCACCTGCTGGGCAGGATCACCTCTGAGTTTGAACTCAGGGAGATGGAGATGGTGCTCACAAGGAGTGAGTCCAGGGACCTTGTGTCTACCCTAAGTCACCCTGACTCCAGGCCCTGAGTGGCTGATGTGGAAATGTTTGCCACGGGAAAGGAAAGGTCTTTCCACAGCCCGTGTGGAGTCCTGCTCACTGGGGGGAAGTGAGGCTGTGGCAGAAGGAGCTGGGCTGGTTTTGATGAGCCTGTGAAGTAAAACAGCGGCTCTCGAGGCTCCGCTGTGGCTGCCCCATCCCTCCCCACAAGGACTGCTGGGCACCAGCCTGGCACTGGGCAGGAAGAAGCAAAAATGTTCCACTCATTTATTCAGCTCAAGGTTTTGGCTCTTTGGGGTGGCTGAGCCCTGACAGGTTCACTGCCTTTTCCTCCTACAGCTGCTCTGTTGTTCCTAGAGTCATCCCAAACCTGCCACATGCTTCTGGGTAGCTGCAAAGTAACCACCTCCTTCACCCATCCCCTGATGAAGTCAGGCTCCAGGCTAAGCTACCAGGAGAGGACAGCAGGCACTGCTGGCCCCAAGCAGAGCTGCTCAGCCCCATGATGGGTCTCTGCCTCTCCTCACTCCCCTTTCCTTGCAGCTCTTCCCCATTCCTGGAGAGATGCTGCTTCCTCCTTGGCTCTGACTCACCATGGCCAAGCCCTGGCTCTTTGCTGCTGGAGACAGCAGGTCTATGTCCAGAGAGGGAACTTGCCACTGCTAGAAGCAGAAGTGAAAGGCAGGCAGAAGTGAAAGCAGAGCCCAGAGCTGCTTCTCACACAGTTCCCCCTCTCTGCAGAGTGCCCCAGAGCATCCAGCAGCATGGCCATGGAACCTCTCCCCTTCCAGGAATACATCTGCTCCCTGGACCCCACCACCCTGCCCCGCATCCTCAGGATTTGCTCCGGCGTCTACTTCCAAGGTGAGTGCTGGGTGCTCACTGCCTCCAAAGGGTGCCCAAGGCTGTGCCCCACCATGCCACTGCAGCCCTGGCTCCCTTCTCCTGCCCTGAAGATGGCTGCTCCCCTGCTAGCAGGGTGCCCATGCCCAAGTCTTCGTGCCACCACGAGACTGGTGCCTACGGCACAGCTTCTTGCAAAAAACCTTCTCTTCTACGCCCAGGGCCCAGCCATGGGGTGCCCCAGTGCAGTCAGTCAGGCTGCTGGGAAAGCAGTGAGGCACCAAAACCCATCCAGGCTGGTCCTGCACAGCTCTGGTCCCAGGCAGTGGATCACCTGCTGGGGGTAGATCTGGCAGGGATAGAGGCACATGCTTGGTGGCTGGAGATGGCCCCTGGCCCCGCTCTGAGGAGTCCAGCAAGGGCACAGAGACCAGCCTGGTCTGAGCTCTCCGCTTCCTCCTGTGCCTGGAGACATCTTAGGATGAGGAGAAGCCTTGACCAGAATGGTTTCCTCAGCTGGTGGCAATGTTGGTGGGGAAGGGGAATGAGAAATTAGCAAATGCTTTGGCTGGATTTCTGGGGATCCCAAAAATGCTGGGAATGCACAGTAGGATCCTGGCAACATCAATGTGGCAACTGCCATCAGGACCTGCAGGATCTGTGTCATTCCTGTAGGTTATGCTGACTTCTAAAGAGTGGGAGAAGAGGTTGAGGTGGTCTCACCCTGCTCCTCTGTAACTCAGTTGGGGGTGGATGTTTAGCTTTTCCAAAGACTTCTGGTGGCCTTGATAACGTCTTCATATTGAGAAATTAAGGGAAATGCTGCTTTTCCAACAGCAGCTGCCACTTGTTCAGCAGTGGCTGGTGCTTTCTGCTTCACATAGCAGGGGCTGTCATGAGTTCATCCAGGGAGGGGAGAAGTTTGGGGCTGCACAGAAGGTTTGGCAGCAGAGATTTAAGGGCAGAAGGAGACATCACTTCTGTTGGAGGGCACTGTGATGTGGTAGCTTAGCCTGAGGAGCTCCTGCTCCAGGAAAGGCTCCAGCTCCAGGAAAGCCCCATCCCTCTGCAACGTGATCCAGCACTGAACCAGTCCTTCTACGTTTCTCATGCGAGTGACACTGGTTCAGACTCCAGCCATTCCCATTGTGTTCTTCTGCGCTGGGTTCTTCCCCTGTCATGACCCCTGTGCAGTTACCAGCACTGGAAGCTTTCCAGGATGTGGGCTCTACAAGCTTCCAGGTGCTCCTGAGTCTGTAGAAACAAGCATCAGCCCAACCAAGACCCCTCAGCCAACCTCCTGGCTGCTGTTCCCTCACCTGCTGGTGAGTGGTGCTGGACCCGTGCAGAGAGCACTGGGGATGGGTCCGTGCTGCTCCCCCAGACCTGCTGTCCTGCACTGATGACAGCTCCTGAACCCTTCTGGCTTTCCTACCATTACTACCTCTGGCTTTTTGTCAGCAAAAACCTGGGTGGGTCCTCAAGATATTCAGTAGAACTGCTGCTGGTCTCAGCCCCTTCTTAGGCTCCTCTCCCAGCCTCTCACCTCCTCTGCGTTACTGATCCTGCTCCATGTGGCAACACCCCTGTGGCTTGGTGCTGCCATGGAGCTCAGGAGCAGCCCCAGCTCTCAGCCTTTTCTCCTGTGAGAGATGCTCCAGTCCCTCAGTAATTCTTACGGCCAGTCACTGGACTCTCTCCAGTGTGTCCATGTCTCTCCTGTACTGGGGAGCCCAGCACTGGACACAGCTCTGCTCCAGGTGTGGCCTCACCAGTGCTGAGCAGAGGGTCCCTCCCTCGACCTGCTGGCCAGGCTTTGCCTAGCGCAGCCCAGACACCATCTTTGCAGCAAGGGCACGTTGCTGCCTCACCTTCAACCTGGTGTCCACCAGTGCCCCCAGGTGCTTTTTTACCAGGCTACTTTCCAGACGGGTGTCCCCAACATGTGCTGGTGCCGGGGCTTGTTCCTTCCCAGGGGCAGGACTTTGCACTTCTCGTTGTTGACCTGAGGTTCCTGTGAGCTCATTGCTCCAGCCTGGAGAGGTCCCTCTGGATGCCAGCACGACCCTCTGGCCTGTCACCCAGTTTTGTGTCATCTGCAGCCTTGCTGAGGGTCTACTCTGCCCCATCAACAGATCACTAATGATGAAATTAAACAGGATTGGGCCCAGTTTTGCCCCCTGGGTACACTGTTAATGGCCTGTAACCAGATTGTGCCACCGATCACCACCCTCCAGTCCCAGGCTCCAGCCCACCTCAGTGTCTGCTCCTCTCACCCATTCTTCATCAGCTTCTCTGTGAGATGGGAAATGGTGCCAAAACCCCTAGGAAGTCAAGCTAAACAACACCCACTGCTCTCCCCTTGTCCCCCAGGGCAGCCCCCTCACTGTGGAGATGACCAGGTTGGATGAGTTGCCTCTTTGTGAATCCCTACGGAATAATCCCAATCACATTTCATCCTTTATGTGTCTGGTAATGGTCTCCAGAATTGGGTGCTCCACCACCTTCCTAGGGGTTGAGGGGAGCATGACTGGCCTGTAGGTCCCTCTCCTGCCAGTCTTGAAGACAGGAGTGACATTTGCTTTTCTTCCCAGTCTTTGGGAACCTCTCCCAATTACCCCTGGCCTCTCATAGACGGTGGCCTCATGAAGTCAGCACTCATGGCTGCATCCCAGCAGGCCCCAAAGACTTACATCCACTGTTTAGTGCTCCCCTACCTGGTCCTCCTCCATCAAGGGTAGGTCTTCCTTACTCCAGATTTTTCCCCTGGCCTCAGGGGGAGTCCTGAAGGCTGCTCATATCTGTAAACACTGAGGCCAAGAAGGCACTGAGCACATTAGCCTTCACCACGTCCTTTGTCACCAGGTCTCCAGCAGCAGACCCACATTTTCCCCTGTCCTTTTGCTCCTGATGTACTTGAAGCCTTTCTCATTGCCCTTCACATCCCTCAACAGATTGAGTCCCAGGCAGGTTTTAGCTTTCTTAATTCCATCTCTGCATGCTAGACCATGTCTCTGAGCTCCTTCTGGGCCACCTACCCCTGCTGCCACCACTCATGCACCTCTTTTGATGCCCGAGTTCATTCAAGAGCTCACGAGTGCTGGATAGGAGCACCCACCACCTGCAGGTATTCCAAGGAAGCAGTGAAGGACAGCTCACAGAGGATGCTGAGGCACTGGAACAGGCTGCCCAGGGAAGTGGTGGATGCCCCATCCATCCATCCCTGGTTCAAGGCCACGTTCAATGGGACTTGGAGCAATTTGATCTACTGAAAGATGTCCCTGCCCATGGCAGAGGCATGGGACTAGATGACCGCTAAAGGTCCTTTCCAACCCAAACCATTCTGTGATTCTATGAAGAGCTGCTAGAGGCATTTTCTCTTAGGAAACTTCCTCCTCACCCCACAGGGTCCGTGTATGAGATCTCAGGCAACGAATGCTGCTTGTCAACGGGTGACCTGCTGAAAGTCATGGCTGTGAAGCTGCAGAAGGTCATTTGTGAGGACACTGAGACGGGGCAGACAACAGAGCTGCCACCAACGTTTAAGGGTGAGTGGGGCTGTCATGAGTTCCCTCCTACCCACAGAGGCCTTCCCAGTCCCCGTGGGCTCAGCCTCATGGTCCCACAGGTCTTTTGCAGCCTGCCCCAGCCCCGGGGATGTCCCCGACACCGCGGGGACCGGGCGGCCGGCAGCGGGGCCTGACGCTGCACCAGGCGCTGAGCTGGTGGGACAGGCGGCCCCAGCCCCTCCTGTGCCCCACCATCGGCCCCCGGGCCCTGCTCCTGCATCCCGTCTATGAGGTGCAAGCTGCCATGGACCGTGAGT
>VYZX01004249.1:0-30154 GCA_013401335.1 Brachypteracias leptosomus
TCCCTGTCCTCCATGTGCCAATAATTTTGGTGATTATCCTTCAGGAGCTGGATATATTACCTGTCTGTGCCAAGTATCTCAATATTTAATCTCTTTGTAGCTAAAGGGCTAACTTGGTAAATCAACCCACTGTCTTGTCTTCATTAAGATTTGTCTTTGTTAGCTATTTAAAAAAACTTAAAAGATTCCCAGGGAAGGAAGGGCTGAATAGCCCTCTGGGAAGTCCAAATTGTCTCCGTTTAAGGCTCAGGGCAACCCCCCACGGCGCAGAATTTGTTTCACCCCTCTTCCCCCTCCCCTCTTCCCTCTCAGGGAAGGAAGAAAGGCCTCACACAAAGTTGGAAATCAAGATTATAACTTTTAACAGGGAGTAACAAAAGGGATATCAAAGGAAGGGAAATATACAGTGGTATTAAGGGGAGGTATATATACAAATAAATACAACACCGATCCTCAGATCTTGCTGGATTCCTCCTGAGCCACATGGAGTTGTAGCAGCCACAGAGATGTCCGGAGCTAGCAGCAATTCCAGGGAGGAAGGGGCGAGTGGAACTTCCTGTGTCCTTTTATAGAGTGTGGCAGGAAGGGGAGTGGAATAGCCGCTCCACCTGTCCCTCCCCTTCCCCAAACCTTAAACCACAACACAAATCCATAACATCAAAGGTGTCATTCCATGTCATATCTAGGACATGCTACCACTCGGTGTGTTGCAGGGCCAGAAGCATAACTGTGTCTGACCTCAGCTTTGAAGTTTGAACTGACTCCAGTTCAATAGTGAAAGAGCTGACAGATGTTGTCATCAAAGCATTGTTTTTGTCTTCCCTCTGTTTGTTTAATATCATTTTCCCTGACCCATCTGTAGTTAATAACATCCTTAAGCTTCTGCTTGTACAGCTACTTTTCATCAAAATGACCTCTCATCTAATATAAAATTTGCTTGCAAAACTGCCTGTATTTGTATGATGGGTCAGCTTATGGAACAAGAAATCAAGAATGCTGCTGTAGTACCTTGTTGTGTAGTTCAGTAGAACAAATCTTGGGGCAGTAGATGCAAATCATTAAACACCATGAGGGGAAAAATCTGTTATCTCAATGTTCATTGAGAAAATTCAAATCTCCGGCAATTATAGCCTCCAACTGTTGTCTGCCAAAATACAGTTTGTTTTCACTGTCAAGATCTAAAGCGTGTTGCAAATTTAGCGCCCTTGCTGTTAGGGCTTGAAAGTTTGCTTTCTGCTTCCAATTATATAATTTTCTTTGCTGGTTTTCATATGTAAGTGAACTATTGCTGCCACCATTTCAGTCCTTTCTTTAAAAATAAAGTGTATGTGTTCATAGGCCACAAATATTTTTCTTCCCAGTCACATTCTTGTACTGCCAGTTAGAAATTATTTTAAAAACTTGATTTATGATAGCACTGTATTAAGATATTAAATCTTGCTTGTAACTATACAAGTATTTTTCAGTTTCCCAAGAACAAATTATTATTAAAAGGAAGCACATGAGACCTATTGAATTAAGTATTGTCCTCTGAAGCATATTTCTAAACAGTATTCAATTAGTTTACATTAATTTAAAACCTGGGTTAATTAAAATTAGGTTTCTTTAAAGCAGGTAATTGAATCTTCATCTCAAATAATTCTTAACTTGGAATCAACATTTAGGTGCAAATTCTTCATTGTATTGATTATTTCTGTGGGCCAGAGTCTCAAAGGAGGTAGCAGCTTGCTTCAACTCTCTTTGCCTTGTCTCTCTGTGTCGAGGTTTAGATCCAATCCTCATTCTAACTCCAACCAGGACACTCTGGCATTGTTCAGGGAAGTCATCTCTAACCAGTATGCAGGAGGCTGAGCCCTGACCTTGTCTCTTCCTCCTTCTGAAATGAGGAAAATCTGTAGCACGGCACCTTTTCTCAGCTGTAGCTCTCCTCTTCTGATGTTGTGTTCTGAACAAAACTGCTTTGAAAAAATTTCATATGTGGGTAATGCAGGAAAAAATCCTGCCTGTGGAAAGCCAAAGGTCTTAAAGGGTTAAGAAAAATAATTCTTAAGTCTTACATGTACAATTTTAATTGTATTCATAATCATTTAAACTTGCATCTTATTGAGATCTTAGAACTTTTGTGCTGTTTCTGTTATTAATGGATCCTTTTGTCTTTTAATGCTAACACAAGAGATTACCTCACATTAGCAAATTTCCAAACAACACCTAAAATAGTTATGTGGGCATGTGTGTTCACCATTTAAAAATTCTTATTATTTTACATAATCTTAATGCAACAGGTCCATCCTCCCTTTTTCTCTGCAGAAAGTGAAATGCCTGTTTTCATAACAAAGCACCTTCTGAGTATTTACTGTGTTAACCTGTCTAGGGTAGCTCATACAGACCATTGATATAATCCTCTGATGAATAATATCGAAGTGTGAACATGTATACAAGGCAGATAGTACCAGGTATTTTTGCATTTTAACTCCAAACTGCAAACTATCATAGGCTGAAGTGTGAGTCTCCAATTTTTCTCCTCATAGGTGAAACATGAATTGAAATTTAACTGAGACATGACAGGAAGGTTAAGTACTTGTGACTAGCACTTGAGATTATCATATTGCAAGGGTCTTATGTCACACTTTTTGTCCCTGTATCCCAACTTGTTATACCAAACCAACCATTAGTGCTTGGGTCCATGTTTAGGAATTTGACAATTGTTTTTTCCCTGTGGTGAATAAAACAGCTCACTTTGCTATTTTACAGTAGTGCAATTCAAAGTAGTATGATGGTAGACTTGGAACAGTGCAAATTCTTCCCCGATCCTATTCCTAAATCGATTTGTAATGCCCTGATCAGGTGTATAAGAGATGCTAGGAAAAATACATCAGAAAGTATATGGAGCACTTGAATAATGTGCACTGCAGAAAAACTTATCACTCTTTTATTGAGTCATAGGGTGTTTGTAAGTGTGGGCAGTGCAGGAAAGCTGAATCAGCAAGACCTTGATTTGCAGCATTATTGAGGACACAGTAACTTCATTTGGAGTTGTGGGTGTTTAATAGCCTTGGAAATAGGACTACAGGAGATGCTATTTAAGGTGTGGGACACTTCTGTCTGCCGAAAAAAAACCTGAAAAAAATTATGCTGATGTGTCTAGGGATAAGGACAAAAAATTGCCTTCTATTTCTTCTTCAGAAGTCTGTTTTTCATCAGCACATCAAAATATTCATTCTGGCACAAATGAGCAAAATGAACAGAATTAGACTCCCTGTAAGAAGGATAGCAGGGTGGTTTGGTAATATTGGATATAGTACTGTAGAATATTATATGTTAAGAGTGGTTGGATACTGAATCAAGTAACTGAACCCTAAGGAGAGGCACTCTTTCCTCTTTTGTTTTGACTGTGAACAATTGTCCAAACCCTTTCTAGCAAGGTGCTGCAATAGCTAATGTGAAGTAGACTGAAGTGCCATCTAATTATTTTTAAAAGTGAGTCAGTGGTAGCCACTCTCATCTCACCTGTCAGGACAGGTATTAATCTCAGATGTTCAGATTGGCTGTTGCACCTTAAGCTGAGTAGCTGAATGCATCCAAGGGTTACATTTTTCTCCTTTTTTGTTCTTACAGGGTTTTTTTGGATAGTAGGTGGGATACTATCTGTATGGGAGTGTTTAGCAGCCTCTGTATAACACCTGGGGCTGCACTTTGGTTAGGGTAATGTAAATCCTGTTTCTAGCGCTCTGGGATTCTTCAGAGTGTGAACACATGATGGGATTTTGAGTGCTTCAGCATAACCTACATGAGATATGGGACCTTGTTGTGACAGGCTTTATCAGGATGGTGGCAGATATTCATTGGCAAGATCTGTACAACCAGCAGTGCCAGAGGGCATGGGGCCAGTGCTGTTGTGATGAAGGCTGACTGTGCTATGGATAAACTGAGTAATTAACCAGTAGTGTGTGCTGGGCTTCTTGATGCACTGCAGTTTGCTTTCAAACATTTTTCTGACAGAAACACAGCACGCTTGTTGGTGTGCTTGTTAGTGGTCGTCAGCCAGTTCTTCTTAATGTGAGTAAATTAGTAGTGAGAACTAGTAATAGCTAGAAGAGCATTTTTGCCTTGGTGACCAGTTCCTGGAAACTTTTATGTTTATTTCTGTCTCTTTTTTGTGTGTTGCAATTTTTATTTTTTTGTTGAGAGAGTGAAATTATCCATGATCCAATAAATAAGCCATGAACAACCTCATTTCCTCCACTCTTTGGTAGGAAGTCAGCAGCCAAGGCATTATGAGCCAGAACTGAGGAGGTGTTTAATTCCACCCAGTTTGTTCAGATGCTTCATTTGCTTCTGTTCACTCAGTCAGGAGCCTTTGTAACTTGTATGAAGGAGACCCTAGGCTGGTACAGCCATGGACCTATCTGGTTGAGAAGTAGCTATTTAAGATATTTAGGGACGAGATGAATGACAGGAGAAATGATTCAGATTTTACGTACAGCCTTAGGTTTGGAGGTGCAAAGTTAAACCAGGTGGCATTTCTGAGTAGATGGGAGCAACTAGAGCTCAAAGCTACGCTGCACCACAGTGCACAGGGAATCATCTGAAGTGAGATTTTGCTCCAGAGAACTGTGTGAGGCCCCTCTTGGGTGGGACAGCTTGTTCTCATGTCCCTGTAATGCACTGTTCTGTCTCTGCTGTGGTCTCAATTTATAGCACTACACTGGACCATATGAACATGTACCGTGTTCAAAGTACTTTTGTAACTTTTACACCATCCCTAGGTCTGAAAGATTTCAGTGACTTTGTTACCTTGCATTTCTTCAGTGTGTCCATAAGGGACAGCTTTGGTTGCTGCTCAAGACAGAAGCCCTATTCCTCTTGAGGTTTGAATACCACTAAGCAACTTTATGCTCACTAAGTAATAATACTCAGCTGTACCCATCACTAGCTTTCAGTAATTAAGTATGAAAAAGAATATACAAACCTTAACAGAGACACTTTTTGAATTTTGAGCTGTCCAACAGAATGAAGAAACAGCTCTGGTGCTTTCTACTCCCATAATAAAAGGTGTACAAGTAAGAACAAGTAAAAAATCAATCTGAAAGTGGACTAAGAGCCAAAGCCTGAGATGAGTTCCTAACTGAAGGACGTTACCTTTAAGCTGAAGGCGACTCAGACCCTAACCAAATGTCTTAAGCTGTTATTTATTACATTATTACAGTATTGTTATGTAAGCCATAGTATGTTTCAGCAGGAAAACATGAAGAACGCTCCTCAAACCACAAACTTCAGAAAATACACAGCTCAGTTTAGTTTTACTGTGTGTCCCATTGTTCTTGTGCTGTTGGAAGCAGAACATAAATCATTCCATCTTCACATCTCCTGAACCTCCAGTTCAGTAAGGCTGTCTCTGGTCTCCTCATCAACTACCTCTTCTGACCCAGCACTCCATTTCATCCCGTGTTCAAACTTCTTATGTTTGATCATCCCTGTGGCCCTTTTCTAGCTTATCAATATCCTCTGTGAGTTGGAATGACCCAAACTATGCACCATATTCAATATCTGAGCACAGTGGCTTTCCAGTGGTGTGACCATGTCCTCTTATGTTTCCTATTTCTTTTTTAATGTTTTTTAGCATTCTGCTGGGATTTGTCGGTACGATTGTGCTGATAAATGAACTGATGACTTCAAGACTTACCAAATTCTTTTCCCAAGAAAGAGATAATTAGATAATTGCAGATTCAAAACCTGTCACTGTAGTTACATACTTAAAGGTAATTTTGTGCCCATACACATTATTTTGCACTTCTCGGTGCAAACATTTTGTCATCTGCTCACTTGATATTATGCGTACCTAAGCTGTAAGTCTTAGCCGTCAGCTTTATAGAATCATTATGATTGGAAAGGACCTCTAGGATCATCAAGCCCAACCTTCATCTCAACATCTCCCTAACCACTAGACCACAGCCTCAAGTGCTACAACTACTTGTTTTTTAAACACCTCCAGGGATGTTGATTCCATGACCTCCCTGGGCAGCCTGTTCCAGTGCCTGACCATTCTCTCAGTAAAGAATTTCTTCCTAATATCCAATCTAAACCTCCCCTGACACAACTTGAGGCCATTACCTCTCATCCTATCATTAGTGATTTGAGAGAAGAGACCAACACCAGCCTTGCTACAACCTCCTTTTAGGTAGTTGTAGAGAGCAATAGGGTCTCCTCCTGGTCTCCTCTTCTCTAGACTAAACAGTCCCAGTTCCCCCAGCTGCTCTTCATAAGCCATGTTTTCCAGATCTCTCCCTGGCCTCATTGCCCTTCTCTGCACCCGCTCCAGCACCTCAATGTCCTTCTTATCCTGTGGTGCCCAAAACTGGACACAGTACTCAAGGTGCAGTCTCACAAGTGTTGAGTACAGGGGCATGATTACATCCTTAAGATCTGATTATTCTGAATAATTTTGTCATGGCACTATTCACTGCTCTGTCAGACAGTTTGTGACTAGATTGAGCCTCACAAGTCCCAAAGCACATCTTCAAATGAGATCCTGCTGATTAATTTGTAACAAAATGATATTTCCTATCTCTAGCCATGAGGGGAACATCCTGTCTACCCACTGAGTGTTCAGCTTCCAGGATTACACCATCTACCCTTTTGTAACCCATACGCAACCATTTTCCCTTCTAATATGTTGGAAAGCAGCATGGGGACAAATCAGCTTTTCTTTGGTTAGCTTCAAAAGTGTTTTCGCTGTCAATCCTGGAAATGGACTATATGATCCCTTTAAAGATCAATTAGGTTTGGCTTTTTGTTCACACAATCTCTCATATTCTGTGTATGATGCACATATTTTTTGGAAATAGGTCATTCTGAGACATATCTTGCAATAACAGGCAATGTCAACTGACAGGTTTTCATCCCATAGGCAATGTGAGTAACATGAGCAAATACAAATATTTAAAATGGACATTTCTAATAGTTTGTATATGAATTCTGATAATTATAAAATAAGTGGCTTTTAATTGCTGAGACTATTTAGTCACAACCAATTCAGTGATTGTTCTCAATCACATAAAGAATAGGGGAATTTAATGGCAGATGTGAAGTGAATTTTTATTCTTATGACATTTTTAGAACAGAATCTGACCCATACCTCCCTTTAATTTTTACTCAGTGTTCAATAAAAAGATGAATGTTTTCGTGGTGGACTATGAGCTTGTTGATTGTTCTGGTAAGCAGCAGCTGCAATATCTGAGGTGGTTTAGTGTGTGACAGAGCTGAATGTCACACACTAATTCATTTGAATAGGAGCCAAGTTAATATTCCTTATTGGGGTAAAATGCCCACTAAAATGCTTTTATGGAATTAGGATGGCAGATTCATCATAGAAATTTAGGAACTCCCATTTTGGGTGCATTTAAAATGCATTGTTCAGATGAACAAGCTATTTATACGGACATGTGGTGTAATACTAGATACTCTAATCTTTTAGTAATCCAGAAGTTACCATATGGACAAACTGCACAGATTGATTAGAGAAGGCCTCACTGGATAAACAAATACCCTGCTTCAAATAATTTGCTGAGATTTTATGTTAGTGTATCAGGAAAAAAAAATGCTTTCCAGCACATAGTTTATTTGCAGTGACATATAAAATGAGACTGATGACAATCAACACAGGTTTAAGGCAGCTTGTTTGACAAGCAGCTCACGATGGTTTGGACAGTTATCTGGAGGGCTTCCTTTCGGTACTTCATTGCTTATAGCCAATGCATGGCCTTTCCAATGTGGAACCACCTTTGTACATACATATCAGAGAATGTACACAATTTCCTCTAGTGTTTTTTCTTTCAGTGATGTACCTGCATTAGTTTTGCTTCATGCTGTAATGGGCTATTTAGTTTTGTTATCGACCTCTGCTTTCTCAATCTTCTGTCCTGTGAGGAACTGCCATATTCCCCCTCTGTAGTTCTCATTCCCCAGGGCATATACAAAGGCATCCACTGTTGGCACAGTCTTGGCAATAACAGCAGGGATCTGTTGTGAGACACAATATTTATTAATAGGAAAATGCAATAGGATAGTTAAAATTAGTAGGAGCCAAGGGACTCATTTCAGCCTAGGCTTAGATTCCCTTTACCAAAGAAATACCTGTCTCCAACAGCAGTAGCTTTCTACCCCTGGAGAGATAAGAAGTAAAAGTGATTTGGTCAGTTGGCTGCTCTTGCTCAGGAAATTAGAGTCTCCAGGAAAAAGACTTTAGATTGGCATTGCCTGAAAAACTGGGATATTTCAGCTGAGAGTGAATACAAACAATTAGGGGGAGTGAAGGGACTGCCATGGATACTTTCTGGTGGATAAGTGGGCTGATATTACTAACATATTTTATGTGGGATACTGAATACCTAACTACCCTAATGCATTTGGTGACCTGAAACTGGTCTGATTTTGGGGGACTGAATGAAAGCTGAAAGCTTTGACATGATATTACTGTGTCCCAGAAGCAGTCCTGGAGCCAACACTCACAGGAAAAAAGGAAGAAAGGAGGCAGCATAACCTTAAGAGTGATCAATTGCAGCTTCCCTGAGGAGAGGAAAGTATTAGGAAAATGAATGAGACAGTCTCTTCAAAATTGAAAAGTTTGAGCTGGTACTTACTCTGGGAAGGACACTAAACCCCCCTATAAACCATGAAGCAGTACAGGCTACAGACCTCTGATTGCTGAAGAAAAAACCCCCTTACTTCCTAAACTGAAGCTTGATCAAATCAGTAATTTTGCCTTAAAAGTGGTAGATGAATAGAATGCTTTGAGGAAATGATCTACTTGTTATATATATATTTGATATATATATACTTGTTATATATGTTATAACAAGTAAAACCGATTGTGAGTAAATTGGCATTGTTCCATAGGAACAGAGAAGGGAGAGTAATGAAAATGTAATTATTGAATTCCCTCGGGTGGCATAGACGTACCATGCGATATTTTGGTGAAATGAACATCACGTTTTCAACTGCTGCGTAGAAGCATAAAAGGCAATAGGGACCCCAGCAAATGACCAATGTCTTCAGTGGTAAACCAGTATTAAACTGAAAAACAAGAGCAATAATTCCCTTTGTGTTTCATAATTGCACGCTGCACAAATGGATGGGACAGATCTTGTGAGACCACGGTTTGTGCTCTGTAGCAGGAAAGGGTCAGGCAACAGGATATGCCATGTCATTGCTGCTTTGCCGATGCTGGAGGCGTGTAAGCACAGATCCCTCTGCATCCAGGGCTGCCTGTACAGCAAGCCCCAGGGCCCTGATCCCAGGGGCCAGGTGGGGTGTGGCAGTTGCTCCTGGACAGAGGTGACAAAGCATCTCATGGTAGATCAGTTAAAGCAGTGTGTGTGCTAGACAACAGAAGCCCCGGCCAGTAGTTGTTGCTGAGGGAGGAGGGCAATGTATAAATATAAAAACAGAAAAAAAGGAATGACAGTTTGCTGACTTCTTAGAGGGTCTTTCAGACAAATAAATTGTATGAAGCCACTACTACCACAATGCAACGCATAGATGCAGTGACATTTGTGTTGTGGTAGTAGGATTCCTCTGTCCTTCATGCTAGGGTTTTATCCATGGTGTTCATGGCCAGCTGTTCCCAAGTATCTTATAAATATATTAATGAATAGGGAAATGATGACTTCATCCTTAAATTTTCTGCATCGTAACTAGTCTGCACAGCTACAGAATATTATAAGAAAGAAATCACACAATATTGCATAAACTCACTGGAGAAAAGGTTATAGACTTATAGTAACAAACACTGAGATTTGTTCAAGAAGTATACAGAGGGTGCATGTATTTATTCCACACAGCTACAAACCAGTCTGTCTGGCTGTCTCTCTGCTGGTATAACATCCTCCTTGAGAACTGACTATCTTTACTGAGTGCAGGGGTTGGGCTGTGCCTGCCAGCCATGCTTGGTGCCCCAGACTGTATAGCCTCCACCTAAGGAAACAACTCATATAATCACCACATTACATTCCCATAAAACTGCCACACCAGAGCAATTCCTTTGTTTCCAGCTCATAAAGATTTCTGAATTTCCTCAGCCAAGTGTAAACACATCATGTATAGGAAAGTCCTTCTTCCCCCCACAGGGTGCCTGTGTGTTTCCTTGCAGAACTGCTGTTCTGGCTGACTTCTTCAGCGATAAGCTAAGAGGCTGTAGCAAAGCAGGAGATAATGATCCTTCCTGAGCAAAGTTTCTCTGGATAAATATTGATATGCTATTAACAAATATTCTGCATGCTGCATGTTTGTTTTATGACTAGAGTTGGACCAGTGTTGGTGAAGGGGAACCCTCAGTGTCACTAGTCTGACCTCTGCTTTGACAGGGAACTGTTTACAGCACTAGACTGGCTGTCTGGTCAAATCTTTAAGGATGGGGTTTCCACAAGCTTTCTGGGTGGTTCTATCCTGTGTTGTGCCACTCTCCTACTCAAGTAACACTGGGGAACTAGCACAGAAGGAGCTCAGCCAAAGTCTCTGTGAAAAAAATCGGCTTTTTGAGGATTTTGTCTCTATTGGATACAGCCTTATTTTGGCAAGGCAGTTGCAACAGCTGAGAAGATTTCTTACCTTATAGTGCCCACTTTTCTTGAACTTCTGGTGTATGGACTGATAGGCTGTCAGCATAATGAAGCCCGGGATCATGAAATTGAAAATGGACAGAGTAAAAAGGAATGTGATATAGTTTCTAGAAAGGGTGAGGAGGAAAAAAAAAAGAAAGAGGTTGTTAATTCCTCTCTAGGACACCCTTGCTAAATTGCTGTAAATAATCATTCACCTGTATTTTTAAAATTGCCAAAGCCACTTTTGTCAATACGATTTAGGTGCAGCATTTGCTGAAGGCCAGTTAAGATGTGCCATGCTGTTGTGTGTAGGATGGATAATATCATAGAAAATCACAACAGGTGTTTGGCTTCTAAACCTAAGCATCCTTACTCAGATATCTGTACTGGGCTGCATAAAACCAAAACCATTCTGAAAGAGTTTCAAGTCCCAAAGCCAGATAAGATGCAGTTTATAGATGAGCAAGGCAGTAGCAGAAACTTGAGCATCAGCCTCTCCTGCATAGGAAGCTGACTTTGGCTGTTCCTGCATGCCACCATGCAAGATGCCACCAAGCCCCTGGGGAGGGAGATTTGCCCCATCAACAGGGGGTTTTGGTGTGCTGTCCTGGCGACCCCAGGGGATAGCAGCCTCCACCCTCCTTCTCTTGGGAGCTGGCCCCAGCCCTCACCTGTCTCCTTTGCTATAGTCCAGGGTGCAGCATGTTCGAAGCGGTTCGTAGTCGTATTCCCCCCACCCCAGCAAGGGCATCACTGACCAAAAGGCAGCAAACAGCCACACAAACACTATCATGGAGACGGCTGTGCTCCACTGCAGCTTGCTCCCTGTGGGAAGAGGAGCTCAGAATGAAATGACTGGGCAAAGCTGTCCGGCTCTCTGGGGCTAGAGCTGAGTGCCCCGGCCCCTGGGCCTTGAGCAGAAACAAGCAGTTGTCTGTGTTTTATAGCCTGAAGCTGACCCGTGTCTGAAGGAATCAACCTTGCATAAAATGTGGAGGGAGCTTTCAGACTTTAGAAAACAACAGATTTTACTTCCCTTTTGCATACTTTGCTTATACAAACACTGTATTTCTGCTCAGCTTTGTGCCATACTGGAGATGCAGCTGCTGTTACAGACATTATATTCTTGTGTTTTAAGAACATGTTTAAAGACTTAGATGAGGCAGAGAGTAGAAGGAACAGGACAATACAATAAATAGTGTTTTAAGAACTAGAACCCAATGCAGTGTGGGGGTCAGATCAGAAATGTGACCTTGCATACACTCCTCAGCCCCTTTCTTCTTTCTCCTGTCCTGCCAGGAGTACAGGACACACGTGGATATTAAATATACCCTGTTCTAAAATTACTGCTCATGAGTATATATATGAATATATATACACAACCAGACAACAGTACTTGTTCTAAAAATACTGATGGTCAAATCATTCTGCTTGAAACAGAAAACGTGAAGCTCAGCATTAGTATTTTTTTTTTCTAATTTTATAATAAAAATGATCACTTGTGCTGATCTCATCCAGTTCCATAAAATACCATAGTAGTAGGTTAATGAATGAAATGAAAGATTGGAAACCAGAAGACACAGGATATATTTTTTCATGAAGGCTGCAGGCAGGCTTCCCTGCTGCTGCAGGATATTGTGTTAGCCTTGCTGCTTGCGTGTAAAAAGGCCTGGATAATTTTGTTATCGAGGCTAACGTCTGTAATCATGCTTGTCTGAATAGCCCATGATGCCAGCTGCACCTGCAAGGACCACAGTGACTTTTCCCACTACTTTCTAATCAAATCTCCCATTAGGGAGAAGTAATGATGCAATTTTCACTGAGGTTGGGAAGCAGTCTTTTTCTCTGCCCTTGACAGCAGGACAGGAAGTTTCTGGCCGGTTGCGACCTTTCTCAATAATGTGAAGGATTGGCAGTGAGACACGTGAGTTGAGGCCCTGCCATGGGATCAGACATGGCTAACTCATGGGTGAAGAGCATGTGGGGGCCACAAAGGCTGCAGATTCCCATAAGGCAGGAGCTCCGGGAAGAAACACAAACTCTACAGTAGCTATTTGGTGTTGTACTGTCTTTGTATATCGTAAAGAAAGATAGTAAATAGATGTGTTAGTGAAATTGCTGTTTTATAGGAATGCTGATTCTACCTCTGTCCTTTTTCTTATCTTCCAGAGGTTTTCCATGGAAAAGAATTAGAGTTTGAATTGCATTGGAAAATGTTTAGTGCAAGTCTACAAAAATTAGTTATGGGAAAAGACAGGTGTTCACATTGCAATTTAAATATCTAGGTAAAAAGTAAATAAAATCCTTTTTATTAAATATTCTGTTTCAACATGGCAGTTACAAAAAATCTGTTGATTTTAAAAAGTCATTTAAAACGTTGTTTTTTAGTAATTATTAATTAAGAATGATTAATAATTAATGATATCTGTCTTTTGTATGATTACTACACAGAAGATATACTTTGGCTGCAAAGGCTCAAATATTGCTTTGTAGTACTGACATAATATGACTCTAGAATGACATAGATGAAAATAAATAAATAGGTTTTGATTTTGTGGACTACAAATACGAGTGAAACTTTTTAATAGTGTGTAATTATTCGTAATCTCCCAGTCCAACGAAGCAATGTAGCCTAAGCTTTATCTTTCTGAAATGCATCCTATTTAGGTATATGGTCAAACATGCATGCTAGAGTTGTTACTCCTCCAAGGTTTCCATTTCCATTTGTGTTCTAGATAATGGTTCTTGTAGTTTGCCTTTACACAACCGTAACTTGAAATTCAATCATCAAGACAAAGCTTATTACATAAGCTGTCTGGTTTATGTTTTACATATTCTAGCAACATTTTAAAGGTGTTATCAAGAGCAGCTGCACTGAAACCTGGATCTGAATTGTGTTTCTTTTAAGCCAAGCTCATGCCAAAAGTAGCTTTATTGCTTTGGGAATGCTATTTTGTAAATGCTAAGCCCTCCTGATATTCTGACAAAAACCTGAACTAAATCCTTAGTGTTTTTTTTTGTTTCTCAGCAATTCCTATAAAATAATTAATACCAACTATTTCTCATGGTATCTTATGGCAAAAAGTTTGATTTCTTTGCTTTCATTTCATGGACTGACAAAATATCATGAAGGTCTTGAAATACAATGCACCTTGCCTGAAGAACTCTAGTGCCACTGGGTCCTAGACACGCACTGGCACCTTATGGACCTTTGCATGTAAGGAAAAGATCCTTGCATTGACAAAATTTGCCCTCAACTGCTGGACAGTGTTGGTGGTATCTGAAGGCAACCCATGGGTGCCTGCACTGACAGAGGGTGGCTGATGTAGCTGCCTGCATGTGTGTGGCAGAGTTGGGGGGAGTCTCATCTTTCCTGCTCTCATCTTACGCTTAAAAGCAGGAGAAGCTCTTGCCTCACTGACTCCCACCACCACTGGGGTCTTTTGTGGTCTCTTGGTGCCATGTCTTACATCTAGCCCCATGTGCTACCACCTGGGGAGTGTACAGGCAACAAGAAAGTTGTGAGGCCTCCTGCCGAGATGGCTTTCAAATATTTCCTATGAAGAGTGGCTTTAATGATGATTTCTATGTTTAGTTTTTTAACAGGAATGGTGTAGCTCATAGGACTCTCTAGTGAAAAACTCCTCATGCTTTTGACTGGCAGTGCCCTGTCTCAGCTTCCCCTCTACTATGACTGGCTGCATACCTGGCAGGGCCAAATGGAGCACAGGAAAATGACACTTCTCAATTTCCATTAGCTTTCTTTTTTCCCTTTATTTTCCTAAGTTTTTGCTTTATTGTTTATGCCTCTTCTTTGAAAAACTGTAAGCAAAGATTTATTTTAGTTACTTTTCCATGGGTGCCAAAGAGCACCATTTTCTTATTAGATGTAGAATAATAAAAGGACCATGCAATAATGGAGCCTGCCACCAGGCATGTCTCGCCAGCCTGCGTTTGGAAAACTCATATCCAGGCCTGAGTTCATAGGTTCTCTCTCCTCACACTTAAGGAGTCCTATTTTGGACACAAGAAAAGGAGAGAATTAGAACTAACAAAATTAAGTATTTCCTTTTGGATTTAGCCTTTTGCAAGATGAGATCAGTTCAGTTGTTTTTGTGCAGAGCAGGCCATTGCTTTGCCTTAAATACCTTTTTTTTTTTTTTTTGTCTGATAAAATTTACTGTAATAGCCATGTAGGTCCTAATTCAGTTAAATGTGTATATATAGAGTTCAGCATATGCTTAGGGATATAATTCCTAATTAGGGCCCAGTGCTGGCAATTTGGTCCTAATAAGTCTAATCACATGTGCTGTGGCTTTCTCTCCTTGAAAAGCAAGAGAAAAGCTTCTCTTTTCCATACAGTGAGATACCAATACAGGGGATTTAAAATGGTTTATCTAATTACTTTGAAACAGAAAGAGGTCATGCTTAGAAACCAAAAACACCCCATCATTTCAAGATTACTAAAATTGTCAAAAGCTTAAATTTTAGGAAGTGCTAGATAGAACATGGAACCTTAATCCTTTTGATTATGCCGGTCGGTTTTTAGTGACATAATCATAAACTATTTCCCCATCTCTAGTCTATTCGTACATTTATGAAATCTGATTTTTTTAAGGTCTGTAAATTGGTCAAACACTACCTGATTTTCATAGAAAGTGCAAAAAGCACATCTCTGACAGTGGCTACCTTTCAGCTAGACTTCAGGCTGGTGTTCAAGAGGAATTTCTTTTAAAAATGTCAACAGGGTTTTTGGAGGATAGAAGGGAAGAAGAGTACCTTTTCCTCATTCTTGTAAATGGTTAAGTTATAATAGCTGACATATTCCAGAACAATGTGGCTTGTACAAGACTTCATGGCATGCATCACTTAAAATTGGCAAAGTTTGTCAAAGACAAAAATATCTGAAAATCTTATAAGTGAATACATGTATCAGTTGTAAGTAAAATAGCTGTTGGTACCTACTTTGTCTGTAGTGCAAATAGCACCAGTTACTGGAGCTCACAAGTGTTTATTTTTTGGTAGGAGTAAGAAAGCTGCACTGCATAATAGCTTCTTTTGTGCATGTTACTAGAAAAAGCTCTTTAACCTAATAATGGGATTTTTTTTTCTCAGATAATTTTTTTTGCCATGGTTCTCCATTATCATAAAACTGTCTTGGCGATTACCTCCTGCTTTACTGAAAACGCAAGATCTGTATAAACATTGGCATTTTGTCAGGGAGAACTGATGCGGGTGCAAGACTAGATGAAGGAAGCATGGTAGGGTGGCTGCAGTGTGTGACAGGAGGTAAGGACTTGCTCCTAGTTTGACAGAGCTGACAGCTGCAATTGGAGCAAATGCTAGTTTGCTAATCTTTGAATGCTGATATAACAACCTAGATTTCCATGAATATTAAGAATTAGATAAAACTCACTGCAATTCTGTCTTGAAATTGAATGCTGCTGTGAAATCCCTGCTGATTTTGTTCATATTTTCTTCCATAATATTGAGAAAAATACTGACATAAATCACTTCAGATTTACCATTTCCCCCTAATTCATAAATGCAAGTGTAAAATCTTATCTATTTTTTTCTTTCCTTTTAAAACTGTAACTGTATGCTGTGGTTATGAAAGGAAAAAAACTGACCAGGATCCTTCCCCTCTCCTCAAACCACTGATGGCAGCATGCTACCCTTTCACCAAAATGAACTGTGCATTAGATGGAAATGTCTTCAGCAAAGATGTCTCCATGGTAGGTGGCTGCCTGCTTTCAGGTTGCTGACCCCTTGGGCTATCCCCCAGCTGGCCTCTACCTGCCTGATCCCAGCTCCAGTGAGACCTCCCAGGCTGCTGCTTCCTTCCTCCCTTGCTATGTTAAGAATGTAATTCAGGATGGTTTCCTCATTTGAATGACCAGTGAGGAGAACTAACAATGTCTACCATAATATAAAATGTCATTTTCTGTCCTGAATGCTTGGCTGTTATAGACAGCTTCCTCAGAATTTGCCCTTCATCGTCAGGCGCTAACATAAAACTGCTTCTGTTTTCTTCTAATGATCAAATTTTGAAATACAATAATCTGTTTTCCCATCTTGCCAGTGAGTGACATTCAAACCCTTCAGACTTTCCTTCCTTTTCCCCTCTAATGCATATTTTTTGACTGCAGATTTCCATAGTTCTTTCCTCCTTGCTGTGAAATTAACCATATCATACCATAGGTCCCAAAGACACCTTTAGAGAGTTGTCCAGCATGGTTGCCTGGGAGGAAGGAAGCAACGGGGCAAAGTAAAATGTCTTGAAACTCCAGCTTCTCTGTTATGTGTGGTGGTCATACCATTTTCTTCCATATACAGATCAATATCAACCTGTTTTCTGAGTAGTAACATGCCTAGTTATCAGTACACTTTAAAGTCTGGCACTTTGTCACTGAGGGTTGTACTGACTTCCAAATTTAAAACCATGAAATTTTCAGGATGTTGATGAATGCATTTGTGTTATTAGCATCCAGAATGGCTGAAAAGTCCCATTTTTTTTCTCATTATCATAGTAGTCCTCTCAAATTGTCATCAGCTCTTTCTTCCCCAGAAATATAGATAGTGGATAATCAAGCGTCAAGCCAAGGAATGTGACAACAAAGGTTTTTTCTAGAAAATGTTAGGACAAAAACACTAGGGACTATGTTTTTTAGTCTGGAAAAAGGGCCAGTTCCTGGGAAATGAAGATAAAAGGCTAATAGCTTTGTTTAGGCAAAGTTGTTTTGTACCTTCTGTACAGGCATGCAGCTTGCAACAGTGTCAACAGGAGTTTAATGTATGAATCGAGAACAGAGTTACAGCCTTAAGGCTTGGTATATCAGATCTATGGAATATGACTTAATCTTCCTGGCAATCAGCATGTGAAGGATGAAACTAGAAGTGTCTGGTTTTACTGGAATAGCCACAGAGCATGAGCTTTTAAATCTTTCTGGGTTTTTGTTTTTGTTTTGTTGTTCAAAATGTTCAGTAATAGCAGCAATGTTTGGCCATCAGTAAGTAACAATTTGAGCAAAGTAAAGAAGCTTGTGCCCTTAGGGTCTCTCTGCCTGTACTCTTAATGTAGTATGCTCTTGACTGGAGGAGTGCATGACACAAAAGCATTAGAGTCAATGTTGCAGAGAGTAAAATGTCTTTCCAAAGACATGCTTACTTTCAGACTGTCTTGTAAAATACAGATGCTGCTCTTCTAGCTCCAAACACATTACAGCATCCAAAGGGTATGGATTTAGTATGGATTTAGCTTACAGTCTGCATTATTGGGGCCTTTGTCTGGACATGAAAAAACCCCCAAGTATTTCCTTGCCCGAGCTGAATTCTTGACAGAAGTTGTAGAACAAAAAGCTGGCAACCTTTCCACCCTCAATGGGATCATCAGATTGAACATGCTTGTTGTGTACTCTGGGTGTGTTTTTACCACTTGCTGCTTTAATCATATGGAGGACATGCCTGAAAGGTTGTGTGGATGCTAGTGGCAGAGGGGATCAAAGTGCTGCAGCTCAGCAGTTTCTGCCCCAGCTGATTTTTACACTTTCATTTAGAAAATATTTTGTGGTCTGAGCAACCTGTGCTTTAACACAAGAAAAGGAGGGCTGCATTTGTCTATCAACATTGCCAAAGGGACATAATTTTGGGGGGAACAGTGGGGTCATGTGAGGTGCTCTGGACTCCTCAATCCTTTGGAAAGAGCCTGGCTTTAGCAGGAAATGTGAAAGCTGCATAATGTATTTCACACCATGTCTCTTTCCCTTTCCCTTTCCTTTTTCCTAATGAGGACCATGAGACTGTACACCCTGTGTTTGTCACTCAGTCCTTAACTAATAAATTTTGAAAACTTTGGCTATTTAGAAGTCAACTGGAGGGGGAAGCATGGACTCACAGATACCAAGTTGCTGCATTTACTATGAAAGCTGATGTTTGTGGAGAGGTGAAGCGCTGTGAAAGCACTCATAGAGCAGTCAGCACAAGTCTATGTTATTAGACAAAAGTGAACATCATCCTTCTGCACCATATTCACAGCAGAAAAGGTTTTGTCAGTTTGAGTGCTCACAAGACTGCTAGTTTGTTTTACAACAGATATTAAAGCCACTTGCTGTGCTTGCCAACTTCTGTGCTAAGAGAATACAGTTCTTTCCCTGTTCTCCCCATCTGCAATGGTGGCTGGAGCACAGCTGGAGTCCCAGCACTGGCACATCTAGTCTCTGCAGATGACAAATCCAAGTCAGCACCCTAATTCAGCAGAAATTTCCGTGAATACACAAATCCAGTACCACCAAAGTTTTGAAGAAAGTTCTGTGATGAAAGGCACAGCATATCTATCTTTATAAATCCATATATTTGACAATTCTGTCAGTCTCTATTTCTCACCTAAATAAGAAATATGCTTTTATAAAAACAGGCAAATCTATTTTCCTGGGTTGATTTCCCTGTCTAATATTAGATTTCCATTAAAATCCAGCTAAGATGTCAGAGCTAGTTAAAAACTAAATTGCAAGAACAAACCAAAAATGGCCTTTGCTAAAAGAAGAAAAATAACATATTCCTTCTCTTATCAGTACTTAAAAATAGCTCTGCCAATTTTATTGAAACTTGCAGATTATTTGTTCCTTGCTTGGGAACAAATGTACTGAGTTCCAGTCTTCAAAAGGGGGCCTAGAACATAGAAAAAACCCTACAAATGACTCTTGCACCCCAAAGTACCTGTGTGTCGCACAATGGAGCAGTTGAGCTCTCTGCCTGATTGTACCTCTGCAGAACCACTTTGCTGAGGGCTCTGTTCCAGCTGCTGTCTCTGCAGAGGCAGCTCTCTAGTTACACCAAATTCGTCTGTAATTAGTAAACTCCGCGTAGGCATGAAGATCTGTTTGGTACACAGCAAGGTATTGGAGGGAAGCCGAAGGTGCATAGATTTTTCTAAAACATGAGGAGTTGGATTTTGTTTGGAACACTGAAGATAACTTATGGAGAAAGTGAAAGCATGGCAAGTGGATCATAGCTTGAATGTGATCTAGAAGAGAAAGTATCTCCTAAAGTTGATTGGTTAGTGTCCCCTGTATGGGGAGAGGTCTTTGGAGAGTTTGTTTTATACTTGCTCTATCACTAGTGTGTAAGATAAACAAACTTACATATAAGAGACACAGATAATAAATACATGCTTGCACTGATTCTCTGAAATCTAAGCATGCCTTACAGCATGATCTGGGTAAAGTTGCTAGGTAAATTGTAGCCCTTACTTGTACAGTAGTGATGATACCGGTCCCAGGCGACAGCAGCGCTGGAGCTAATGCTGGCTAGTGCTGTCAAGAAGCCCTGGAATCCATGAATTTGGCAGCCATCAGAACCGTAGGGCCAGTATCTGTCAATAAACAAGGAATACGTTAAGAAAATGATAGAAGGTGAAGACATGTTTGGAAATTGCATTAACAGAGTGGGTAAAATGATAGCCTATGCCCATGCTTTCTAGGTCTGAGAAACATCAAAGATGTTACTGTGGCTGCCTTTAGGTATTTGCCAACATTTCTCTTGCTGTGTTGTGGCAAAAATGTTTTTATATCCATTAAGAGAAAATAAACTGGCAACATTCTGTCTTGAAATGTATTTCTGTTCTCTCTTAAAGGTATTTCCAGGGTTTAAAATATGCTACTTACCTTGAACTATTCATCAGCTCTTTTATAGGGTGGTGGGGTTTTTTTTTAGTATGATTTGCTTGTGATTTGTTTGTTGTAATTATTCACTGAAACGTTTGATATTTTTTCTGATTAAATGATTGATGTACGAAAATTTGGAAAATCTGATGTGCCATAACTGAATTGAACTCCCTGCTAACAGATCTGCATTTTCCTTTTCCAGAAAATTTTCAAGTAAGTACTTTAATGGAAAGGTTCGTAAAAAAACAGAGAGACTTGCAAATAAATTTGGGATCAATCTAGAGGTTTAGTCAAATGAAAATGTACTTCTCTTTCAATATTCAAGTAGCTTCTAGTATAACCACTGGTAAAACTGTCTGGTTAAATGTTTTCTATAGTCAGTCTTATAATCTATCTGTGATTATACACAGTAAAGTCTGCTTTTTTACTTGCCTGGTAGAACTATATAGAGTTTGATTTTGCTGTTTCAGATTGAGAGAATAAGAAGGTTGGTTAGGTGATATGCTAGGAAGAGAGTAATTTAATTAATTTAGCCTCTTAGAATTTAAGCTGTTAATTTTCATGTGGTTTTCCCAAGCATTTTTAGGGAAGAGAACATATACCTTAGGAAGCTGGAAAAGGCAGCAACGAATGCATTGATGCAGATCCCACAGTCGGCCAGGGCAATGCTGAGAACAAGCAGATTGCTGGGTGTTCGGAGTTCTTTGATTTTTCGGAAAGAAATAATTGTCAAGCCATTCAGACAGAAACCAAGCAGGGCTGAAATACAAAATTGTTTGGCATGATTCAACTGGAAATGGAATTACTGTTTCTTTTAATGAGAGAATAATAATTACTCTGGAAACTCATACACAGGGAGTAAATATATCTCTAATGGTCGCAGTCTCCACGCAGGTTACAAAGACTTTCAGGAGAGAAGTCATAGGTGACAGTTGAAGCTAATGCTTCCAACTGCATCAGGTGTATGGCCAGTCATGCAAAGCAGAACTGGTTTAATCTTATTTGTAATTCTGTCTTTTGTTTTAATAGCAAAACCTGATTGCCAGGCTCCATACAGGGACACGCAGGTCAGAGAGAGAGAGATGCAGAAGAGGCAGTTTTAGAGGGGCTGACAGCTAGCACATGCTGCTGGTGCACACATCTGCAGGCCTGTATTTAGTAATGAAATGGATTGTGTTTAATATCCATTGTAACATTCTTTTGTGTTTAAGTACAGAAATCCCTCAGCTATGTTTCTGTCAGACTGCCTCCCTTTGGGCTTCTGCCTAAGGTTAACCTAGACAGTGCTTGAATCACACCAGCTCAATCTTATTACTGCCCTTCGTCAACAGACTATACATGGAAAGGAATAATCTAATTAGAAAAAACAGTCACTGATAGATTTACAAAAGCAAGTTAATGTTGGTCCTCAGAGAGGAGCATCCAAGCCACCTAGCACAGAGCTATGCTGCCCTGAAACCCATTCTTCACTGGTTTAAACTCAAGCTTTGTCCTTTGATGTCTTTTTCAAGATGTCCTGAATTATTTTAGCTCTGATGAGGCTCTGACTTAACATTTGATCTTAAGTCTCACTTAGATGAGAGGCAGTAAGTCCTTTTCTTTGTGTTCTTGGAAAGAGAAATGATGTAACACAGAAAAAATCCATAACCCCTAATTCTGTAAAGTAGTGTAGTTACTTATGCTTATTGTCTTAATTCTGCAGTTACATAAGATGGACGGTTTTGTCTAGTCTGAAATCCTGCTCCTACCATAATTGCATTAATGGCTGATGGTATCACCATAGTAACAGCTGATGTGCGTCTTTCATTACACAACATATAACAAAGTATTTCCAGGAGAAATATTCGGAGCCATTTAAGGTCTGCTGTTCTTATTTCCTTCCTGCCAACTTACCTCCCACACATAGGATAAAACTTCTGCCAACTCTCCCAAATGTAGTGAAGCCTTTAGGAAAGGTATGTTGTGACCATATTTAGAGTAGTGCTGAAGAGTTATTAGTACATCATTTTTTTCTGTCTTTCCCCAGTTTAGGGGAGCTCCTGGCTTTGCACCACTCAGCTTTCTTGAAGGGCAGCATGAGTGTTCAAATAGAGAACTTATAAATTAAGAAAAAAAAAAAAGCTTTGCATTTTCATTTTTAGAGCAGCAAATGTGTTCCATTAATAAAGTGAATGCAGGTTTTCCTCTTCCCCAGAACTTCTTTGCAAACTGTACTTAGAAACTTCAGCTAAAAAGCAGGTCTTCATTACCTTTCTCTCAGAATCTTTGAGAAAGTGAATTAATCTTTAATGATTTAGGTTGATCTTAAAAGTCTGACAATATAGATTAAGTTTTATTGCCATTCCACTGGTCACATTCTGCCTAAAAACCCGTAGAAAATACTTGGTTTTAGTAAAGCATAAACCTGTTAGACCACAACTAGTTTTAAGTGAAGGTTAGCAGCAGGTGCTTTGCTTGGACTTCAATAACTGCAGGTCCCTGGCAAGCTGCAGCCCCTGGGCACAGGTGGGTGGGTGGGCAGGTGAGGGCTGGCAGGGCTGTGGTATCATAACCAGCCATTCCCCAGTGGAACCCTGGCTGTTGGGCTCTACCAGCACCCAATGGTGTCCCTGTCCTCCTACTGCTTCTCATCTCTCAGTAATGAATTGCAAAGTCATGTCAGGGCCTGCCAGGTCCTCTGAATGGCTTAATGGCTGTTGGCCAGGTCTAGCCCTGAACTCTATAGGCAGCAGCTTGCCTGTGGGCCAGAAGTAGAAGCTTTTTCTTCTCTGCCTCTCTTCCAAGGAAGAGTTTCTGGCATAGCTCTTCCAGCTTTCCTTTGCAGTGCTGCCTCCCAACTGAACACACCTGTAGGGAGAAGGTGAGCATCCTCCTGCCTCCCATGTGCTGCATTCGTGGGGTGAGCTGGTGAGCGTTTATCCCATTCTGATGGTGCTTACAGCTCCTCCTCCACTGTTGGGCTCCACGATCCCTGCATCCTCAGCTGAGCAGCACTATGCAAAGATGGGGTCCCAGGTCTTTACTGAGATGTAGCTCAGAAGAGATGCCAGTTGATACCAGAATAGTCCTAGCTACAAGTCTCTCCTTTGCTAGCTGCCAGGTAGATACAAATTCACAGTTTTATTGCAGTCTCTCAACAAAGTGGCACATGCCTTAAGAAAAGGCTAAATTAAATGAGGTCTTCTACCTCAAAGTTTGCTTCTTAAGACTGTGAGAGCTTTAAAATCTCATGCAAGTATATTTCTTTTTGTCACTTTTACCCAGCAGCCATTAATTGCAGTGCTACTGATGCAATCTGGATGTATGCTAACAGTGAACAAGCTATTTTGGATCTAATCATCTTTGGTTATAAGATGGCCATCAGAGCCCACAAAAGAAGCAGCCCAATTTTATTGAGAGATTATCAGTCATTTTAACATTCTTCCCCCAAGGAACATAAAATTGCTTTTAAAAATCAACAACAAAATCTTACATCCTAAACTCTTGATAAGAAAGCTAAGTAGCAAGTACTTCCCCGCCCTAGGGCAGCTATGTATACAGAGCAGATCTTCACTGCAAACAGCTTGCAGCTCACCCTGATTCACTCACCAGTACTAGTGATGTAGCCATAGTAACCACCATAGGCCTGGGTCAGCATACCACAAATGCTGCTGTTTGCTTCAGTTTTCCTTCCCTCTTTCCCTGGGAATAATAGGGGTAAAACCCTTATTGCTGCTGAGGTCCCACACTGAGCTTACCTTCTACCAGCAGGGCAGTACTGATGGCAAACACCTCTAATTCAGTGAAGCCTTCAGGGAGAGGGTATGCAGTGACCATACTTGAGATAAAAATTCCAACAGATTTAACTCTGCCCTCTGTTATGGCTGTAGGGCTGCCTTTTCTCTGCATCCCCCTTCTTCCACTAGCCCGAGGCTTCTTAAAGGAGCAGCTCACGTGCAGACACATGCTCATTATTATATAAAAGCTTTGGGGTTTTTACTCCCACCACTATAATCCCTGAAAGAATGTTATTAATGATGTGACTAGCATCAGCCCACACTCCCCCTTACCCTGCAAATCGTATTTCAGACACCAGCAAAATGAAATCATTCATTGCAATTACAACAAGTTCTTTGTAGAGACAAGATTAAGAACCCTGTCCAGTTAATTCTGCAACACTGGAAAAGAATTAAAGGTTGTGGAATGAAGGAAACATGTAATATATAATTGGTGAGTGACCTGAAAAACAAAGGGGCCCTCACTGAGATGGTAATTAGGGGAAAAGTATGAACCAAAAATTTCTGCAGCATATAGGCCTTCCCCTCACCCGTTTTTTAGAAACTGACCAATGCATTTTTCTGGAAATAACTATTCTGTATATTAACATACCTCTTCTTCATAACTGAGGGTTCAATTAAGTTGCACACTGGCACGGCCTGATTAAAGGCAAACACAAATTACTGATTTTGGGCCCCAGGCATACAGGGACATATATGAGCTAGCCAGTGGTGAGTGCTCACAGAAATTACCTTACTGTCCTTCTGGAGATGTTTGAGGACTGATGTCTTGGTGTAGTGTGGCTCTGGAGTACATGCAACATGTATCTTGTCCAGCTTCCAGATCCTTACCTACCATCTCACTTCCCATGACGAGTCAACCACATGATGGATCCAAGATGTGCATAAGCCCTTGTCATTTCTCAGCAAGGTCAACCATTTTCCTTTCATTTCTTGTACTGCTGATTGATTAACTAGCTCTTTGGAAATTTGAACACCTAGATCCTGCAGAGTGGAAGATGAGCTTTCAGAGTCCAAGTGAAACAAATGGTTCTTTTTTAGATAAACAACTATTATTTATGTAATTTTCAATACCTGTCCATTAAAGCAAGCAGCTTGGCCGTACTTCTCAATTTTTAATTTAATTTAATTTAATTTTTAAATCTATATTCAGAGTAGCAATACCTATGATAACTACTTGATAGAGTTATTTTCTTTTAATGATACTTTATTCCACCCTGTAAATTTCATTTGTTTCCTTTTTCTTCACTTCTCATTCTATACTACTTTTCCATAGACTACTCATTGCCTTAAAGTGCCACTAGCATCATAGTTGCTACTTTAACACATAACTTTCCTCATCCTCATAATCCCACTGCAAAATGGGAGCTGAAGAGATACTGGCTTCCCTCAGCTCAGGGACCTGGCTCTTGGTTGACAGACATGCCAGGCAGAGTAAATTTATTACAGATGTGGCCAGAGCTTGTTCGTAAGTTCTCCTGACTACACAGTGGAGGTGCATTCACAGACAGAGGTCTTGGTTGAAGACAATGGTGGATTTTTTTCAGTTTTCCTGAAATCTGTGCTTACAGGCTGTGATGCCTGGATGAACTGATCAGAGCTTCAAGGCTATTGTGAAACCATCTTGCTGTGTTTTGTGATATCTGGCATTCAATTTACCTCTGGTTTTGATGTAGGTAATTGCCTTGATGGATATGCTTTAGGATTTTGAAGTAGGATTCAGGAGGGCATGATATTTGTTGGGCTATACAGATGTTTGGTTTAAGCAGAGCAAAATTACTTTGAACAACATAAATCCATCGTTATGTTTGTCTTTCACTCACCTACGTGTCTTGATGACAAAGAAGGTGACACCCCTGCTTCCTAGCAGGGAAAATGACTGATCTAAGCCTGTGTTTTAATAGTGATCCATTGTGTGTTCTTGCAAAAAAATTAGTGCTAGATCTTGTAAATGTGCTGTAAATCTTTTTAGTGTGATAGTTTTGAAAATAGATGGCTCATTGTAATGCTTGTCAACATAAATCTGCACAGCTCTTCTGGACGAGGGATAAAGGACATGGATATTGTGTGAACTACTCTCCTGAGGGCTGTCAGGTGCTTTGGTTACCTAACACTGTGCTTCACCCTCACTCCCAAGCAAGCTTCCCAAATGTGCTACACTGCTGGCATTTGTTGTGATATGTATTAAAGTCTGTGATGCAGACTTTGCTTGTTCTGAAACTATTTTTTCCATGAAAGTAGGCTACTACCCCAACCCCTTTGGATTTAGCAGATCTTTATTAGAATGAGTATTATGAACTTGATGGCTGCTTTTCTTCAAGTACCTTACAAATTTCTGTCTAAACTGTTTATTTAATCAATGTTGAATTTAATGACACAAATCAGCAACAGCAAGCTTTCCACTGGTGGTTTAGCATCTGACTCAACTGCAATTGGTATCAATAGAAATTTTATGTCTCAGGCTCTCAATATCTATTTTTGATGCTGTGTTAAGCTGGCTTTCTAATAGTTCATTGGGATAGTATGGGTTGATATATGGTACAATATGGCTGCTAAATTCAGTTAGTTATAAAGGGTTTTCTTCAAGCAAAGAGGAGGTGTAAATAGGGAATAAATTGAGTGTGATAGAACCTGCTAATGATAGTTCTTTTTCCAGTTGGTAAAACAAAGCTGCATTCATTTCCTTTCTCTCTTTTTTTATGGAAGACATAACCTCACATCATATATTCCTGTGAAGTCAGAGCAAACATGCAAAGGATAACAGGTTTACTGAAGTCATTTATTAACTCCTTAAATTATGAAGTTTTTAGTGATCCTTTTCTACTTTATGCACTCTTTTGATAGCTGCTTGCTGTTACCAAATTCAGGGGAAAAGGTCTTTTACTCAACCAGATGTTATCTTGTAACTTCATGTTTTGAATTCCCACCAAACTCCTCTCTCCATCAATAAAACATCCATTTCATTTTACCCTCTCACTGAAGAATACTTAACTGGTTACTAATTTGTTTGCAAGGAACATGAGAAAAATGATCTGATAGGTTCTTGCCAGATGTCCCCATGGATTTCATAAGACTGTATGGATTTGTTTGGAGCATATTAATCTTCGTAAAATATGCATTGGTACAAGCACAACAAAAAAAGGTGCAGTGCAAAGATAACAGAGCACTCATGCACTCTGAATTTTCTCCAAGCAATCAATGCAGATTACTGACATACTTTTTTTATATTCACAGCAAGAACTTTGCTAAATTGATGTATTATTATTCCTCTGTCTTCCTAATCCTTTCTTCTGATTCAGGTTTAGCCAAATTGTCTTTGACTTTTTATATTGAAAAACACCTCTAAATGACAAACTGCAGCTTTTCAGCAGAAACAGGCTGGGAATACAGCCACACAGGACTTCAGTCTGATATCACAGAAATTAATGATTATCTTGGTCCCCATGGGAAATGCTTTTCATCAAGGAAAGGAAACCAGAAAGTATACTGTCTGGTGACCTTCTAGTTGCAGGTGTGTAAATTTTTTTGATTTGGAAGCAGTGATTAGGAATATGCCCCAGACTATAAATAGGCAACTGGTGTGGGCCATAGGAGGAGCAATGCAGGGAACAAGCTCCCAGAGCTACATATGGACAGTTGTCTGCTCTTTGGACAAGCCTGTGGCCATGTAGTAATGATTCTCTTCAACAGTCTGGCAGTCTAACATGCTCCTTAATCTGATTTTCTCTGCAGCTGCCTCTAGAGCTGTTTGGAGGAAGAAGTAGTGGAGAAGGCCTGGGGATGGCCAGGGAGGCTTGGGGAGGCAGGACCAGTGGTCATGTGCCTTTGAGGGAGTGAGTGTGGCAGCCCTGCGTCCACTGAGGAGGACACTAGCAGCTTCGGAGCAAGGTTTGTGCTCTCTGTGGACAGGATGGGGATTGGGGGTGGGAGATGCTGCCTGTTCAGGAGAAGGTGGAGGAAGGGGCTCGCCTGCAAGTGCAGAGAGCCAAGATCAGGGATAATATTCACGGAAAGCTCCTCAGCCATAATGAGCCAAAGTGAAAGAGCTGTAAATTCAGTGGAAAGTAAGAAAGCAGGAGGGGCGTCTGCAGAGCCAGAGTGGTGCTATGTGAAAATCGTTTCAAAAAAGGGCGCAGGTCCCTCATCTCCTCCCCAAATGTCATGTGTTAATCCCATGCTTGGCTACACAAGGATGCAATGCTGGGTCCAGACAGTCATTCACACCCGTGCCATGGCCTGGTCTCCACACTGCATGGCCACCTGGGACTAGGCTGCGCTGGGGCTGGCTTTCTTCCACATCACTGCACTTTAAGTATTAGAGAGTTGAAACTCGCTGTAGAGTTGAGAAGCATTGCCTCCCTCCCTACTGTTTGAGTTACTCCTCTAGATAACAGGTAGGTTAATTCATAGTACGTTGAATACTTATTTGATAAATATATGTAGATCTACCCAGGCTAGAAAACTAATAATGTTACCAGAACATTAATCGCATCCTAGACTTTTTAGTCTTTGCTGGACACACCAATCATGATCGTTACCAAATATGTATTATTATTGGCTTGATGTGTTACCTGTCTCTCAAAATGCATTTTAGGCACCAATAAAGAATATGTTTTGCTTTCAATTAGCATACTAATTTTAAGGTCATATACATATTCACAATATAATGAAATATGCTGTGTCTCTGCTGAATAGTGGCATATTTCAGGACTTTGGAGAAGAAGGCAGAATACAAGATATACCTAACACCATTTAGTTTGCCCTGTGGGGTTGAGGCCTTCTCACAGCATGCAGAATAACAACTCTTCCGAGGAATTAGAGTCCAAAGACCAGCACCCAGTTCTCAAAAGAAACTGCTTTCAAGAGGGGCTTTAGTTATAAGAGAGGATTTGCACATAATCTCTCCTTCTGTTTACTATAACTCTTATAGCAATGGGACCCTCTCTGAACCATTCCTCAATGAGTCTATGCTACTTACCATGTATGTAAATGACCTTCTAGGCCACATATGACAAAAGCACCTAATTTTTCCCATCACTGCGACATTGTATATCTTGCGTGTCTTAGCAGTCTTCTACCAGTGTCTCTCCATAGGGATTTCCCAAAATTTTCTGTTGATACTTTCCTTACTAACATTACTTAAGCCTGAATTCTACATAACTTTCCTTGACTTCAGTATAAGATATGTGTTTTCATTAAGAAGGATTCATCACATCTAAATTTTTCCATGTAAAACCCAAGTGTGCTAATTTTCTAGTCTGAGCTAGGCTTTCTCTACTGTTACCAGAGGGAATGGGCAGCTCCCAGGCATCACCTGGATTAGGGCAGGATAAATTGTGCTATGGAGACACCTCTTCCTTTTCACTGACTATTGAGAGACCCCAGAGACTACTTCAGATCATTTCCTACCTTTCAGGTGGCTATATTAAGAAGCAGTCCAATCATTTGTACCAGGTAAGAGAAGGTAAAAGATTTGGGTTTTTCAATTTGTTTTGAAGCTTGAGGTTGACTACTGCCATTGCCTGCTCCTCTCTTCTTTAGGCTTATTTCTTCTCCTGAAGGTTCTTATGGAACCTTGACCAAATATACATTGTTTACAATAGAAGTGACAAGGCCTTTTGTGTTATCCAAGTGCACTTTTTTGTCTATGTTAGGAACAATCAACAGAATTATTTATACACCACACATGTGAATTAACCAGGGCTTTCCCCCACTTTTCTGTAAAATAAATGTTACTGTGTTTTTTTTAAGGTTGCCTAATTGTTTTATCTTCTGTTATCCAATCCTTTGAGCTCAGTGGCAATGTAATAAGCAATTCCTTCAAGCTGAGTTGCCTTTTATAGTAGAGTGGAACGAGACTTGTAAAAATTACATTATGTTAACGCACAAACTGAAATTAATCATGATGAAGGCAAAGCCTTCAGTTTTGCTTTTGTTGTTATCTCTAATGTGAGAATGTTGCTGAATTATTGGTTGTTTTGTAGCTAGAAAATGAAGGAGGAGAGGAGTTTTCATAATGTGCCACTTCAAAATGATACTTCCAGACTCTCTTATTCAGCTTTCAGTTACTTTAGTCCTGGTAAGTTTTAATTTTTACAGACCCCCCCCCCCCCCGAGG
>VYZX01004249.1:30176-45195 GCA_013401335.1 Brachypteracias leptosomus
ACCCCCCCCCCCCCCAGTGAGTTCCTGAATAGAGTCTTTGGTAGGCAGAATTTTGCCATGAAGTGGAAGTCTTGATTAGGAAATTGATTTTCAGACAGATGAAATATATGAACCCTATGTTACATAGTTATCTTACAGGTAATCTACCAAGTTGGGATAAGAGAGAATGCCCAGGAAACAAATTCTTTTGCTTATGTTCCTCCAGTGAAATGGAGTAACCTGATAAACACTTTACATGAGACTCTGAAGCAAATATAAATGATAATTAAAAAACTTTAGTGGATACATTTACTTAATAAAGTAGGAATGCCTAGAATTGTTGAGGTTAAAATACAGGCACTAAGGAGTAAATTGTCAAGAAAACAAGAAGCTTGGTATTTTTTTCCAATATATTGGTAATAAAGCTTAAAGTCCATTATGATAGATGATTAAATTCTCCCCAGATGACAGGACCTTTTGAGGACCTTGCACACCACTTCTGTGGATATTCCTTAGGGAAAGCCCTCACCAAAAATTCATCTCATTATACATTTCTTGCAGACTGTAGCACAACTGCTGTTGCCCTCACAGCATCAACCTTTCCCATGTTCGTTTTGGTCTGAGCGGGACTGTAGGACCGCCTTTGCCCTAGCAAACATCTTCTGAAGTACATTGAGTTTCTCTGAAGATGGGTCTGCACGGATTTAATATTACTGTGTCTGCAGGCAGATGGGACAAGAAAGTCAGCACTTAGAGGAAGCACCTGATCATTGTAGGTTTCCCTCATCTTCCCAGGTTTCTTTCTCGCTCTTGCCTTGGTAATGATCGCCAAAATTAGGCCAGTTATATATTCTCAAGGGTTGAGAGAATGAAGGATGGGCCATAAAGCAAATCAGAAGGACCAAAATGTGGCATTTTTCTTTCTGCCCATCTGTGGGTCAGTAGGACAATTGTGGGGGTGAGTAGTTTCCTGAGGCATGTCCTGATTTTCTGCTATTACCTCCCCAAAGTCCCAGTCTCTTATTTCACAAATAATCATATTTAAAAAAAAAAATAAAAAAAATGAAGCATTTAGTCCAAGAATAATCAGAATAAAATTAAGAATAATTACACAGGCAATGTAATTCTCCTATGGTTATGACCCTACCATGTGCATATATATATATACATTGCATCACTGAAGATAATAGATTGAGAGGAGCTTATTGCTCTGAGGAAAATAGTGTTAAGAAAATAAAATACACCAGGGCAAAAGCTTTCCTTTTCTCTTTCTTCCTACCTTTTCTTCCTCCTTCTGTTTTCTTCTTCTTCTTTTTTTTTTTTTTTTTTTTTCTATTTTTCTTTGTCCCTGTGTGTAAGACTTGACTTGCAGCTTCAAAGAGGTTTACTAGAACTGCCACAAGAGCATTTTCTTGGCCTGCAAAATCTTGAGGCTGCAGGCAGGTAAATCAGAATAGGGAAGCTGGTGATTCTCAGACTGGAAAGAGGGCAGAGAGTTGCTATGCAAAACATTATGCTCCAGCTGCATTCAGGAGCCAGATAAACAGTGCCGGAAGTGTAATTCTTCTTGCATGCCTGAGGAAGCAAAATAAAACGGGCACTGTTTTCTAAGCAGAGGTGACTCTGCAGGGCTTAGACTAATGCTATTAAAGTCCAAATCAGAAAAGGTTGTTGCAGTCAGCAGTATTACTGCATGACCCCCTCTGTCATGCAGCTAAGGATGCTAAGCCCAAAGTTACCTGATTTTGTTAAACTGTAGGAACCTTTCTGGATTTTAGGAAAAGAAGGTACAATAGAGAAGGTGGGCCAAGAATATAAACCTAAAAAAAGTTTTACTCCTTTAAAATACATATGTCAGATGTGATTGTGGTATGTCCAGTCATCAAAATGGACTACAGTGGACTGGTATGTGGCTGTGGCATCTCAGAGAATAGTGCTTTTTCTGTGAGAGTGATGTTGCTGAACATGACATTTATGCTGTTTTGAGTGTATGTTTTGGTAACTCTACGAGTGTGTGCATGTGTGTACAGACACACAAATACTTCTCCAGTCTTACTCACTGTGTATTTGGTTTTCTTCTGTAGAAGACTTGTAAAAATTCCCCTTTAGCTACTCTTCTGACCAGATATCAGTCAAGAGCTTGTAGCTAGCAGAACACAGGCATTAATTTTTCATGATGAAGTTTATCATTTTATCATGAATACATGATAACTTAAGCATTAATCTAGATGTTTATATATACATATATACAAGTCAATGATACACTTTATTTATTTATTTTTCTTTCCCTAATCCTGTGTCATGTATTCTTTGACTGTGCTCCATTAGAGATACAGGTGTCAGTCATTGATAAAAACTTTTAGAGTGCCTATGCCTTACTAGAGCTCCTGGGTATTGTTCTGGTATAGATGTGAACTAGTAAGCACTTTGTAAACCATATATCCCAACAGTGAGAATTTGCTGCAGTGCTTCTCTTTTCCTCCTTTTCTTCCTTACCCTACTAGTGGCTGTAATGTCAAGAGAACTGGCACAGCAGAAAGCTGATAGACGACTGTAGCATGTATGAGTAACACTTGCTTTGAACTTTGAATATTTTTGTGTGTAACAAAACTAGTCAGAAACATCAGTATCCTCAAAAAGATTCACTCTGTGCAACTCAATTGTGTTTTTTGCTTTTGTGTTATTTTTTTACATCACCTTGGCAGATAGTTTTATAGTAGTTAAAGCATTTATTGACATAGAACTTTACAAACTTTCTGTACATTTTTTGTTTGTCTGTGGAAGTGTCTTCCAGCTTCTATCCAGTGGGCAACACAAGTTCACTCTCTCATTAGTGCTCAAGACTAATAGCCTCAAAGACAAGTTTGCAGAGGGCTTTTAAGAAAGATGTAGTTCATTTGCTGCTTTCCCTCTGCAGAGGAGTTTACAAGAGTTTGTCCCAGAAAATTTTGATCTGAGGTCCTGTATGTCTGATCCCAGTGGCATTTGCCTGTCCCTGCAGGGCCTTTGGAGAAGAAGGGTAGAAGAGCCCACTCCTGTGGTGGCTGGCCCACTCCTCCCTTAAGGTGAGGCAAGGGTTAGTGTCACCTCTTCCACCCCAGGCCCAAACTTGCCTTAATGGCTATTGAGGGGATATTTCTCCCGTTGGACCTGGAGGTCCTGGGTACGTTAGTGTCATGGACACCCAGCACTTTAAATTTGTATCACTCATGATGAGACCTGCCTAGGTGCATGAGCCCAAAGGAAGGAGAGAGGGAGAGACCAGGTAAACTGATGTACACCTCCATCTTCTGCTAGACTTTGCCTCACTGAACATTGCTGGTTGAAATGTAGCAGCTTGTGCTGCATAGGCAGAAATGGGTCAAATGCTAGATTCACAAGGGAGGTATATGTGTTTATCTCCCCCTTGGGTCAGAGGTTTGTACTCCTGCTGTTCTGTACTTGTCATAACAGCTAGGATAAATGTATGTACAAAAGAAATACCACTGTTACCCTTTTAAGGCTCCATGCCAAAAACTGTTGAGGTTTATTTTATTTCTTCAGCATGCCTAGAGGTCTATTAATGACTTCAGGCCTATAGGTCTGCCTTCATCAGCATTAAGTACAAGATCCAATTTAGAATGGCGTAATGCATTAACATGCTCTTAACTTGCATCAGTGGGAAGGATTTTCCACTTTACAAGATGTGCTCTGCCAGAAGCTTCTTCTAGATGCATTTACCTAATGAAATGGATTTAGTATCTGGCCTGTGTTGCCTGCTAATCAAACCTTTCAGACAAAATCACAATAATAAGGTATTTTATGGCTTTCATTTATGATAAAATATGCTGGTTTGCTTTATGGTGTATTTCTCTTAAGTATATGGGGAAAAGAAGCGAAAATAAATTCTGGTCAATGGCCATATTAAAAATGAATAACTTTGTGGTGCATGCTTAGTTTGTCACTCAAGTTTTCCTTTCGAGCTTGTGAGTAGAATCTGCTGATAAAACAATTGGGAGTTCAAACAGTCTATATGGTAAAAAAATGGAAACAATAATGTCAAGTAAATAACTTAATCTTATTAAAAACAAGCAAAAAATTTTCTCTAAATTGTACCCCACTTAGGAAAGATAGGAAAGATTTCCATGTGCCAAACTTTGCTGACAGTAGACTTTGACCACATTTGCTTTGCATTTACTTACACCAAAAATAAGAACTCCTAGGGGATCCGGTTATTCTCAGAGAATACAAAACAAATTCTTACACTGCTGCTGAATGACACTTGCTGGCTGCTTCTTTGTGTGTTTTTTTCTCCAGCTAATATTTTTAGCTTGATGCAGAGAAGAATCTGTTTAATTCCTAAGTAAGCAGCAAGAAACACTATGTTTATGATTTAGAGTACAGAATTGCGCCCATGGAAGTGAAGGGCCTAGCTCCCACTAGTTTTGTTATGGAATGGAATTGACTGTTATGAAAAAAGTTTTTACTCTGCACTGTACCTTTGGCACTTGCAAAAGGTTATATTGAATTTTAAAAGTCTCAGATAAATATCACCTGTACCTACAAGGAAATTAGCTAATGAGCATTCCTTTTAAATTAAGTAGCATAATGTGTGAATAACTGTTCAGTATTTGGGAGGAAGTAGTATATTTAAGCCTTAAAATAACCATGGAGATCTAGAAAGCTGTTGCACTGCAAACAAATGCTTCAGAGCAAACCAGAACTGTGTGTAAAAGTGAATACATGGTCTGTTGAACACAGCAGCCAGATTTTGCTCCCAGTTTTATCTCTTCCATCTCCCTGATGGAGGGAGCATGAAGGTAACCAGAAGCAGCATCTTCTTGTAGCATCTTCCAGCTCATTATGTACAAAGCCAACCTGAACTGGCTTCCTCACCTCCTGATGAACCTGTTGCCAAGTCTCCTCATGATAAGGCCAGTTCCACTCTCTTGACCATTCAGATCAAGCCTAACATTGATATGTATCTGTGGCTTGATGCTTAACCCATCATTTACGTCATCTGGCGATGGTGTACCAATGAAGCATTCCAAGAGAATATAGACAATGGTGAGGAAAACCTCAAGCATGTTTAAGTGCTGATAAAAGAGAATTGGATTATTGATTGAATGGTCCTTTTTTCTCCCTTTTCCACATATCTCTGATGTACTTGCAGATACAATTGACAGAGAGGAACATCTTCATGTTACCACTTTTTTAAATCTTGTTTTATTAATCTCTCAGCCTACCATTAAGTCTTTCTCTTTCTTGGTCAGAAGTGAGTCTGTCGTGTTAACTATGTGTTAACTTTCTTGATGAAGTGCATAGTATTAGCAGCTGCTAAGGCAGACTTTATTGATTGCTGTTGTTTTTATAAATTAAGTTTCCTTCTGCTGCTCCTGGCATTTAGTTGTAACTTAGATGTTTCATTTGTAAGGCAAAATTGAGGTTCATGAAAGCAAATCTTACCCTTCAGTTACTAGCTACTTTCTACAAGTTTATTATTACAGAGCTTCAATAGAAGGAAACCACTTTATCAGGTGCATTGAAAAAAATAGAGGTAAGAGGTTAATTATATTGATTTGCTTTTTCAAGTAGAATTTAACTTCTGGGGGGACAGAGATGTTTCAGTCAATGTTGTGAGTATTGAGCTGAGGCAGAGTTTGGATAGCAAGGCAAGTTGACCAATGAGGGCACTAAAAAACCCGATGAACTTGGTCTTAGTTTGGAGATCATTAAGGGAACTCAGAAATCATTAAATCTAGAAATGCGACCTAATGGAAGCCAGTGAGAGCACAACTATGGATATTTAATGAGCAGCACTACACCGTGTTCTCATCTCTTCAGAAGTAAATAATGAGATACTTGAATTTATCTTTGAATAACAATAAATATAGAATGTGAAAATGGGAAAAATAATTCTTTGGGCCATCCTCTCAGTAAGTGATTTCTACAAGCCTTAATTATTTGAGTTACTTGTGAAACAAGCTTATGTGAAACTATGGCACCATAAAATGTCTGTTTAATAGTTAACCCCAAACCACATCAAGATTACCTTGAAAGCCTGCGAGTTCATTACCCAGAATTATTGAAAAGTTTCCAGTGTAATTTCATTCTGCTGAAGAACACAGGATGAAATTTGCATGAAAACAGCTATATGCCAGAAATCCTAGTAAGCAATCTTTGTTAGGAACAATGCCTTATACTGTTGCTGTAAGATACTCATTAACCTTCAGGTAGTTTGTACATAGGAATAGCTGTGTTATTGCTGCGCTTCTGACTGGTAACTTCTGATTACATATTTGAAAGAAAAAGCAAAATCAACAGGTCTGCAACAGGGAGGAGTGTTGGAAATGAGAGGTGGGAGGTGAATTCTGGAGCTGGAGCTACTTCAGCTTATCCCGTGGGGATCCTTCTTGCACAGATAAATCCTCAGCCCAGGCAGGAGAGCAGGGGACAGTTGTGAAGCAGTGGAGATGTGGGGGTAGTTATACCATGTAGTCTTCTGCATCCAGCTTAGCTGGGGACTGGGCTCCTTGAAATCCCTCTGTTGCCTCTGTTCTGTCTGTTGTGGAAAAGAGACCAGCTTCAGCAATGAGCAACTGAAATTGCCCATGTTATACTTATTTTCCAACATACTGTCCATCTTGAAAGCTACTTTGGACTAGTCTTTTGTTAGAGATCTGAGATGGCTGCACAAGCATGGAAAAGATTTGAGTTTTGAGGAATAACATCCACAGCAGCTCTTCAAAACATATCTATTCTACATAGCACTCTCAGGTGGAAGTTTTGCATGGTAAATGGTCTGTGGTGGGGATTTTTGTTTGTTTGTTTGTTTTTAAATCTTTCCTTCTTATCCCCCAAATGTCTTTCGGGCTAGATTGTTCATATTTCTTCCTTGGCTTTATGCAGTTTGTATGATTTGATTCTTCTGTGCATCTCTGCAGAAGGGCAGCTGTGGATACAACCAGGCTTTTAAAAAGGTGCAGAGCTGTAGTTCTCTCCTATGGAAATCTGACTTTAGATGGTTATCTACAAGAGGTGAATGGAAGAGCTGTGGTGTCTTCAAACACTGACAGACTGTGATGGGCACTTTTCTGATCAATATGACTATAATTAAGATCCAAGAAAATCTTATTTTTAGATAAATCTTTGTGGTTGTGATTCCTTTCCCCTTCTCTGACCTTAGGTAAAGGAAAGGGAAACTGGGAAGTGACCAGTGCTGAAAGACCAACAGGATGCCAGGTGATTTCTGCCTCTGTCAGCCGCATTTGATACCATACTCCCATTTCTTCAGGTGAAGCAGATGGCAGAATTCCTATTGAGTTAACAGAGTCCAGGATTTTAGTATAATTGCTCATGTTTTATGCTGGAGCGAGGCACCTGGGACTCTCCTCTGTAACAGTGTCAGGTACCGAGGCTTTCCTGAGCTTCAGAATTGCAAAAGAAATATTTTCCTAAAGCATCTCTGAAGGAGTAGTGTTTGATTAGTGCTTTATCTCCAGCTGTTGAGCACCATTCAGTTACTTATAATTTCTGTTAACTTTTAACTTGTTTTTTTTCTGTTTTGTGTCTGACATGGGTCATTTTTTCTGCCAAAGCTATAACGCAGTATGGCTAGGAAATGGGGGTGTAGCAATCTGATCAGGTTGAAAGTAACCACCTATTAGTTTCTCCAAAGCTTTCTACTTTTAAAAGAGAGTGGCACATTTGTGGTGTGAGTGATTTATGTACTTTCATGCTCAACAGAAGACAGTACTCTTTATAAACATGAGACATCCTTGCTAGTATGACTAGAATTCTGTTCCTGTGTCAAGTTGCAACTTCTTAAGTTTTATATTTGTGCATATTTGCACTTTACTTTTCTCACATGTATTCTTTGGAGTCAGATGAAGACTGCTGAAAACATGGGTGGACTCCTGCAGTTATGGCTGCCTTTGCTAATAGGTGGGAAACAACTGTCTTCAAGGGGAGTGGACAAAAATAATTTGACACTGGGTCCTGGTATGTCCTTAAGACAGAGCTGAACTTCTCTTAGCATTCCTGAAGCTGTCTCATGGCTCTGCATCAGGTGGCACTTCCCAAAATGGTCCCTTATCTGGGCTTTGCTGTATCGGCAAGTCAGAGCATAGTGCTCAGCCCTGTAGGTATGCTAGCCCTGATATAAACAGAAATATGTACATATTTACTGGGTTATTCATTGTTTACAAATATCAGGCATGTTGCCAACAGTTTAATAATTGCTTGTTCAAACTAGGAGTTTTTAAAAGAACATAAAGCCTTTTAACAGTATCTCTACATGATTTTAGTATTTTTATATAGGAAGCTTATGTTCCATTAGCACAAGAAACTGTATTACCACTTTCCTGTGAGGAGGTAAATTATTGCTAATTCCTGGTCAGATAACACTTATCTTGCCTGTGATGCAGGTCCTCCAAAATTATCTTTGCTTTTTTCTTGCCCAGGAGCCACAGATTTCCTGAGGAGGGTGTTTTGATTGGGCTCCCTGAGGGAAGAAATGCTGTCAGTACGGTTCCGGGAAGCAATAAGCACCTTCATGAAAATAACTCAAGTCCCCATCCTTAATCCCTGCCTATCCTTTTTTATCTGATGAACTCAGCGAGAGCTGGAAGATCACAGTGTGGCTGAAAACAAAAGGGAGTTAACAAGATGTGACCAGTCAATGGATAAAACAATAGGCAAAACCCTCCATGTTGTCCAGTGCCCAGGTGTCCTTCCCATGAACAGGTAGCCATGTGGATCATGGTGAGTTTGCTCTGCTGCTTGATGCTCGGAGGACTGCCACTGGCGGGTGGCTTGTGCCCGTCACAGTGCAGCTGTGCCTTCCACAGCCCCAGCGAAGGGACCAAAGCCAGGTACGCCGCTACTCGCCCCAGGGGGCTGCCGCTCTTCTGCTGGGTTTCGGGGATTTTATTTCTTCTACTCTTTAAGAATGCTCGGAGTAGAAAATACTGCATTCAGATTTTGTGTCCATTATTTTTCCAGTTGCTTTGCACTCTAGCTTTATTTGCAGAGGATTAGCTTCTGAAAACACAGTAAGCTGATTTCAGAGAAAGCATTTGGGCATCTCTGTCTGAACAGAAGTGACATAATTAGTGCTGGTGCAATGACAAAAAGAGAATAAAATTTAAACATTTCCTTTTTTTATCTTCATGCTGAAAATGCTAGTTTTATAAGGCTATATTCTGCTCTACTGGTTTGACTTTAAAGTGTAACTAGATTTGGTTTATGTTGTGGTACCAAAAACTGCAAGTCTGTTTACTTAAAAAATCCTTCAGCTGGAGATTTTAGCCAGAGTGGTAGACTCTAGATGAGAATGAACCAAAAAAAAATTAGATAATATTGATAATAATAATAATAAGATAATTCTCAGACTGGAAACTTTCAGTTAGAAAAGAAGGCAAGACCAGAAGGACATTCATTTTTGAATGCAATGCCATTGTGCAGACATTTCTATGGAGGACTGTAAGAAAAAAGTCCTTGTGAAGGATAATCATAAAGTAATTATTGGACTTAATGAAATACAGACTACATTTTTATAAGGTGTTGTTCACAGTAGAGGAGATTTTGTGACAGACATATGGTAGTAGCAAAATCCTTTTCTTTCTGGACAAGTCTAGACAAGTACTGTGTTACTGAAATGGAAGGCTATCCCCTATAGTTTTGGACCCCCATGAAATAGATCTCCTTTCCTATCTCTTTTATGGTGCTATAGATTTAAGACCAGAAACTTTTGTGGTAAGAAGTGTGGTCAAGACACAAGTAGTCCCCAATTGTTAAAAAGGAGTGCAATAGAAGGAGAGCCAATTATTGCTCCATAAATGTCACAGTTTCCATGGGAATTTCCTCTCAGTGACTGGAAAAAGCTATAGTGTGCTTTGGTAAGATAGATAATAAGGTCAATATCCATTAGTCCCTTAAGGACCATAATGTCACCTTTTTTTCTGCATTATGATTCATATTTCTCACTAGAAGAAGATTATCCCATAGATTAGGAATAGTTTTTACTGGCATAGTTTAGGGACATGATAAGAAGCACAGTATTTTACCACCATAGTGTCTCTGTTATCAAACATTTTGTGTCATGCCTATACACACACAAAAAATTTTCTTGAAAGAGGATTTCTGGATTTATCTTGATAGATTCTGCTTTTCCTCAAAATCATGACTTTCAGCCAAGGTTAGGAAGCATTTAACATCACAATAAAAGTGCTGGATGAGAGTAATATACTACGCTTTGATTATAAATTAACAATTTAACTGTAGGCTCAAATACCATTTAACTCCATGAAACTTGCATGAGCAGTTCAGCAATCTTACTTATTTTTGTTGATAGTAGAGGAATAATTACTTTCAGCCAAAACCAATCTGGTTTTGGCAGCTTTGTAATATTCTGTTTATCAGCCAGACAGTGTAATAAGAAAATGTTACTTGACTGATCACATTACATTTCTTGTGGTATCTCATTTAGCAAGTGGAGTGGGACATGCCTATCTAACCTATTACCTTTTGCAAGGTGGCTTTGCATTTCGTTAAGAACTTGCCTGCCTTTCCTTGCTGATAGGCTAATTAAAGTGCAGTCTGAGAGATATTTTGTCTCCCTTCATTCCTCATGTCTATCTACAATCCCACATCTTGTCAAAGTCAAAGTTACAATATTTTATATGAAGGCTGCGAAAAGGCAGTATAGGATTTTCATGATTTGACCTCTAGTGATTAGAAATGGGAAACTTGAATGGGAAATTAAGACACATAAATCTGCCTTGCTTTTACTATAGCATTTTCCAAAGAGTTAATTTTCTGCACTTTCACTCTCATAACTGTATGTGCCTGTGGTGCAGTGACTGCTGCCATCTGTATACACCTTCCAGCCTATTTCATAGTAAAGCAGAGCTTACTGTAGTGTATTTCTGGTGAGTTGTTACCTGACTTTCTTATCCTCACTTCACAGACCAAAGATCCTGTGCTATATTTAATCTGTATTACTTCCTGTCATCCTACACACAGTAAGGCTTCTCTTTCTTTGTTTTTTATTGTTCAATTTATGGATCCTTTTGTTTTAACATGCACTAGAATCCTCTCTTGTACATGAATGTTGTCACTGCTCTCTATTATAAATACTCTAAAAAAATTAAAAGAAAAAAGAAAGCAGTAGCACTGTGTAGGCTTACACCATTCTGAGAGAGGCACAACACTGCTGTTTCTGCAGTCAAAAGGTGCATATGAGTTACTGCAAGCTGGTGTAGTATGGTGATGATGTAGAGATCAGCAGCAAGTAAGAAATGACAAGAAGAAATCCTGTGGAAAAAAGAAAGGCAGATGAAAACCTTGCATTAAAATAAAGTTTCAAAGCCTTTTCAAAATAGAAGAAAGTCATATCTGTGTTTGTGTTTCCCCACCAGGACAGTATTGTGTAATGATCCGGAGATGACACTTACTCCTGTGAACATCCCTGTAGATACATCCAAGCTTCGGATAGAAAAGACAGCCATCCGCAGGGTTCCAGGAGAGGCTTTCCACGCTCTCCACAACCTGGAGTACCTCTGGATGCCCTATAATTCCCTGGCCAGCCTCAGTGGCATCACCTTCAAGGGCCTTCGTCGCTTGCAGGAGCTGAGGCTGGATGGGAACAACTTAATATCATTTCCCTGGGAAACTCTGGCTGACATGCCACAACTAAGGCTTCTGGATTTACACAACAATGAACTTACCTCAGTCCCTCCAGATGCTGCTCGTTATGTCAAGAATATCACATACCTGGACCTGTCTAGTAATAAGCTGATGACTCTTCCTCAGGCTCTTATTGCCACCTGGGCCAACCTCCAGGCTGTTCCTTACTTCCCCAATGATAACTCCAAGATCATCCTAGGTAAGAGAAGTGCCTGTCATTTTGCAGGGAACACAAATGTCAGGAGCTCCTCATCTTATTGCAGCATTTTCACTCACTGTGGTTACCACAGCAAGTACACTGTTGTGTACAATTTAATACCCCATATGAAGTGTGTAAATTCATTTGTGTTAACAAACTCACTTCAGGCTCCCCACACCTGGCTTACACCATAAACTTTATCACTTGCTTGAATCTTTGTGACACAAAACCGGTGATTCTTGCTGAAGCCCTTTTTATTTATTGACACTGCCATTTTTGACAGAAATACATCATTCATGTGCTCTTTTCTAATGACAGTTGCTATGGAATTGATCCATTTTAAGCAGCATTAAATAAAAAGATGGATATCTATTATGTCCAAATTAAAAAGAAATAAAACCATCACTGAGCATAGAGTCTGGATCAGGACTGCCAGTTTATCTCTTTCCAGAGGCTTATTTTTCTGTTCACACAGAATTAAACCCTAGTCTCCCCAAAGCCACCAAGATAGTGCTGCCTTTAAGGGCAGCTATAAAGTTACAAGAATCAACTTTTGATGACTATTCTGGGCTCTCTGTTGCAGTATCTCTAGATGAGGTTTTGAGCGCATTTGCTCATTCAGGGTATTACTATTCAGCCTTTTAGCTATTGTGCACTGGTTCAAACCCACAGCAGGTTGATGATGGTTCAGAATTGTTGCCCTCTGCTGTCTTCACTTGCTATGAGCTGACCCAGCTCCACTCACTGTGTTTGATCTGTGGGGTATGTGCCTCTGCCTCTACAGCCATGGATGTGAGTTCAGGCACTTGCTCATAACCTCATCAGAGATATTGCAAGTTTTCTCTCACTCTAGGAAGTACCTGCTGCATTTTTTTTTTTTTTTGGATAAATTTAGGGGGGTAAAGTTGAAAGAGCAAGATTGTAGTGGAAAGAAACACAGGACTTAAAAAATATTCAAATTGCCACTTAAAAAGCTTTTAGTGTCCTTAACAGATATTGTTTAAGGTTTCATAGCATCAAAAGAGGAGCTGATGTTTTGTCATCTTGTTTTGCTGGATGTATCAAGTTCTCTAAGTCAAAGCTGGCTGTTTGGGATTGCCCATTTCATTTGTGGCATGACAAGACACTGTCTAGATCATACTGGTTTTGATCACCCTGTCTGTTGACTCTAGCAAAGCCAAGCGGCCCCTTGATGCCTTGCAGTGCACCCTCTGTGCATATGTCAAAAGTTAATTCTTGCTGGACAGCTACTGCTGCAGCGCACCAGGGGCCAGCTGGAGCAGGCACCTGAAGGTGGGCAGCTGTTGGTTCCTCCTGCCAGGAATTGGGGAGTATTACTACTCTTTACTTTCAGACAGCTCTAAGCCATGTCCTTGGACTGCCTGCAGAAAAGAGGAGGTGAAGCCCCCTTGGAGGGAGCAGAGCTCACTCCTGTGGCAGGCAAGAGGTCAGGGACACCATGCCCCTGGCTTAGGCTTCAAAGGCATGCCTGGGGCTGGGTGGTATAAATATCCCTAGTGCCAATTCTGCTAGTTAAAGTCATTAGAGACCATAAACTGTCCATAGGACAGGTGAATGTGAATATTTCTAAGCAAGATGACATGGTTTTAACCAGAATGCAACAGAAGTTCATGGGTATGAATTGCTCTAGTTCTGATTTTGCTTTTTCAGTGCCATCTTCACTGTTCTATTTTTAATAGAGCCATGTCTTTTTTTCAGGGTTTGAGTTCAGTAGGTGCACACTGGCATAGCAGGAAAAAAAAAGAGAAACATTCTGGGACTCTGAAACAGGACTATATTCTTCAATATACCCCTCTATATGTATATATTCTTCATTGTCATTGTCAGTTCATGTTACTTTATATACCATAACATGTATATTTTAAAATTTAATTCTTAAAACAGTTCTTTCATCTTATCAAGTGTAAATTAGCATTTCAGGAAGAACAACTTATTGCTAAAATAATGAAAATAAGTTAGAATAACAAGGCTGGAAGAGAACTCTTACAGTCCAGTAAGATCACCTACACCTATGGCAGGCCTGACAGTTGGCATGACAATCTAACTAATATTTTAATAATCTCCAGAGAGAAGAATTTCCTGGACTGCCTAAGGAAGAGACTCCAAAGTCTCTTTGTACCAAAAAAATCCCCACCCCAAAACAAATCAACCACCCCACCATGGCTACTTGTTTTTTCTATCCTTGAACCAAGTGTGTTTATAATATCTTCTTGTTTTGCTTCTTTACATGCAAAAGTATCGATGCTTTCATGATATTAATAATCCTGCTTTGAATGTATAGAATATAATTTCAGTTCAAATTTTGAGATACTTTAACAAGTCATATTTATTCCCTTCTACTACCTGGCAACATGGGATCCATCAAGCTTAGACAACAGCAGTGGGGCACTGTTGGGACATCCCTCCCTCCCCACCTCTGCATACCCCTGCATATGCACAGCCAGTCCTTGCTGGACAGATTAGGAGCCTATCACAGTTTGTCCTGAAAAACAGAAACAGAAGTGGCAGAAACAAAAGGTGCTGTTGGTGTGACTTAGTGCTCTGATTTATTTTGACAGGCTTGCAGGACAATCCTTGGGTATGTGACTGCAGTCTGTATGAAATGGTCCATTTCCTAAATTTCCAGTCTCCTAACATAGCATTCATTGAGCCCAGGCTGAAATGCTTCACCCCCCGGAGCCTTGCGGGAGTCTTCTTCAGCCAAGTTGAGCTAAGGAAGTGTCAAAGCCCCATTGTACATACGTCCGTAGCCAAAGTAAAGACCATCCTGGGCAGCACTGTGCTACTGCGATGTGGAACAACAGGGATGCCCATTCCTGAGCTCAGCTGGAGAAGAGCTGACGGTGCTCAACTAAACGGCACAGGTGGGTTTGGTTTTTCTTGTACACATGGAATGAGTGAGGGAGACCCACACCTTTTTTTTTTACAGACTGTTCAGCAAATGGGAGCTTCTATGACTGATCCTTCCCACTAATAAAAGACTCCAAAAAAGAAAGTGGTGCAAAATTCAGATTCACTATAATGCACAATAGTATCATATGTAATTCACTCTTGCATTGTGATTTTCTATAGACTATAAAATCACTTACAGATTGATGTAAATATCATAAGATAAATGTATACTGTCATATGTGGCACAGTCCTCTAATGTTG